>PYUH01000067.1:394256-581331 GCA_016808085.1 Suaeda aralocaspica | reverse complement strand
TTTAGTATGATAAAAGTAAAAATTCTCTTAATTTTACCTCAAATGACATAGCGCAAGAAAATTAGTAGCGCTGCTGCTGTAGCGTGACAAACTTTGTTGCGCTACGCTATGGAGCGCTGCATAATTTGTTGCACTTGTTAAGTAGCGCTAAAATGTTGTGGCGCTCCTCATTTAGCGCTACAAAGTCTGTGATGCTACGTTTTTTTTTTTTTATAATTTTCTGGCTTTTTTTTTTTTGTAAAAGTTTTTCAAGTTTAACTTCATTAATTGTTCTTGTATTATTGATTAGACCTTGGGCCTTTTATTTTTGACATATAACTAATGAGCTACATTTTGAGATCGAGGGTCAAAGTAGGGGAAAAAATGGCAATATTTTGTGGAGGGTTATCCAACTTACTCCCAAAAAATAATCGCCAAAATGAAGTTTCAAGTGAGACAACTTCCATGTTTTTTTTTTGTAAGGGGTAACAAGCAAATGTCATAAGCTTAATGAGATTTTGAAGCAAGTGGCTTCATAACTAATTTTGAAAAGAATGTAGCCCCCAGGGTGTATAAGGTGGTGTAAGTATGGAGACTTGTAGCAACAAGAAAGGTCACAAATATGTATGCAAAGCTAGCTAGAAGAGTATGTACAAGCTAGTTATAATGTAAGTATGCTCAAATTAGCTACAAATAAGCACGAGAAAAACAACAAAAAATATGCACAAATGAACATGGAGGTGCCATAGCATGACTTAGTAGGAAGTAAGGGATGGGGGTGTCTCAACTTTCACTAAATCGATTTTTTTTTTTTTTTTGAAAAAAACATGATTATTTTTTTGTACGAGGAGAATGAGGAAGAAAGAATAGTAGAAGTTAAGGATCCAAAATTGATCACAATTGTTGTATAATGTGCTTGACAACGCTTATGATGCAAAGGGGAGTGATTTTAGCTTGCTCATTTGTTCTTAGATTATGAGCCATCACCATATACTTTCGTGATTGTCTTGTTTGATAAGTTTGTTTCAAATTCAATTATTGGCTACTAGTAATGTGAATCTCTTTAGAGAAATAAGAGATCAATATTATAAATGCTTGCTCAAGTTTTAAAGTGTTGAAGATGATAATGCTTAAAGTAGATGAGTTGCCAAGTTTATAAAGACCAAAACTAAAAGAGATAGGAAAGATTTTGGTGACGAGAGGATGATATGGAGTCAAAGTGATGCCTCGCACCTGTCTGCCATGGATCGGTCTAAGGCAAAGATACAGCTTGGAAAATTCATTCTTTAAGAGAAAATGAAGAAGTTGGATGATTTTGCGGAATAAAAAGGAACGAGTATAGGAAGTATGTGTGCGTTTGAGTTAAAAGAGTTGATGATGATAAGAATGAGAAAGGAAAGAAGCTTGATAAAGAAGAGTATGTGTGAAAAAAAAGGAAAGAGGGATGATATGTGTAGAACAAAATGACTTGCTTTATGTGACATTAAGGCAATTTTCTTTTAAGGACGGTTGTGCGTCCGAAAATAAAATAGTATCCAAGACCTTAGGTGGGTCTTGTGTTCAAAGGACCTTTTTTTTCATGGGCCCTTAAAATTTTACTCATGTTACATGTCCTTAAGATTTAGGACTATTAAGACCGCACCTTATAAAAGGTTGCATATGTATCCAATTCGAGTTGGAATCAGGTCTTACGTAGCTCTTTCTTCTGAGTTATTGATGTGTTAAAGGTAAAGACACAAGTTTTTTGCAATTTTGTTACACCTCAAGGAGGGCTTTTTCAGGGTTGTATCGTGGCTAAGCTTAGGGTGTAAGAAAGAAATGGAAAAGAAGGCTCAAATACCCATAATTAACCCAAACTATGCTACAAACTTGTTCTTAAACTTGAGCAACTCTATTATTTAAAACTTTACTTGTTGACAACTTTTCATGCATTTCCATTTGTTTGAATTGAAAAATAGAGTTGCTTTAACATTATATATTTGCTTTATGGAGTTGCCTTTTAATTTATGTCCTCGTAGCATTCCCATCCCTAGGCTAAGTTTGATGTAGGTTGAAAGAAACAAGCTATGTGTTTAGGCGGAAACAGGCTACCAAGAAAGTGGATCATACTGTAGGTTATTCAAGATAAGGGAGACATTTTTAGGGTTTCAAAGGTGCCTCTTATGTTGGTGTATTGCATCTTTAAATAAANTATGTTAGTGTATTGCATCTTTAAATAAACACTAAGTGGACTTAGAGTGAGCCCCCAATTTTTGAGACTTAAATTGAGCCCCAATTAAACTTTTAGGCTCGTGATGACTGGGCCTATGGTTAATAAAGTAAAGTTTGTTTCCCAAAAGAGAATTTATTTGAACCACTTTGCTTTAATAACTTAATTAAGTAATTAACACATTTAATTTAAAGGATGTAAAATATAGAGTAAGTTGTTCAAGGTGTGGATGCGTCAAATTAAGGATGCATTTGATATGAACAACGTAGTCTATATTGTGCCAATTATGCTTTAACTTGTTCTTCATTGCCATGTTGATTAACTCAACTTGATGAGTTCATTCACTTGCAATTGTTTAAGCAAGACATGATGAGTAGAGAGAGAATGTACAATTTGAAGATGAAATGAATTTCATTTTATTGATAGTTAAGTTTAGTACATAAATGATAATTGGCAGCATAAGTCTCAAACTCTACCATGAAAGATGAAGAAAATAAAAGAGAAATTAAACTAGGGAAGTGAATGGAGTTCTAGTTTTGGTGCAAATCATGTTTGTATGCGTCTACATCGTCTTGAATAATGTTTTTCGGATTTTCTTGAGCTTGCATTTGAAGAATTTTAAATAATAACCATAATTGATTGAAACTTCATTATATTTTAGTTCCACAACTATATGAACATGTGGTTTATTGATCATAGATTCTAATCAAACATTTAGGAGTAGGTTGAACACATGGGCTCATATTGAAACACTTAGAATGATGCGTTTGATGCAAAGGTGGGATGGAGTGTTTAGAAAAAGTAGTAATATAGCACATATTATCACTTTCTAAAGCAAACAAATTTTCTTTTGTTTACATTAGGCATTTTCATCATTTTGTATGCCATTAATATGTTAGCAACCCTTGAATTTCATATTATAATGATTGCACTTACAAAATGTGTCCATTCAGTATGTGTTAATAGATAAAATGTTGAAAAAAAAACCAAAGTGGGTTCTTATAAACCATAACGGGCTCTAAAATAACTTAAACCCTTTTAGTTGGGTGGTATAATATGATTTAAATGTGTATGAGTAATTTCAAAAAATACTACATATTCATCAAAACTATTCAAATACATGATTTTTAGTGCAAAAAAAGTTCTTGCACTAGCTTTGTAGCGTGACAAAAGAAAGTAAGAAGTAGCGCTAGCAAGGTAGCGTTATTAACTTGTGATGCTAACAGTGTAGCGCAATTAGAAGAGTTGCGCTGTTGTGTAGCGTTTGTAGAGTAGTATGCTCAAGTTTTATATGATTTTTTGCTAAGTTATCATTAAAAATGTATTTAATGGGTTTGGATTCATGTCCATGTTGCCCATATATACGTTATTTAGGCCTAAATGGGACTATTATTAGACCGAACTTTTGAAAGATTGGTGATGATGTTATTTGTATGTGAGTCATTAAAAACATTGATCAAAATCGTGCATTGTCAAGCAATTAGTAATTTTCAAATTATCATTATTGGATCCTTACAAAGAGATGATGAGGAAAGACAAAAAAAAGATAGAAGAAAAATAGAAGAAAAAAGAAACGAGACTCAACAATTAGAGTAATAACAATCAAGGTTAATTGATGGCAAGCTCATAGGAAAAATAAAAAATATAAATATCATAATTAACCTTGATGGATTTTTTTTTTTTTTTGAGTTTTAAAAAAGAAAATTATTCTAAGTGTTTGATTTTTTGAAAATAATACAAGGGAAAGTGAGATAGTTAGATTTATTAGAAATTTGGAATTAAACTAATAAAATTCTAAATGAAAGGAATTAATTAGTAAATTTCCAAAAGATTCGAATTATATTAAAAATCTCAAAAAGTTAAAGTATTTTTGAAATCGTTAATATTATTTGAATTTTCTAATAAATGTTAAGTGTATAAGTTAGTTTCTATTTAATCAAAGATTCTATTAATCAAATCCTAAGAAGATCCAAGGAGTGGCATTGGTGTAAGATTTTTTGGCAGAATGTTAACTAACATCAATATAATTGGTGAATAAAATCTTCCAAGCAAAGTCAAAATGTAGTTTCAAAGAATATAATTTAAAATTATGGAAAATATTTTACGTAATCAATTAATTTAGTAGCTAATAATATATGTGTATTAAAATTGGTTTGAAAAACCTCAGAAAATTACATATGCACAAAACATAAAAAGCAAAAAACGCAACTTTTATTCCACCAAGGACGACATTCAGTTACTCACTCCCCTGCCCAAAACGTTGAGAAAGGCAAAATCTCTTCGGTTAGTCATGGTCAGTCAAAAGGGACCTACATCTAAGGAGTGTGCTCCAACACTTTGCGGTATAATAACCGTTAGATATGAAGTTTCTCCCATCTAAGTACCATGGGCGGCTTAGAAATTGATGTAGTTGGGATAAGGTTCTATCTTGCTCGGTTGCTTAGAGACCATGGGCCCCACCAAGTCAATAGTTCCTCCCCGAAATGTAGAAGTATCACAGTAATCCTAAGGCATGTTTCAAACACATGGAGGCCAAGTGTATGTTACTTGTATGCAATATGACTAAAAAAAATGCAAATGTTCTAAATATAATAAGTGTATAATTTGAGAGAAAATTTTCAAGTCTCACCCTCTTTTAGTCCCCAGTGGAGTCGCCACTGTAGGGGCCTCGGATTTTAGGGTCCCAAAATTTTTTGTTCACCTTTCCCAAACCTTCCATAGGTCAAGTTAGGCCTAAAAAATTGGCTTAAGGAAAGGTGAAATGGACTTTTTTAGAAGTATTTTGCAAAAAAACAGGAGCGCAAGAATTTCAGTCGCGCTAGCGTGGTAGCGTGACAGAGTTTGTCACGCTGACTGTGCAGCGCTACAAAGCTTGTCACGCTGCAGGTGCAGCGCGGCAGACTTTGTGACACTGCGACGTTATCGTGACAAACTCTGTCGCGCTATGCTATTTTTGTTTTTTTTTTTTCGAGTGAGATAATAATATACGAATACGGACGATGATAGTAAGAAGTCGCCAATGAGTTTTAGGAACTAACCTCATAAACCGTGTATTTAGATTCGATACGAATGGGACTCGAATAAGGGACGTTTGTCTAAATTGCACGGATATCTTCTCCGATCCCATGGGGATGAATCCAAGTTGTGGTCGAGTGAACCAATGATCGGACTCGGGGGCGAAGGTACTAACATGACGGAGTGCGTCTGGTTAGCCCATAGGCGGCCATTACTAGTTTCCCCTTAATCATACAGAAATTACATTTAGAATCACACAAAAATATCAATTACAAAATTTCAACAAAAAAAGCATTAAATTAATAGTGAATCACAAAAAAAACTAATTAATTTAACTCAAGCCGTTATTAAAATCAATTTAAGGAACCTAACATGATTAGATTTGTCCGAAAGAATTATCTTGATTAAGCGTTGCAAACAATCAATTTTAAGTCCATTAACAATAATAACACGATCAAGCAGTAAATAAATAGTGAAACAACAACTTAAAAAAGTCCATAAACATGATTTTTAGGGCTCTCAGGAAACGTACCACTTCTCCTTTGAAGATTGTCTTCGTCGAGTATTAATTTGGGCGGAGTTTCGAATTATTGTTTCGATATTATTAAAATTTGTAGCCACTTTTTAGTAAAATAAATAGCAAATAAAATAATAAATAATTATAATAAAAAAAAGGTTGTTAAAAGCAATACTCGGATTATTTAAGTATGAGGAAGAAAGTGAGTTAAAAAATAAATGTGTTGAGAAATGAAGGAAATGAGGGTTTTTATAACAGCGCGGGAACCCTAATCGCGCTGGGCTGCTAGCGCGGTACGCCGAATCGCGCTGGCCCAGTAGCGCCGGAAACCCTACAACACTACTAGGGTAGCGCTACTAACTTAGTCACGCTGAGCTGTCAGCGTGACTAAATTAAGCGCGCTACGTTTTTTTTTTTTTTCTGAAAGATCTTTTTTTTTTTTTAAATTAATTTTATTTTATTTTATTTATTTAATTAAAATAATAAAAGAGGCATTGGGATAAAAGGTCCGTTAAATAAGAATGGAAATCTTATAATATCCGAGATTTATTTTTATGCCCAAGTATACTCGATTATCCAATCTTGTAGAGAAATGAGTTCTTTTAATCATCATAGAGTCCTGCCGCGAGACAGGGGGACTATATTAGGTGTCTACATATTGTAAATGAGTTTTGCATTATTTATTTTATTTAATTGATCGATTATGGGTTTTCTGATGATTCGTAGTTTGAGTCAATAATCGTGATTTAGGTATTGTTCTGATGAATCTAGCTACCGATTGTTGCAGTTTGTTGATTGTGAATTTTCTCTTAATCATAAGCTGTTCTTAATTGTAATTTGAGTTTTTGCTGATTATTTAGGGCTTTTAGTTTTAGTTAGTGAATTTTTGTGTCAATAATTGTGATATTGGTATTGTTCTCATGTTCTGACGATTTAAGCTACTGACTGCTGTAGTGGTTGTTAATTATGATTCTTACGCTTATAGTAGGATCTAAGATCATTAATTTTAATATTTGATATAGCATATATGTTTCAAAATTGAGTTTGGCTATGTTCAAATTGCTTGGAGTTTGGGTAAATTCTAAACTTGATTCAACATAGTGACGACCTTGCTCACATTTAATCAGCTTTGTTGTTGATACTATCTAATTATGTATCTGATTTATTATTAACATGCATATTTTGTACACTAATGCCGGGATCCCTGGAACCCTCCACGCCTATATGAGCTTCATAATGTTGCAAAAGGGTGAATTGGTTGTTTGAACTGCCTCTTAATCCAGCCTTTCCTCACAAATGAATATTTCCTTGTTAAAATGTCCACTTCAGATGCAGGGTGGCATATCACACAGCCATGCTATGTGATATGATCATCTATTCATCTATTCCGTGTTGAATGTTTGGCGGCATGAGTTTACTTCTTAAATGCATCACATTTCTTCTTCACTTAATTTTCTTTGTCGTTTCTCTATTTTCCGTTTAGATTTATTTGAACCAAAGGAGAGGGAAGCAAAGATCCTGCATTACCATTTTGCTATGAATTTCTTCTTAAAATATCAAGCTGATTACCATTTATCATTCTGTAAGCAGAATTTACCTGAGCTAGAGAAACAGCTGGTCAGCTTGAATAAGGGTGACAAGGAAGCAGTCAAGTCATTAATCGAAACTTTCTCTTCTGAAGTGCAGCTTGATGCAGACAGTATATTGAACAAGTAGCATATTAAATATTTCATATATCTTAATCTGCTTACCCAAATACTAATGAACTCTTGATAATTTTTCCAGGCAATCAATAATAGATGAATGCTTTTCAAAAGATTATGTGGAAGAAATTATTCATTCATTTGTAAGTTCCCATTGATGGATATTTTAATTGTCTTTTATGTTTTCAAACCTTTTTCATATTCGTGGTTACATATTGTACTGTTCAGAAAGCTGCATCTTTAAAGGAAGGAAATGGATGGATTGGCCCAATTCTGAAAGGGTTAAAACGATCATCTCTGACTGGATTAAAAATCACATTGAGATCGGTATTATTCTGTCCTACAATCCAATTATGATCATGTTAGTGTTGCTTACTAGAGCTCTACTCTTTCATCCTTCTCTTTGATTTTCGTCTTTATATTCCTTTAATTCATTCAAACTTATCGTTCTTGGGTAATTCCTATTTGTATGTTGAAATGAAATATCGCGCATGCCGACTACCCATAACATGCAATACTAATACATTATTGCATATGGTGACTAATAGAAAGGTATGTAGAAGTTTCTATCATGTTAGCCAATAGGGTCCATTTAATGGAGGGCATGCCCACTAATCTATTATCTATAGATGGGACGATGGGTGATTGGGTGGTGGGATATTTCCTTAGCTGGAGCTTTCAATATTTCATTAACTCTATGATTTTATATCATGGCGGATAAATGGTGTGATTATTTGATCCAAAGGCAATTATTGCTGTTTATTGTTTGCTTTACAATTCGTTTTCGCCGTGTAGTTGAAGTATTGAGATTCAATTTTTGTTTGTCGTTGTGCAGCTTCAAATAAAGCTAATTCCAAGGAGTTGGAGAAGAATGATCAATTTTTCTACACATTCTAATAGAGCGAGGAGTGTGGTTGAGTAAGCGTGCTCTGGAATCTTTTAGTTTTTTGTTCGTTCTACTTTGATGAATATTGTGGTTTGGGTTGTGCTGTCATTTCTAATAGTGGACAGTACGGTGCGTAGTTGGGTGTTTTATACCAATATATGCTATAGTTACGATGCCCAGTGAAGTTGCACTTAAGGGATTGCATAATTTTTTTACTATCACTGTTTAAGGGTTATAAAATATCTTTTTTTGCATTGCTATCGATAATTTCATGAGACAAATTGGATGATATAGAACCAGTGTTCAAACATGAAAGTCTGTTTTTTTATAGAAGCTGATTTTTTTATTTGAATCATAGTCCTTTGATATTGTGTTTGGCTGAGTAGAAGTAACGGTTTTAGTTCTTTGATATATTTTTCTTTGTTTTTGGGATGGGTAGAATCTATATGTTATAATATTGTCATCAATTAAATGATATTTTATTAAATGTTTTATTTTGCTATGTGTTATGACTTCTTTTGAAATTCAATGTGGTAGTGCCTTTGTGATCTATAATGAAATCCGAAATGCATTGTCCATAAAAGAGAGTAGCATTGATTTGGCCTGAAAATACTGGTTCTTCTTATTTCTCATTGACCATAAAAGTGATATCCCTCATTTTCTGTAGTGGTTGAGCTGTATCCTGTTGGGTGAGACAGAGAGAAAAGAAAGAACAGTGGTTACCCTGGTTATGGCAAAAAATCATTCTCTTTGTGATTTGTTTCAGCTTTGTAAAAGAGGTTGATCTCAATGATGATTCTTCTCTTTGACTTAAGTTTTAACTGCCAACCCTTTTGCTCTGATAATTCAGTAGTTTATGCTGACAGAGCTTGAAACTAGATTGCTGATAATTCTGACTACTTATTGCTGCAATTCTTGTATTTGTAGGTCTGATTGGCTGAATGAATATAACTGAAGGGAAATCGGAAGGCAATTAAGATTCCAAGTGAATCTTTGGTTATATGTTTTGGTAAACTTTTATAGGCCGATTAATATATTAATTCTCTCCCAAAATATACAACTCTTGTTATACAATTTGGTTTTCCCTTTGTAAATAATAACGTTATGAAGAGAATATATGAGAATATACAATTGTCCTGTGCTCTGAAATTCTGACCATTGGTGAATATTATGATGATAGAATATTGGTGTTTTTTTACTTTGCCTGACCTGTTTAACCAAGGTTGTCATATCTCAATTGTCATGCTATATTCTTGGTGGGAAATTGATTTGTGATTTGTTAAACTCTATAAACACCCATGATATTCGTGATTTGTTGAAAAATTGCAGACTTTGAACGCATAAATTCATTGTATTTCACATTCGACAATATCATCTCAACATGTTTATCAAATAGTATGGATTAACAGTAACCTATTATAACCAAAGTTAACAGTTTATCTTTTTGTTGGACTTAGAATTTAATACTTCAATATCTCATTTAGTGCTAACCAAGGAAACTTTGGCTCATAAAACAACTACACATACATACAGAAGTTTGATTTTATGCTATCAAACCACCACAAGAATACACAAATTGCTATACACTTAAAAGGGCTAGCATAAATATTTTGGGGCACCGTGCGCGTAGAGCACCGTGTCACAACTAGTGTTATATCTATGTTACATTAATCATATTTTCTTTCTAATTTAGACCTTTTTGAGTTATTATTCTTTATATTTCGATCCATATTATTTTGCTCGGGTATGTTTGTGTGTGGTTTATGGGATTTTTGTGGAATTTGAACTCTAATCAGGTATTAATGTTGATCATATGAGTTGAATACAAAGCAATATTGTCAACCTAGTCACAAACACGCTCATGTAGTAAGAGAAGTAAGGGGGCATATTTGAGCGCAATCGATTTGCGGTCCTACCCATGCCTACCACAGCTCCATCGTGGTCTAGTTATCAATTGTGAGTTAGGAGATTCTTGGACAGCATATAACGCAAAACAAACCGCAACTTACCTGCGACTCCTCCTGCAAGGTTTGTTTGATACGAGATTTGATCAATATGAGATGTTGAGTTTATTTACTTCAGCCCACTAAGCTAGCCTATGAGGAAGTTGCCTCTACTTTAGTTAGGCACTCCGTAGTTGCAATAGTAGGATTTCTTCCACTTTGTTTTATCAAATAATATTCTAGCTTCTATGAATTACTTTTTGATGCAGGTTGTTGCACACTTCCCAAAAATAAATCAAACAACACTAAATAATATAGTTAGGGAAGTAGAGATTGAATCCATAGGGAAGTTATTAAATTCTATTAGTTCTAAAAAAAAAACTGTGTAATCGGCCTTGGTTGAATTTCTTAGCTAATTGACTAACAACTAAAAGAATCAACGAAAAATACGAATCTAAACTCAATTATAAAAACCTAGGGAAATCGGTTCACCATGAACAATCAATAAATTCATAAAATAAAAAACAATCAATTCACTAACGTTCATTAAATTAGGGCACACTAATTCTCTCGAACTTAGACTCCCTCAAAACTCCTTTACCGACTCTCGCTCGCATAAACTTGTTTTGCCTATTATTCAATAGTCTTATTGTGGTAATCTTACCTCTCGGCCTCGATTTCGACAAATATGTAACTCACAACTAAATATGGCCACAATTTAATTGCAATCGATAGAAATCAATAATAGGAATTTAATTACTAATCAGCAACTAACCGATTAATATTAAACTAGTCCATTAATGAGTTCATGGATCCCCTAAACCCTAGAAAATAAATTATTCACCCATAATTATAAAAAGTAAAACAATAAACAAAATTAAATTTATGATTTCAAGTGAAATCGACGCTACAAGTGAAATCGACGAGTAGAGGTAAATTTTGATTTCAATCGGCAATTTGGTTAATATGATGATTGGTATAGATTATTGCATGTTATGAAATCGACAAGTTTGAGTGCATAAATTAATGTAATGAATTTCAATCTCTCAAATTCTCAATCTGAAATTACGAATTTAGTTACGAATTTCAATTGCGAAATTCAATTACGAATTTCAATTACGAAATTCAATTACGAATTTCAGCTAAAAAAGTTTTGGTTTAGCTTGCAATTTGATTCTTGTATAGTGTAAATCCTGGTAAATATTCAATATGCAATTCGTTTTGGTTTAGCTTGCAATTGGTGTTGGTCTGAATTTTTTCTTAATTTTTTGTTAATATTCAACATGAAATTCAGTTTTTTTTGTTAATTTTTTGTTAATTGCGATTGCTTGTAAAAGGTATATATTTTTTTCAATTGAAATGCAATGTTTGTAAATTCGGTTTAGGTATACTTTTATTTTCCGATTGAAATTCAGTTCAGCATGCAATTCGTTTTGGGGTTCCATTATTGTTTATTTGAATTTTTTAATTTTTTGATAAGCAATTGAAGAAGCTTTTGATGCTATCCAGATTGTCAAGCTTTCGGTTTCGGTCTTTGGTAATTGTTCCTCAATTACTCCTCAATTATCAAGGTCAGTAGTTTTTGGTAATTGTTAAGCTTTCAGTTTTGGGGTTCCAGATATTATTTTTTTTAACTTTGTTTCTGTAATTTTGTTTCTAAATTAAATTGTTGTTTCTGTATTAATTTTGAACTTCATTTGTTTCTGTAAAACAAGTTGTTAATTTCTGTACTATGAAAAAAAACAAGTTGTTAATTATTTCAATGTGAAAAAAAAAAAGAAAATTGATTGTTTGAGGAATTGGTTTTGATTTTGAATTTGATTTTGGGCGAGCTTTGTGGAAATTAAGGGTTTCAAAAACGGGCTGCATGTTTACTGATTAAATTAGGTTTTTGATGCTTTTTTTATTGGGTTTCGAATTTAATTGATTGTTTGAGCAATTGGCCGGGTTTGATTTTGATTTGATTTGATTTGAGTTCAACAATTAGGATGATAACTTAATAATACATTTAGCGGTAGCTAAACAGAATAATGGTGGACAAACTGAATAATGGTTTAGCAGCTACCTGAATAATGGTGGACAAACTCACTAGATTTTGTAGTTGTTAGAATAATGGTGCATTGGTGCCACCAACAACAAGAACAAGCTTAGAAGAAGAAACTGCAGAAGAATCAGAAGAACAAACTCAGTAGATTTTGTAGTTCTCAGAATCAGTTGATTGAATTATGAAAAATAAATGACTATGGTGAGGAAAATTGACTAACCTTGATTATGAAAAATAAATTTGAATTATAAGTAGAGATGAGTCTTGCAGCAAATTCTTGAGGATATTGAGTCAATTGAGTCAATTGTAAGAAATAATTCAATAAATAGTCATTGTTTCCAGCAGCAATCAAAAACAAATAGTTAGCAAGTATCTTTGCTCGTTGACTTTTCAATTGGCTTTCCAAATCTGGCAAAGTCACCTCTTCGAAGTTTCTAATTTGCCCATTAAAGCTGATCACATTCCCCTGCATTTTATCATAAGCATTGAAGCAAATTTTTTATCTTCTTTTACAGCTCGAATTACTGATGAATTTTCTGAATTAATATTCTTGAATTTAGGCTTTAAATTAGGCCAACAATTTGTAGGAATTAAGTATATAGGAGTAATTGATTGACATGTTTTGGGGTTTTTGTAATTGTAATGTTTGAAGGTGAAATTTAGAGTTGGAGGGAATGAAAGTTTAGTTGCCATGAATACTTTACTCAGGAGAACTGGAATGCCTGTTAACTGGTGGTTGTTAGTTAGTTGTGAGAGTTTCTAAATTTTGGAACCATATAAATACCAGGTTGATTGATTTTTTTTTTTTTGAACGATATGACTTAATGAGAAGTTCAAAGGGGTATAATTGGTCAACTCATTTAGATAATGAATTTATATAATTAAGCAGTAATAATCATGTAATAACCATTAGGGATATGATGAACTAACTAGATTTTGTAGTTGTTAGGATAATTATATACAATCACTTCTAAATAACTAAAGCAAATTAAAGAAGCATGTAGAATTGAGAAATGTAACTATAGGCACTCCTAGATTTTCATCTTATTGCAACCTCCTCTCTTTTACCGGCTATTATGAGTAATAAATTTAGGTTTCGATTTTGTTGGAAAAATAAATGTGAAGCCTCGCTATAATATGCCTGTATAATTCAATGATAGAAGAGAAGAAAGCTTTTTAGCATGACAAAAGATCGAATTAAATAACAAAAATAATTCATAATTTCAATTAGTTTGTATTGAAATTAAAATATCCATTATATTCACCACAAAATAACTAAAATAATTTAAAAAATTTGAAGAACTTAACACACTAATGATAACACACTAATAATCATTTTCATGTGCATTTTTTTGTTACACCATAGTTGTTATGGATCGAGATTGGATGCATGGTGAGAATTTGCAAGGATTCATTGAATATGAGCATGGAGTAGATGGATTCATTGAATTTGCAAGAAAACATGCAGAGAATGTGAATCATATTTTATGTCCATGTGTTGATTGCAATAATATGGTTCGACTTAATATTGAGGATATAAAAGATCACTTGATGTTTAAAGGCATTAATCAATTATATAAGTGTTGGTTGCATCATGGTGAGAATTTAGGGGAAGGTCCTTCTAATATGCATGGTATGGTGGATTGCGAAACTGGGGTAGAAGTAGATGTCGATAGAGAACCTCCCTATGAACATGAGTACTTTGAAAATGAAGACATCGAAGATGATGAGTTTATAGAAATGGCAAAAGCCATGGAGGAAAGCTTTGCGGNTGGAAAGCTTTGCGGACTGTCTAGATATGTTTAATAGCTTGCGTAGTGATGCAAAGAAACCATTGTACCCCGGATGCACTAAATATAGTAGATTATCTGCCGTTATCAAGTTGTTTAATTTGAAGGCAAGGAATGGAGCCACAGATAAATTGTTTACNGCACTAAATCTATTATTTTTTCAACTTCAACTTCAACTTACATGTTTATTTATTTATTATTATTTTTTTTGAATTAAAATTAGGAAAATGTATTCATTTGCTTCTATTAGTGGAGTATCTTCTTTATTTGGATTTCTATGTCCATCTGGGATTTCACCAATGATCAAGGTACAAAAGGAAAACATGAAGAAGGTCAAGGATGAAAAAAAAAGTCGATCTCAGTATATAGTTGATGTTTTGAAAATCAATGCAACGAAAAGAAAAATCTTCCTTGCTCCATATAAATCCGGGTAATTCTTATCTGTATCTTATTTTACCCTTTTAATCGTAGGTTTTCTATGCCGTACCATAGTTATGTGAAGAAAAGGTGGGATTTTTAGTAGCTTATGTCTTGCGTGGTTTAATGTCTGTTGAGTAGGATGCATTGGATATTGAGTGCTATCGACCCTTTGAACAACATCGTATACTACTTTGATTCCTTGCACAATCAAGATGAAATTGGAACATCGAAAGGTGTCAGAGAGGATTTACGTGAAATTGTTGACATGTGAGTAATTAATTTTCAACATGCTAAATTTAGTGCTACAGAGGATCCTTATTCCTTTTATCAATCAATATTTATACTTAGTCTCAAATAAGCAACTTATTTTCAATTTCAATCCCTTTAGAGCCCTTTTACAATATCGAAGTGAAATGGAGATTGCTACAAAATTAAAGATGGATACGAAATGGCACTCAATAAAAGTATGGTTAATTCATAACCTAGATAGCTACCTTATTATTCAATTTTGAAACATTCATATGAATGGACATTTATATTTGTTTATTTTATTACTTATGTAGTGTCCTCGACAAACAAATGGAGTTGATTGTGGCTATTATGTCATGCGATACATGAAAGACATTATCGCACACAAACGCACAAAGATCCCTGAAACTGTAAGTCCCATTTCATCCTTTTACCCCTTTACAAAAATAGAAATTATTTGAATGTGTATTCACTTGTGCTAGCTCCCTTTTCTTTCCAATTCTGAAATGATGCTTTTGTCGGAAAGCAAGATTGAAAATGTTGGTTTTGCTAGATATTGCCAAGACCTTGAGTCTTCCAAAGTTTATTGCAGGTGGCTAAATAACCATAACTCATGGTTTATTTATGGGAAATGTCCATATACAGTTGTTATGCTGCCGAAATTTCTGCTCATTATACCCCCTACCTTTCTACTCATTGTACCCTTTACCTTTACAACATGAGTTTGATATATTACTTGCATGTTATCTCCCTTTTTTTAAAGCAAAATAATAATTAATGTTCTAACTTTTTTCTAATTTAAACATGTGTTATGCAGTATTTTTCGGATTGCCAATTTTCAAGCTACGATCAAACTCAAATTGATGAAGTTAGACTTGAGTGGGTGCGTCATGTTTTTCAACACATGTAGCTATCTTGCATGTTCAAGTTGGAACAAATGAAACATTTTGTAGTCGATTTTGTTATTTTGATATGTTTTCTTTTTGATCATATGGATGTATGTTAATAACTATGTATATATTTTGAAAAAAAGTGAACTAGTTCTCGAGTATCTCCACAATGGAATACATTTTGCGTAAAGCGTCTATTTGAAATATATAACAGCTATTGTTGAAGCTTTCGACAAAAATGGTAATATATTTGTGGATTTTTTTTTATAAATAATATTGGAGGTTTTAATAGCGGTTGAAAAATAGGCGTTGTTATATGTCCAAAGCTTTTAACAGCTTCTATTAAATAACAGCTATAAAAGATGTGTTATTTGGCGCCACTTTCAATAGCTTTTAACAGTACCTATTAAATAACAGCTATAAAAGACTTGTTATTTGGCGCCCTTTGATGCACTTTTTATGGATGTTGTATAACAGCCATAAAAAATAAGCTGTAAAATCTATGTGTCTTGGCGCCCATAGAAGGACCTTTTATAGCGGTTATAGAACAGCTATAAAATGTGCCATCACTTTTTATAGCGCTTTGAATAATGGCTGTTGAATAACAGCTATAAAAAAGTTTTCTAACAGCCATAAAAAAACACTTTTTGGCGTAGTGTTTGTGAAAATTTATAAGGAGAAGCTTGCTCATTACTTACCAAGGAATTGTAACGTAGTATTATTTATGATTTAATGCATGATTGGTTAGAATAAATGTCTTATATATGTATGATATATTGGTGAATTAAGTCATTTCCATGAATGAATAGAAAATATTACTTATTAAGAGATTAATATTGCATATTCAAAAATGAATATTATGTATTGGAAAGTGAATATTACGATTTGAAAAATTGGAGCACATATATGTGTATAATATTACATGAATATCCTGTATTGGAAACAAATTTTAATTATTGAAAACATAACATATTCATAAAGAGAATCACTAGTTTAACAAAGAATATCATAGTTTTAGTTATAAATATTTAATGTTCAAAGGAGAAGATTTCGGTGTATAGATTATTGAATAAGAAAAGTTTAATAAATAAGTGTTGAGTATATTGTCTAAAAATATTACTCATTGAAAAACGAATATTACTTACTAACAAATGGATATTACAGAGAGTATATTTTGAAATATACTCCCGGGTGCATATAATAATTTGCCAGGATTCTAAAATGTAAAAAGTGCTTAAAAACTAGTTAAGACCGTCCTTAAGTATAGCCCCTAGTTATATTAACATTGGGCTTAATTTGACAAGGCTCACGCGTGAAATCACAAAACTAAGCATCGGGGAGCAAACCGGGCTTTATGCGCCCGCAGCCCAAAAAATGGGTGTGTTCCTTGCGCCCGCATTATGAATTCGAAATAGTAGCTTCTGAAATTTCAGGGTCATTTAAAATCGCTATAACTTTTGATACATAACGTTCCATGAGGCGTGTCACCTACCGTTGGAAAGCTCTTTGAGTCTATTTTCTAACGCAATAAAAATCAGGTCAATCCAATATACAGATTGTGAGATATGATCAAAATAGTGGACATTGGTCAGAAACTTCACTTCTAAACCTCTTAATTCTTCACTTTTACTTCTAATATTTCTCCAACATGTCATGTAAGATGTCAAATTTGTCCCAATGAGCTTTAAAATGTCTCTAATCAATCTCCAAATGCTCATAAGTTATCTTTATCTCTCAAGTGCCGAAATTATGTATTAAAACCAACCGAAAATTGGCTGTTTCATACAAAACTTTATAAAACCACACAAAACACTAAAAGAACACCATTAGCATCAAATTTGGCTCAAACGAGCCCGGTTAGTCAAGAAGTCATTATGGAATTGGATAGAAAAATAATATAAATATTAGACACATCAACTCCCCCAAAGCAAACCTATTCTCGTCCCGAGTAAACACAACGAAATTGACTACACCCCATAAAACAAAATTAGCATTATAACTCAAGAGAACATCTGAATACACATGGATCAAAGCCAGCCAATCAAGCATCCAATTATGTTACCGTCCTTCCTAAATACATGTCAAACAAAACCAACCAAGCAAGTTTAATGAATCGATGACTAGAGTAGCTCGCGGGTTATCACTCCACACAATTAATGATGAGCTTATTACAATGAAGCTCTAACCCTCACCTCCCAACCAAATATGGAATGCAATGCAAAATGTGTTTAAATGCAATTTTAAGAACCCGAAACCCACGTCTCACACCTCATGCAAGTGTTTAAGGGTATCCACTCATCCTAAATGTCGACTCGAAATGCAATTAATACTCTACGACCTTGACAAATGATTTACTTCACAATAACCATAGCATGTCNTGATTTACTTCACAATAACCATAGCATGTCCATGAAGATAAAAAAAGACTTTAATAAGCTTGTAACGTGGCAAGGGTGATGGGTAGGATAAATTTGGGATAATGTGGTGGAATGCGGGGTATACGCATATAAAATCAAAGAAAATCATCAACAACTTCAAACATTATCAACATTCTCCAACATCCAATTCTACCAAATCAAATCGAACCAAACTTTTCTTTATATTTCACTTCAACATCATAAATCTCATAATTCAATCAACAACCACTACTTCACAAACTTTACACTTCTTTCCTTTCACTTCTCAATTTTTTCAACTTTATTACGCTTTTAAGTTTTTTCTTTACTTTTCATGCATAATAGAACTTAGTTTCACGACTCTTAATGATTTGTTTTTGCTCATAAATTTAATAAACAATAAACATAATCATCACACATACATAACTAAACCATGAATAAAATATGACTTTTTAATTAACTACAACAGCCAAGACATTAGTATGCAGAGCCTTAAATGTGAAATTTTATAATCAAACTTTTAACAATAACGTTTCCAACTATTTCACCAAAAATCCTCCAAAACAATCATCAAAAGTTACTTTAACAACCTCACAACCACTTCAACTCCACCAAACCAAGTTTAGGCATATAATGAATTATGTAGCAAGGCTAATAAGGCTTGTAATGTGGCTAAAGATAGAATTTATAGGGGATAAAGCTCAAACTTTGGGACCAAGGGGAAATATATAAAAGTAGGAAATGAAATTTTGAAGGCTTAAAAGAGGAAATGAAGGTCTTTTATCATTCACAACAAACACAAAATCCGCAATTAAAGTTACTAGCTAGAATCCAATGTCAAACCCAAGATCATAATTGCACCAGGAGCTAAGCACACATGAATGAAACATATGAATGATATTATATTCAAAAAGTGGCTCAAATCCTCCCGTTAACACAATTCAAGTCCAAGACCCAAGCAAAGTTGAAAGAGTTGACCAATGAAAGGAAATCAAGCAATCAAATTCAAGTCATATAGCCAAAAAATCACACATGTGGATCCATCCACAGTCAAGAGTCATAAAGTTTTTAAAAATAAGCACACGGGGTATAGAAGTAGTCAATTTCACAAAATAAAACTCAAGCTAGGACAAGAATTATTTATTAATCAATATTTTCTGTAGAATTAACCTAAGAAAAAAACAGTACAATCTTTTTGGTCAGATGTAAACTCCCACTCCTAACGAATGGTACAAACCATGCGACAATCCTAAGAAAGCAATAAAACTAAGTTAAGAAAGCAATAAAAACTAACTAAAATAGGAAAGCAATAGAATACTTGCCTCCCCCAAGCCGAACTTAGTAATGTCCTCATTGCTAAAGGGAGAAAAAAGCTACTAACCTACGGGTTGCCTCTCGTAAAGCGCTTCTTTAAGGTCATTAGCTTGACCGTAATTACCTTAGAACTCAAGGGGGATCAAAGAGTGAACGTGAGCCCCATGTAGTACCCCAAAGCAATTTGGGGTTATGTTTGTTCAAATACCCCATGTTCTTTGCTAGGAACCTCATAATTTGTTTTCTTCACTTTACAAGCATGTGGGAATGACTTTCGAGGTTTTCGACGCTTCTTAGGGCGTGATTTCTTGTTCAATTCTTTGGATCCAGACGCAGCTCATTATTATCACTATCTCCGTCACCTACAATAGAATCCAAACACAGAGAGGCCTCCAGAAGATCCTTATCAGGGGATTGAGGCAAGTCATTATGAATAATCTCATTAAAAGTGTAAACTGCATTGCATGACTGTTCTACCACAGGACTCTTAAGAGCAACATTAAGGTTAAAAGTAATCTTATCATCTTCTACAACAAGAGTTAAAATACCGTTTTTAACATCAATAACGGCACCTGCAGTGTGGAAGAAAGGTCTACCAAGTATTATAGGAATATGAGCATCCTCATCTATATCCAAGACAACAAAATCGACAGGAATAAAGAAATTTCCTACTTTAATAGGCAAATTTTCTAAAACACCCTTGGGATATTTTACAGTTCTATCTGCCATCTGCAAAGTAATGTTAGTAGATTTTAAAGGACCCATATCTAACTTCTTGCATATAGATAATGGCATGACACTAACACTAGCCCCTAAATCACATAAAACTTTATCAATAAATAATGGGCCAATGTTACAAGGGATGGAAAAACTTCCAAGATCTTTTAATTTTGGTGGAGACTTATTTTGGAGTATATCACTACATTCTTCAGTTAAAGCAACAGTCTCTACCGTATTTAGCTGATACTTTCTACTCAATATATCTTTCATGAATTTAGAATAAGTAGGTATCTGTGTGACAAGATCAGTAAATGGTAAAGTTACTTGTAGATTTTTGACAATTTGTAGAAACTTTCGAAAATGATTATCATTCTTACTCCTGGTTACCCTGTTCGGAAAGGGCAACGACACCTTCGAGGGAGGAATTGTATCAGTAACTTGATAAACTGCAGGAGCTTGCTTCTTAGTTCCTTTCTTTTCCTTTTCATTAATCGGCTCTGATATCTTGAATTACTACATTATTAGTCTTGTTGGCTCCAATTGCATCATCAGGATTAGTATCATCCATGGGCATTCGTGAAGCATCAAATGTAGTATCATTCCCCAAGAATATTGCATGAAGTGTTTCTTTAGGAGGGTCTTGTGGTGATGGTTGTGAGGGCAGTTAGCCCGGCGACCTTTGAGCTGAACATTGAGCAATCTGAGCGATCTGTGTCTCAATTAACTTATTGTAGGCCATTTGTTGATTGAACTGAGCCTGCATTGCCTCCATATTCTCATGCATCTGCATTACTACATTTTTTTATTCTAAAAACTCATTATTACTAACTTGTAGTGGTGGTTGAGGATGAAATTGTGGCCTAACAAAACCAGGTGGTTGAGGTGGCCCATGAGGTTGAGACCTTTGCAATTGTTGTTGTGGTGGTAACTGCTCCATTGTGTTGCAACAATTTTGGAAATTAAGACCCAAGGAGCCATATGAAGTTAAGTATGGTTCATTGTATCCGGATACGGTAGCTAACGTCACTGATTGAGTAGCAGGTGCTTGTAGTTTATCAAGCTTTTGACTAATTGCATTAATTTGTGATGCGAAACTCTCATACTTGTCATCGACATGTTTCTCACCCTTCTTTGTATGCCCTCTAGAATTAAAAAATTGTGAGTTATGAATAGAAGTTTCCTCAATTAAATCATATGCAGCATTAACTTCCTGTTTAATGAATCGACCATTCGCAGTAAAATCTAATAATGCCCTACTATCATTCCCTAATCCATTATAGAAAGATTGGACTAGGAACCATTTTTCAAGACCATGATGAGGACATAAACGTAGCAACTCCTTGAACCTTTCCCATGGATCATAAAGTGACTCATTGGTTTCTTGGTTAAAATTTGTAATCTGGCTCCTGAGTTTTGCAGTTCTCTTTGGAGGATAATACTTCTTGTAAAATGCAAGGGCTAAATCATCCCAACTAGTGATATTAGTTCTATTGCGACTATTTAGCCATTGTCGAGCCTTGTCTTTTAAAGAGAATGGAAACATCATCAGTCAGATGTAGTCTTGAGTGACACCCGCTTGTTTAATGGTATTGCAATACTGTAGGAAATTCGATATGTGAAGATTAGGATCTTCAAGTATAGTACCTGCAAACCGATTACATTCCACCATATTCACTAGAGATGGCTTTAATTGGAAGTTCTCAGCCTCAATTTTTGGCATAAGAGGGCCATTCGGTACATGTGCAGAGCTAGGTTGGAAATAATCCTCAAAGAACATCGCGAAGGATTTGCCATACCTATTACATACACAAAACTAAAACTTCACACAAATATGAGAATCGACCCCAAAGAACTAAGTAGTTCTTTGAGATTAACAAAAAAAAAATAAAGTAAATGAAATAAAACTGTTCAAACCCGACTAATAGAATTAAAAATTGCCTCCCCGGCAACAGCGCCAAAATTTGATGAGGTTGTCGCACACCTCTCTAAAATAAACCAAACAACAATAACTAATATAGCTAGGGAAGTAGGGATCGAATTTACAGCGAAGCTATTAAATTCTTTTAGTTCTAAAAAGTAAAAACTGTGTAATGAGCCTTGGTTGAATTTCTTAGCTAATTGACTAACTAAAAGAAGCAACAAAAAATACGAATCTAAACTCAATTATAAAAACCTAGGGAAATCGGTTCACCATGAACAATCAATAAATTCATAAAATAAAAATCAATTAATTCACTAACGTTCATTAAATTAGGGCACACTAATTCTCTCGAACTTAGACTCCCTCAAAACTCCTTTACCTGCTCTCACTCGCATAAACTTGTTTTGCCTATTATTCAATGGTCTTATTGTGGTAATCTTACCTCTCGGCCTCGATTTCGACAATTACCTAACTCACAACTAAATATGGCCACAATTTAATTGCAATCGATAGAAATCAATAATAAGAATTTAATTACTAATCAAAAACTAATCGATTAATATTAAACTAGTCCATTAATGAGTTCATGGATCCCTAAACCCTAGAAAATAAATTACTCACTCATAATTATAAAAAGTAAAACAATAAACAATGTTAAATTCATGATCATAAATAAATAAGAACAATAATTAACAAATTATTAATCAAGAATTAATTAAGAAACTAAAACTAGTCAACATAAACAAAACAATAATCAAAACTAAGAAACAAAACTAAAATAATAAAACTAGAAAGAAAAGAGAAAGGAAAGAAATTACCAAATAAAAGATTGAATTGAATTGAACTGCAAAGTTGTTGACAAAACTAATCTACAAATTCTAGAGAGAGAAAGTGATTAAAGAGCTAATTAGGATTCTAAAATGTAAAAAGTGCTAAAAAACTAGTTAAGACCGTCCTTAAGTATCGCCCCTATTTATGTTAACATTGGGCTTAATTTAACAAGGCCCACCCGTGAAATCACAAAACTAAGCATTAGGGAGCAAACCGGGCTTTATGCGCCCGCAGCCCACAAAATGGGTTTGTTCTCTGCGCCCGCATTATGAAAAGTAGCTTCAGAAATTTCAAGGTCATGTGAAATAGCTATAACTTTTGATTCAGGATATTCTACGAGGTTTGTGACCAACCGTTGGAAAGCTCTATGAGTCTGTTTTCCAACGCAACAAAATTCAAAATAATCCAATTTATAGATTGTGAGATATGACCAAAATAGTGGACAGTGGTCAAAAACTTCACTTCTAAACTTCTTAATTCTTCACTTTTACTTCTTATATTTCTCCAACTTGTCATGTAAGATGTCAAATTTGTCTCAATGAGCTATAAAATGTCTCTATTTAATCTCCAAATTCTCATAAGTGATCTTTATCAATCAAGTGCGGAAATTATGTAGTAAAATCAACTGAAAATTGGTCGTTTCCTACAAAACTTTACAAAACCACACAAAACACTAAAAGAACACCATTAGCATCAAATTTGGTTCAAACGAGCCCAGTTAGTCAATAAGTCTTTAGGGAATTGGATAGAAAAATAATATAAATATTAGACACATCAGTTTTATTACTTTCATGCTGTTGATTCCCTTTTATACTTTATGTTCTTTTTGTCCTTCCCCTTCACAATTATGTTTAAGTAGTTTTTCTAATCTAGGATTAAGTTAGTCCTAGTCATGATTAACGTATGATTTGTTTCCTTGAATACCCAATTTAATTATTAATTGTTCTTGTTTAATCTATTATGTTTATGCCAATACTAGATTAGGGATACTTAGCGTTGTTATGATTCCATTTTCTCTATCACAACAGGAGTTGGGTTTTGACGGATTTTATTATTTTAATTAAGGACATGAAATTCTCCACGGGAATAGGTAGAATAGTTTATTAGGAAGTTAGGGTGTCGTGTTTAGTGTCTTTAATTTGTATGATTCCACGGAAATAGGTATGATTGCAAGTTAGATAAGCCATAAATACTCAGAAGAGGTTTATGGTATTTTTAGGGCGTACTTTTCCTCTTGAATAAATAGTTTATTAATTTGGGGTAGAAATTGGGTTTTACATTAATTATGCTAGCAGTGATACTTAATTCTATAGCCTTTTTATTCATAATTTTTATTTTATTAATTTATAGTTTTATATCAATTAAATCTTTTTTTATGGACTCTACTAATTATTATTCATAATAGACCATTAATTTATTGAAACTTCTCTATGCCCCAACTTACCCTACTACATTATTAGGAGGTTTTGTTAGATTTTTATATTTGATAGGTTTGCGATAACTTCATCCAACTTTTCTTTCTACATCTCCTTTGATCACATGCATCACCATCTTTTTCTTTCACAAACAAATTTTTCCTATGCAATACCCGTATTTTCATGTATTTTATAAAATGAATTGATATCTATAAAGTATATTATTAGTATTTTTTTAAAAGAAGGAATAATGGTTTTGTAAATTAATTAATTAATGAAATTTAATTAATTACAAGATTTAAATATTTATTTCAAGAATTTATTATTTTTATGTATTATTTGATAGCGTTTTATTATGTATTAATGAGTTTTAAAAGTTTCTAAATCGGGTTTTAAGGATTTCCATAATTGCTTTAAAACAAGGGCGCAAGCGTAATTTCCATCATTAATGAAAATTTAGTAATTTCTCAAAAGCTATTTTTTGGCCTATAAATATCCTTTAGGTCATGAACTTTTAACTCTTTGATCACCATTAGGATTTCTTAGGCCTCAAATTAAATTAAATCACAAAACCTAAACCCTAACCCTTCCTCCTTCTTTCTTCTTCGTTTGTCATCCTTGTCGTCCCCCTTTTCTCTCGCTCGCCGGCAGCCAGCAGTCGGCTAGCAGTTTCGATGACTGCCGCTTCTAGCCACTAGCCGTTCACCCTCTCTTTTCCCTTGGCTCGATTTTCGATGGTTTAACAAAAAGACTCTTTTCTTCTCCTATTTTAATTTTATTCCATGTTTAAGTTTATGGTTTATAATTATGAATTTATCATGTTTTAAGATTTATAAGCATGTTTTGGTAATTATAATCATGTTTTAAATATCAAGAATTAGATTATAAAAAGTATGTTCATGAAATTATTTTTAGGGTTTATAAAAGATGTATAAATTTATTAGTTTATGGTTTTTAACACTATAAATTGTCATATTATGATTATAAAATTGTTAGCATAACAATATATGATCAAATTATGTAGTTTTAAAAGGATTTTTAAAGAATTTAATATTGTTGTAATTTTATAAATATAATGACAAGTTTTATAAAGAGTTCATGATCATGTAAAAATTGATAAGCTTATGGTTCTAATGCATGGACCTATAGTATGATGATCATATGACATAATTATGATGTTTTATATACAAAACATGAATTAAGCAAATTTAGAAAGGTTTTTAAGTAGTTTAATATTGCTGTAAATTTATCGAAGCCACGAAAAACAAGTGTTTTTAGGAAAGGAATTATTTGGGTAATGTATGGAATGTATTAGAGGTGAAACAATAGATGTTTGATAAGTGCATTTTATTCGTATATTTTACCACCGTTCCCGGATTATTTTGACTCTAACCTTGGCTCTTCGGGGCTATTTTGGCTAATATTTGGCTGTATGGAGTTGTTTGTGTTTTGAGTGACATTTTGCAGGATTACGGTGTTGTTGCATTGATTTCAAGGCAAATATATGAGGTACAACTAAGTAAGAGGAGCCATGGGTTGGTAATGAAGTATTCAGGGTGCCATGATATAACCTGGAAGTATTAGAAGTCGATTTGTCCGCTTCGTGGTGAAGAAAAGGTTTCGCCCGGGCACTCGGGCAGAATCCGCCTGGTCAGTTGGGCGGAATTTACTTACAAATCCTGAAGTTCTTGGGGAGAAAACACTAATCGCGCCCGATCAGGTGGATTTCGTTCTGGCAGTCTGACAGATTGCTTCCAACAACTTTTTCTCTCGTATTCTGTGCCCGACCGGTGAAGTTTTGCCCGGTTGGTCGGGCATTTCATCTGGATGGGCTTTTTCTCCTTTTTAGCTTAGGATTTGAAGCTTATGTATAAATAGCTAATGTTTTTAGGCTTTTTCCATACAATTTATTATTATTAGAGCCTAGGTTTTCATTCGGTTTTTCTCTCTTGAATTTTACTCTGTCAACTCAATCATTTTTTGAGTACAATCATTATTTCAAGTTTCATTCAATTTCTTCCTGTGTTTTTATTTGATTTATGTTTTTAGTTTATAATTATTATTAGTAGTTTAGTTTCGTTAACTATATTTAGATCCTGTTTTATGCCCTAGAATGTATGCTCTTGGTTTGTTTAGTTTATGTTAATTATTCTATTACATTTAATTATGTTTGTAGTGTTAGTTTTTAATATTAATTTGTTTTCTATATTTTTGAATATGTGTGAGTAGTTTAGTTTCTACGGCTAGGGGATCCATTGATTCGTTTTAGTGTTTTGGTTTATGATTTATTAATGTGATTTATGTAATTTTTGAATTCCTATTACAGTTTATGTTACTTTCAATTAAATTCTTGCCAGGTTTGATTGTTATTTTGATATTGTCGAAATCGATGCCGAAAGGTAAGATTACCACAATTAGATCACGGGATAATAGGAAAAACGAGTCTAAGTGAGCGAGAGCCATTAACGGATCGGAGTTTTGAAGGACTCTAGATTCGGGAGAATTAGTGAGCCTTAATTCAGGAAGTCGTAAATTTGTTAGTTAATTGTTAGTTAGTTCATTGTTCAATTGATTCATGGTGAACCGATATCCTAGGTTTAGTTATTGATATATTTTCGTGTTGAATTTCTTGCCTCAGTAGAAATTATTGTCTTAGATAATTACCAATTCTAAGGCCCTTTATAATAGAATAGCTTTTTAGAATTAGAAGAAATTTATTGCTTCCCTATGGATTCGATCCCTACTTCCCTATCTGCATTAATTAGAGTTGTAGGATATTTTTGATAGGTATATAACTGTCCCTTTCAAAATTTGGCACCGTTGTTGGGGAGGTAATTGTTTATTTTTGATAGGTATACAGCTATCCCTATTATATTAAGAAGACCATTTTTGAACATTGCAGGTGCTGTTATTGATGTGAAAAATGGTAGTCTAACTCTTCCTGTAGGTGATGACAAGGTTACCTTTAACCTTAATAGTGCATTAAAAAGCCCTATATTGGAGAAATCCTGCTATAGAATTGATATTATTCATGAAATTATTTGTGATGACTTGCCTCAATCCCTTAAAAAGGATCTTCTAGAGGCCGGTTTGTGTTTGGATGTTGTTTCAGGTGAAGGCAATATGGAGTCAGATGAGTTGATCCAAGACCTTGCACGAGTGGAGTTAGATTTAGAGGGAAATTATCAATTTTTGAAGCTGCCCCATAATATTTGTTCAGTAAAGGAGGTAACACAACCTCAGCTGAAACCCCTTCCCTCTAATTTGAAATATACATTTCTAAATAAAAAGGAGCTATATCCAGCTATTGTAAGTGCATCTCTTACTGATAGTCAACTTAAAAAATTATTAGTTGTGCTTAAATGTCATAAAAAGGCTATTGGTTACACTATTGATGATTTGACTAGTATTAGTCCTGATTTTTGCATGCTTCGCATCCATTTAGAGGAAGGTCATAAATCATGCATACAAGGTCAGTGTCGTTTGAATCCTAACATGCAGGAGGTAGTTAAGAAAGAAGTCATTAAATTACTTAATGTTGGTATCATTTATTCTAATTCCTGGTTCTAGGTGAGTTAGTCCAGTTCAAGTAATGCCTAAGAAAGGTGGGACCACTTTTGTGCGTAATGATAAAAATGAATTGATTCCCACTAGAGTTGTCATAGGTTGACGTATGTGCATTGATTACAGGAAATTAAATACCGCTACTAAAAAGGACCATTTTCCCCTCCACTTCATTTATCAAATGTTAGAAAGGTTAGCTAGGCATAAGTAATTGTGTTATTTGGATGGATACTCGGAATTTTTCCAAATCCCCATCCACCCGGATGATAGAGAGAATACCACTTTTACATGTTCTTATAGTACTTTTGTATATCGTAGAATGCCTTTTGGTTTATGTAATGCCCCTGCTACTTTTCAACGTTGCATGATGAGCATTTTTTTCTGATTTCATTGAGTCTACGATGGAAGTTTTTATGGATGATTTTAGTGGCTATGGAACTTCATTTGATGCATCCTTAGAAAATCTAATAAAAGTGCTTACGAGATGTGAAGAAGTGAATCGTGTGCGGAATTGGAAAAAGTGTCACTTTATGGTCACCGAAGGTGTTGTGCTTGGACATTTAATCTCCAAACCAGGTATTGAGGTAGATAAATCAAAGATACAGGTAACCGAGCAACTTCTCCTCTTGTGAATGTCAAGGGGGTAAGAAACGTTTTGGTTCACATGTCGGTTTTTATCGCAGGTTTATTAAGGATTTTTTTAAAATTGCGAAACTACTAACCCAATTGCTTTTGAAGGATGCAAATTTCGACTTTATTGATGAATGTCTTGAGTCTTTTAACAGGATTAAACAGACACTTATTTCTGCACCTATCATCATGTCTCCCGATGGGGACCTCCCGTTCGAGATCATATGTGATGCCAGTGACTATGTAGTTGGAGTGGTTCTAGGCCAAAGGAAGGAGAAGGTTCTACATGCAATCTATTATGCCAGCAAGACACTCAATCCAGCTCAAGTTAATTATGCCACTACTGAGAAGGAGTTGCTAGCAGTTGTGTATGCACTTGACACGCTCCGATCATATCTACTGGGCTCAAAAGTAACTGTTTATACTAACCATGCTTCTTTGAAATACCTCCTAGCCAAGAAGGAAGCAAATCCACGGTTGATCAGATGGATTCTATTGCTGCAAGAATTTGACCTCGAGATTCATGACAAGAAGGGAGCAGAGAATGTAGTAGCTGATCATCTATCTAGAATTCGTTTTGAAGATGCAAAGCTTGCAACTATAGATAAATCCTTCCCTGATGATCACTTACTTTTGGTTGCAGTTAAATCACCATGGTTCGCTGATTTTGCTAATTACATTGTAGGAGGTGTCTTACCTCCTAATCTTTCATCACAGCATAAGAAAAGGTTTTTACATGATGTTCGACGATATTTTTAGGATGATCCGAATCTGTTTAGAGAATGTGCTGATAGTTTATATCAAAGTTGTGTTCCTGATTGGGAATTTTACGGGATCTTGAGCCATTGCCAATCATCACCTTATGGAGGTCATGCGGCTGGGCCTTCAAAGATTATGTTCAAGGTACTGCAACCCGGATTCTATTGACCTACTCTGTTTAAGGATGCTCGAGATTTTGTGTAGTCTTGTGATGCGTGCAAAAGAATCGAAAATATTTTGAAATGCCATGAGATGCCTCAAAATGGGATACTAGAAGTTGAGATTTTTGATGTTTGGGGTATTGACTACATGGGCCCATTTCCTTCTTCTAACGAAAATAGGTTCATATTGGCGGCCATAGACTATGTTTAGAAGTGGGTAGAAGCCATTACAACACCCAATGCAGACTCTAATACTGTGCTCAGGTTGTTTAAACAAGTCATATTCCCAAGATTTGGAGTTCCTAGAGCTATTATTAATGACAAGGGTTCAAACTTTCACGAGAACCGACTGACTAAATTGCTTGAGAAGTATGGAGTCTACCAACGTACCAGGTTACCTTATCATCCACAGACTAGCGGTCAAGTTGAAGTCACTAATCGGGAAATCAAATCCATCCTAGAGAAAACGGTTGAAAAATCGAGAAAAGATTGGAGTAGCAATCTTCACAATGCATTATGGGCATATAGAATGACATTTAAGACACCTATCGGCACATCTCCTTATCGGTTAGTGTACAGAAAGGCGTGCCATCTATCGGTTGGGCCGGAATAGAAGGCTTATTGGGTGGTAAAAGAGCTTAATATGGATGCCAAGCTTGCAGGTGAAAAGCGGTTACTTCAGTTAAATGAGTTGGATGAATTTCGATTAGGAGGCTATGATAGTCCTAAGATATACAAGGAGAAGATCAAGAAGTTGCATGACAAGCTAATTACGAGGAAAGAATTCCAAGTTGGTGACAAGGTTTAAGTATTCAAATCTAGATTGAAGCTTTTCCCAAGGAAGCTGCGGTCTAGATGGAGTGGACCCTTATTGTCATTGATAAGTTCATTTTATATTCATTATTTGCCCCCATTTTATATTGGTTTTTGACTCTAACAAGGCTCTTTTGAGCCTATTCTACTAACTTCGGTTGCTTTTAGTGCTTGTTGCTTTGCTTTGACATTTATTGCAGGAATTGATGCTTTTATGTCTGTTTTTGCTTTATCCCCAGCGCTTGGCAAGTTAGTTAGAGTCTTGACCACTTGGAGAAGCTATAAGGAAGCTAGGACATGATTTAGAAGCCTTTGGGAAGCATAGAAGTCAAGTTACGAAGTAAACAAGCGAATTGGGAAGCTCCATAGTCCAGTTAGCAGTGTGCCCCGGCAAAGTGCATTGTGCCCAGGTCGAGTGCACTGTGCCCGGGCTGCCCGGGCACGATGCTCAGGCCGTGTTTTGTCGATTTTCCCCCTTTGCTTCGACTTAGTACTTAATGTAATTCTTCCCTAGGTTTTCATTATGCATTCTATTATTCTGTAAACCCTAGTTTAGTTTCCTCTCTCTAGAAGTTCTCTTGTGGAATTCTTTCAATCATTCAATTCAATAAAAGTTCAGTTTTTATTCAATCTTTAATGCTTTTGTGTCGATTTTTGCTCTATCCCAAGCGCTTGGCAAGTTAGTTAGAGTCTTGACCACTTGGAGAAGCTATAAGGAAGCTAGGACGTGATTTAGAAGCCTTTGGGATGCAAAGAAGTCAAGTTACGAAGTAAACAAGTGAATTCAAAAGCTCCTGAATCCAGTTAGCAGTGTGCCCGGGCTGCCCGGGCACGCTGCTCAGGCCGTGTTTTGTCGATTTTTCCCCCTTTGTTTCGACATAGTACTTAATGTAATTCTTCCCTAGGTTTTCATTTTGCATTCTATTATTCTGAAAACCCTAGTTTAGTTTTCTCTCTCTAGAAGTTCTCTTGTGGAATTCTTTCAATCATTCAGTTCAATAAAAGTTCAGGTTTTATTCAATCTTTAATTCTAGTTTCTTTAATTCATGCTTAGTTTTAGTTTTAATTTATGTATTTAGTTTTAGTTTTCTTAATCTTTTGTGCCCTAGTTTCTTGTTCTACATCTAGTTTTATAATTGTTGTTAATTTATTAGTTTCAATCATGTTTATAGTTTTTTTTTTCTGTTGTTGATTTAGTTTCTTTAATTTCCATCATGTGTGAGTAGTTTCCTTTCTAGGACAAAGGATCTATGGATCGTTCTTGATGTTTTGTTCATAGTTGCTAATTTGATTGTTAATGTTCTTGCACTCCTGTTGTCAATTTATTTTGCTTTCAGTTAAATACTGGCCATGTTTAATTGTTAGTCTGATATTGTCGAAATCAATACCGAGAGGTAAGATTACCACAATTAGATCATAGGGACAATAGGCAAAACGAGTCTAAGTGAGCGGGAGCCATTAGAGGAGTTTTGAGGGAGACTAGATTCGACAGAATTAGTGAACATTAATTCAATAAGTTACTAATTAGTTAATTAATTGTGTGCAATTCATTTACTGATCCGTGGTGAACCGATGTCCTAGGTTTAGTTATAGAGTTCTATTCTCAGTTGATTCCATTCCTAGTATTAGTTAACTTTTTGGTCAAAACCCAATATTCAAAGGCCCCTTACGAAAGAGTGACTTTTTAGTGTTAGTAAAATTGCTTGCTTCCCTATGGATACGATCCCTACTTCCCTGTCTACATAGTTAGAGTAGTAGGTTACTTTTGATAGGTATACGACTGTCCCTACCAAATTTTGGCGTCGTTGCCGGGGAGGCAATTGTTTAATTTCTACTAATCGACTTATTTTTCCTATTTTTTTTTTCTTTCTTATTTTGTCTTAAGGAACCCACTGTTCTTTGAGACAGTTCTTACGGATATCTGCAGTTTTGATTCGTGTGCAGGTACTAGGTTTGCATGCCGGTTTGGATTGATCCTGAACCAGAACGTTCATTGCATAAGCAGAGTCGTAGGAGGAAGTGGAGATTGCGGAGAGTTATTCTTTCTGAAAGGATACTATATTATTTGTCACAACTCTTTTTTGATTTCAGCATTTATGAGAATTCTGATAGAGAAGAAATGGCAGAGTCACATATTAACGAGAACAACATATCGAATAATGATGCACAACCACCGCCAGCGCCGCAACCACGATCGTTAAAGGATTATTCCCAGCCTGGTTCTGTAACAGTCAAAGGTGGTTATCGGTTCCCTGATACAGAACAGCTCTGGTGAATATGGTGGAAAGGAATTAGTTTGCAGGAACTTTAATGGAGAATCCAATGTTGCATTTGAATAACTTCCTGCAGTACTGTGGTACGATTAAGCAATCCGGGGTCTCTCACGATTACATTAGAAGAACGATGTTCCCGTTCTCACTGAAAGACAAGGCCCGTACTTGGTTGAACAGTCTTAATATGGATAATATCAACAATTGGGAAGAGTTTGCTCTAGCATTTCAAAGGAAGTATTACCCTCCAGAGCGAACTGCAACCCTTCGGAGTAAGATCACGAATTTCAACCAGGAGTCAGATGAATGAAGCATGGGAGAGATTCAAGGATTTATTGAGATTGTACCCCCCATCATGGTCTTGAGAAGTGGTTCCTGTTCCACTCATTCTATAATGGTTTAGGGAATGAGATTCGAACATTATTAGATTCAGCCGCTAGTGGTCGATTCATGAACCAAGAGGTTAATGTTGCATATGAGTTGATTGAAGAAATTGCTATTCATAATTCACAGTTTGGCAATCCCAGGGGACATTCGAAGAAAGGTAGAAAGCATGTGGTTGATGATAAATACGAAACTTTAGCTTCACAGGTCAATGCCATAAGCCATAAGCTCGATAAGATTGGTACTACAACTCCTCTACCATCACCTATAGCTGCGATGGCTGCACTTTCGGGATGTATTGAGCCTTTCGGCGATTCATGTGGTTCATTCGGTCACAGTTCCCAATCATGTCACAGTTCGGTAGAGCAAGTGTGTGCCTTCTAAGCCTACAAGAACAACCCGTTCTCCAATACACACAATCCGAGGTGGAAGGATCATCCATACTTTTCCTATAAGAACAGCAATAATGTGAAGAATCCTTAGCAAACTATACCACCTTAGCAGGTTCACCAGCAGATGCAACGATTTGTACCACTGCACCCACCAGGTCTCAGCAGACCACCATTGCCAGCACCACCAGCTCAACCTAGTGGCGAAATTTCAGAGCTGAAGAATATGATGTTGCAGATGCAGTAGAATATGGAGGCAATGCAGGCTCACAATAAGCAACTAGAAACCCAGCTAGCTCAGATTGCACAGTCCACAGTTCAGCGGCAGTAGGATCAACTACCTCCTCAACCGAATCCACCAGCTCAGAGAGAGAACTACAACTCCATCACTACCAGAAGAGGAACCCACTATGAAGGTCCTAAAATGCCCACTGATGATGCTGATTCAGAGATAGGAGTGCAGACTGGCAAGACCAGCAATGTGGTGATTGAGGAGATCGCAGAGCCTACACCTTCTAAGGAGAAAGATGCCACGGAGAAGAGAGTCCCAGTAGCTGACAAGCCAGTTGATACATTGACACCTCCCAAGGTGCCATTACCCTTCCCGCATAGGGTAGACAGGAGTAAGAATGACAATCACTTCCGTAAGTTTCTCGATACTGTTAAAAATTTGTAGGTTACTGTGCCCTTTACTGACTTGATTACACAGGTACCTACAAGACATATTGAGCAGGAAGCTGAGGGAATTGAGTTCAGTAGAGACTGTTGCTTAAACTGAAAAATGTTTTGCTATTTTGCAGAATAACTCTCCACCTAAACTCAAGGATCTCGAAAGTTTTTCGATACCTTGTAACATTGGTCCACTTTTTATTGATAAGGCTTTATGTGATTTAGGGGCCAATGTTAGTGTTATGCCGTTGTCTATTTGCAAGAAATTAGATATGAGTTCTATAAAGTTTACTAACATTACCTTGCAGATGGCGGATAGAACTGTGAAATACCCAAAAGGTATTTTGGAGGACGTCCCGGTAAGAGTTGGGAAGGTTTTTATTCCTGTTGATTTTGTAGTGTTGGATATGGAGGAGGATGACACATCCCTATTATTTTAGGTAGACCATTCTTAAATACTACAGGAGGTGTGATTGATGTAAAGAATGGTAGTTTAACTCTTTCTATAGGTGATGACAAGGTTACTTTTTACCTTGATAGTGCATTAAAGAGTCCTATGTTAGAGCAATCGTGTTATAGAATTGATATAATTCAAGAGATTTTTTATGATGACCTGCCTCGATCCCTTAAAAAAAGATCTTCTGGAGGCTATCTTGTGTTTGGATGTGATTTCAGGTGAAGGCAATAAGAAATCAGATGAATTAATTCAAGCTCTTTCAGGAATGGATACTGATTAAGGAAGCAACTGTCAATTCCTGCAGTTGCCCCAGGATGCTTGTTCGGTAAAGGAGGTAACACAACTTGAGATGAAACCTCTTCCCTCTAATTTGAAATATGCATTTCTAGATGAAAAAGAACTATATCCAGTTATTGTCAGTGCTTCACTTACCGATAGTCAACTTGAGAAATTATTATCTGTGGTTAAATGTCATAAGAAGGCTATAGGTTACACTATTGATGACTTAACTAGTATTAGTCCTGATTTTTGCATGCATCGTATTCACTTAGAGGATGGTCATAAACCATGCATACAGGGTCAGCGTCGTTTGAGTCCTAACATATAGGAAGTTGTTAAGAAAGAGGTCATTAAATTACTTGATGCTGGTATTATATATTCTGTTCCTGATTCTAGGTGGGTCAGTCCAGTTCAGGTAGTACTTAAGAAAGGTGGGACCACTGTTGTTCGTAATGATAAAAATGAATTAATTCCTACTAGAGTTGTCACAGGCTGGCGTATGTGTATAGGAAACTGAATACTACTACTAAAAAGGATCATTTTCCCCTCTCCTTCATTAATCAAATGTTAGAAAGGTTTGTTAAGCATAAGTATTTTTGCTGTTTAAATGGCTATTCGGGATTCTTCCAAATCTCCATTGATTCAGATGATAGAGAGAAAACTACTTTAACATGTCGATATGGTACACTAGTGGAAAAAACATCATAGGCAATGGGCCAAAAGAGGGTTTAAGTTACGGCCATCGTCGTTAGCTAAAGTCTGTTGCATATTCATTTAGATAACGGGCAAGGTTCGTAGTCTTAGAGCCCGTTACCTAAAGTTCTGCAGAAACATGTATACATAAGACTTAATGTTACGGGCAAAATCGATGGCCCATTACTTATAGTCATGTAATTAATAAAAAAAAAAGACTTTAAGTAACGGACCTTAGTCATTGCCCGTTACTTAAATTCTTAATTTTTGTAAAACTAAACAAATCATGAGCAATAATACACACACCACAACACAGTAATGGCAACACCACCATTACAAATTTTCAACCACCAATACTACCACATACACCACATCTGAAAGTCACATTTATATATATACCATGTTGCCAATAAAATATTATTTCATAACAAGTAAAGATCATTGTAACAAAAGGCAAAACATTCATCTAACTTACAAATTGAAACATATGCTAGTGTTTCTAACTAAACTAACTAATTGAGGTTGTACATTAAAACATATATACAAACTTAGGTTCTACTGCTATTAGGCTTAGACATTACAGAAGAAACACACCATTGTGCACTTATTCTCATAATGGAATAGGAGTTCTAAAGTCAATGAGTCCCTAGGATTGCAGAAATGCTGTCACGGTCTTGATTTGCATAACCTTTAAATAATGCCATTTGTGAATCAAATGGAGAAGTAAAAGAATTTCAAAAATTCTGCTAATAACATACATGTCGTTTATAATAAATCTGAAAGCACAAGATAAGCAGAGAAACATGATTTACAAACTGATTCAGTTCACATGATTTACAATTGCAATATTTGAATTTTGAAAACCGAACATACAGATTCAATCCACAAGATAATTTAACTAATAACTCTCAATTACTGATTCAGTACATTATATAAGGACTTCACATGAATCTAAGTTTGTGAACTTATTTAATTTTTCTATCAAAGCTATAATTTGTGATAAGCCACTGAACGAATCGACTTAGTAGAAGCCCACTAAACTAGAGAGAACTGAAATACAGGTACTAACATACTAAACATTAACCTTATGTAAAGACTTAGCTGCAGCTCAACAACCACAAGCATTATTCACTGAATTTTCAATGCCCAAATTGTAGCTGATATGGGTAGAAGCAGCTTATTATGCCTCGTGTAGCTACTGATACTCCACTATGCGTTACATAGTAGCCCTATGAAGATATAATATCATATGGTAAGCCTAGTGAGTATTGCTTTTATAAAACTTCTTCAATTAAGTGTTTTTAGACAATAATAGGTGACGTTAGCAGATGCAATAATATAAATAGTCAATGAATATACATGATGTTGCACTTGTTAAAAATAGTTCATATTTTGAATATTATACTCTAGTCTACGTAAGTCAATATATACTTGTATTATTCTCCTGTCTAAAATTACTCCATAAAATAGTATTAGTTATACGGTTTCCTATTACGAATTAATTAAAATTAGAATTTTTTTAATATTTTACTAAAGAAAGGTAAAATTCATGCTTGAGAAAGTGACTAATATACCATTATAAAATACTACTACTGTCTCTAATCATATTAGCAGAAAACATTCATTCAACATCAAACATAATCTTCCAATTTCCAACCACTTCTCATAGCAAATAGACTTGATACATTATCAAACTAACTTAATAACTAATAACACATCGGTACCGTAGCAATATCATCAAAAAAAATTTAGCAATCAATTCTATTGATCCCTTTTCTCACTAGTATGATTGCTCGTCACTCTCATTATCACACTTTGGTCACAATTATACACTACGATCCATGACTTACACCTAAATGGCTATATAATTTGAAAACCTATACTTATATCTAATAGTGCTAAAAATTGGTTCCTATATATTATAAACTAATCCAAATTTTCCTAAATCTTAATAATACAAAGTAAACTAATTTAAATCCTGAATCAAATTATAAAAAGTTTTTAAAATTCTTCAAGGGACCAAAAGAAAGAGTGAATTAGAACTTATTATCTTATTATGCATGGGAAATCCAAAATTGTTGATTAATAAAGGTAAAATCTTGTGAAGGAAATTGATAATTTGAGAACATGAAGATATAATATCATTGAGCAAATCAAGTATAGTCGAAACTGAAAATAACAAAATGAAAAACATACCCAAAGAAACTTATATGAACACCGAGACTCCAATTATCAATCCAGAATGTCAATTGATTGAACAAAAAAAACACAACTTTAAATTACTGAAGAACGATACTGCAAAAATTCAAACCCGAATTTAATAAATTAGAAAGCAAAATTAGTGGTATGTCATATACCCAGAAAATACACCAACAATAACGACCTTAATTGAGCCAAAGGAATCAAAAATAAACCATGAATGCATCTCATATAGGCAAAATAAAATCCAGAAAACAAATTCTATACTCAAAATATACAAAATATAAGAATAAAGAACACCAAACGAAGAATCACTAACCAAGATTTGTAAGTGGTGACAGTGAAGAACGATGAGGGTGTTAATCCCTTCAATAATTTTGTATTGAATTGAAGGACAATAAAGTGGGGATTTCAATTGATGAAGATGTAGCCATAATAGAGAAATTGGAAGATGCGGTATCGATAGAATAGCTTAAAAAAATCGTCTCTCTGAAATTAGAGACAAAAAAAACTCTATAACATTCAAAATGCTTAAAAGTGAAAAAAAAATACAAAAATTATCTTTGAGATTGTTCGATTCCAACTTTGCTTCCGAATTTGCTATTTTAGTTGTTCGAATAACAAAAAGATCTTTGAGTAAACAATTTTGTTCTCAATGGAATGGAAGGAGCAACGGGCAAAATTCGTGATGAGTGATGGAAAGGAGGTTCGTGATGGTGGTGGATTCGTGGTGTAACAGGCTATATTTGTGATGGGTGATGAAAAATGAGAGATGACAATTTTTGAGAGGATAACAGGCTAATGCAACAAATGAGGGAATCAATAATAGAACCCTCAAAGTTTAGGTAACCTATGTTGATTGGCCCGTTACTATTAGGTAACGGGCTATATTTACCCGTTATTTAAAATACTTTAGGTTACGGCCTATATTTAGCCCGTTAGATAAAGTGGATTTTAGGTTACGGTTTTATCATTGCCCGTTAAATAAAACTTAAAGGTTACTTGCATTCGGTCTGCCCGTTACTTATGGAGCGTTATGTCACGGACCAACTATTTGTCCCACCCATAGTCTTATGCATAGGCATAAGGATCCCTAGGGGGAGCTGCTCATGAGCTGTCAAGCAGCACCCTCACCCTTATAGTAGGCAGTCCACAGGAAATGACAGTGCTGCAGGATAATACTAGATATGCAGATAAGCAGTACTTTTGGGGACGGCAGTGCTATATTTCTGTAACGAGGTTCATACTTGATATAAAGGTTGTCTACTACGTTGGAAGAGTATGGAAGGCTCTAGAACCTCATTGAAAGGTCTAGAGTAGTTCAGCACATTCCGGAAGGGTCCGAAACATTGTAGGATATTCTAGGGTATCCCCAAATAACCTAGATGTAGTAGGAAAGTAGGATGTCCTAAATATAGTAGGAACGTAGGACATCCTAGATGTAGTAGGAAGGTTAGAATATCCTAGTTATAGTAGGAAGGGTGATGTATATAAATACCCAAGGCATTCAATTGTATATTCATATAGAGAACAACTTGGAGAGCACAATATTCACCTTCGTAAACAAGTGTAGCATTTATTAGATAGCATTAATAGAGTTTAATTCCCTCTACCACTTGTGTGTTTCATTGTGTTACTTCAAACAACTATCTTCCACATAACTTAGAGAGGGTGAGTGTGTGGGGATGACTTGGGCACAAGGGGTGTGCTACTTGGGGTGAGTGCTAAGGGCTAACGGGATCTGTCCAACGCACTAACATATTCATCTAGGACGAATACGTGGGAGCTAGACACAAGGGACGTGTCTTGCTAAGTGAGATAATCAGCTCAAGGAGTGAGCTACGCGGGCACAAGGAGCGTGTCAAGGGGAAGCCTGAGTTGTTCACGACGGACTGTTGAGCAAGTGGCGCACGGGGTTAACTAGCTTTGCGGGAGTCAAAGAGTCAACCCACAGAGAGAGAGAGAGAGAGAGAGAGAGAGAGAGAATAACATAAGTATTGTATTCAGTTTCTCTCAAGGAATAACACTCATACTCATAAACTTGTGCTTTCTTACTCTCTTATTCAAGCTTTCGTTGCATTACTTAGCTACATATTAGGGAAGGGTTTAGCCTTGACTAGCATCCAAGGGGTGGAAGTTAGTGGGCAGCGTGCCTAAGACTAAGGGGAATTAGTCAGCACACAGTTAGCTATGGTAATTTTTTTACTAGTGGTACTTTTGCGTATCGTAGAATGCCCTTTGGTTTATGTAATGCCCATGCTACCTTATAACGTTGCATGATAAGTATATTTTCTGATTACATTGATTCAATTATGAAAGTATTTATGGATGATTTCAGTGTCTATGGAACTTCATTTTATGCTTGTTTAGAAAAACTATCCAAAGTGCTTATGAGATGTGAAGAGGTGAATTTAGTGCTGAATTGGGAAAAGTGTCATTTTATGGTCACTGAAGGTGTTGTGCTTGGGCATTTAATCTCCAAACGAGGTATTAAGGTTGATAAAGCAAAGATTCAGGTAATAGAGAAACTTCCCCCTCCTGTGAATGTCAAAGGGGTAAGAAGCTTTTTGGGTCATGCAGGTTTTTATCGCAGGTTCATTAAAGATTTTTCTAAAATTGTGAAACCACTAACCCAATTGCTTTTGAAGGATGCAGATTTTGATTTTACGAGTGTGTTGAGCCTTTTAACAGGATTAAACAGGCATTTATTTCTGCACCTATCATCTAATCTCCTGATTGGGACGTCCAGTTCGAGATCATGTGTGATGCCAGTGACTATGCAGTTGGAGCTTTTTTAGGCCAGCGGAAGGACAAGGTTCTCCATGCGATCTATTATGCCAGCAAGACGCTTGATCCAGCTCAGGTTAATTATGCCACTACTGAAATGGAGCTACTAGCAGTTGTTTACGCACTTAACAAGTTCAGATCATACCTACTGGGGTCTAAAGTGAGTGTTCACATTGACCATGCTGCATTGAGGTACCTTTTATCCAAGAAGGAAGCAAAGACAAGGTTGATCAGATGGATTTTATTGCTGCAAGAGTTTGATCTCGAGATTCGTGATAAGAAGGGAGTGAAAAATGTAGTAGCTGATCATCTTTCTAGTATTTGATTGGAAGATGCAAAGCTCGTTCATATTGATGATTCCTTCCCTGATGATCACTTACTTTCAGTTGCTGTTAAATCATCTTGGTTTGATGATTTTGCTAATTTTATTTTCGGTGGTGTATTGCCTCCTAATCTTTCATCACAGCAGAAGAAGCGGTTCCTTCATGATGTCAGATGGTATTTTTGGGATGACTCGAATTTATTTCGGGAATGTGCTGGTGGCCTATACCGACGATGTGTTCCTAATTGGGAGTTTTATGGAATTTTGAGCCATTGTCATTCATCACCTTATGGAGGACATGCAGGCCCTTCGAAGACAGTGTTCAAGGTATTGTAGTCCGGTTTCTATTGGCCTACTTTACTGAAGGATGCTAGAGATTTTATCATGTCTTGTGATTCGTGCCAACGAACAGCTAATATCTCTAAAAGGCATGAAATGCCTCAAACAGGTATTTTAGAAGTTGAAATTTTTGATGTTAACGGTATTGATTATATGGGTCCCTTTTCTTCTTCCAATGGTAACCGTTTCATATTAATAGTTGTGGATTATGTTTCTAAGTGGGTGGAAGCTCTTGCTACCCCCATTGTGATTCTAACACCATTTTGAGATTGTTCAAGCAGGTTATTTTTCCTAGGTTCGAAGTCCCTAGAGCTATCATCAGTGATGGGGGAACACATTTGCATGAGAAGAGGTTAGATAAGTTGCTAGAGAAATACGGTGTCTACCACAGAACAAGATTGGCATATCATCCACAAACCAGTGGTCAAGTGGAGGTTTCGAATCGAGAAATTAAAGCTATCCTAGAGAAGACAGTTGCAAAGTCAAGGAAAGATTGGAGTAGCAAGCTTCATGATGCACTATGGGCATATAGAACGACGTTCAAGACACCTATCGGTACATCTCCATATCGATTAGTGTATGGAAAGGCGTGCCATTTACCGGTTGAGTTAGAATACAAGGCTTACTGGGCGGTAAAAGAGCTTAATATGGATGCCAAGGTTGCAGGTGAGAAGCGGTTACTTCAGTTGAATGAGCTAGATGAGTTTCGATTGGGAGCCTATGATAGTGCTAAAATATATAATGAGAAGACTAAGAAATGGCACCATAAGCGGATCCTGAGAAAGGAGTTCCAAGTGGGTGACAAGATCTTTTTTTTAACTCTAGATTGAAGCTTTTTCCAGGAAAGTTGCGGTCTAGATGGAGCGGCCCTTTCATGGTTACTATGGTAAGTAAGTATGGATACGTGGAGATTCAAAATGAGAAAGGGGAACATTTCAAGGTTAATGGACACCGCCTGAAGCAGTACTATGAAGGTGATGTCGTTGGTTTGGTTGAGGAAATCACTTTCCGAAACCCAAACCCCCTATATGCTATGAGGTAACAATATGGTCAAGCTAATGACCTTAAGAAGCGCTTTGCGACAGGCAACCCGTACGTACGTGTTTTTAGTTCTTTTTTGTTTGCTTTGGTAGTTTAGTTTAGCTAAACTAAGTCTTTTGGTGAGAGAGTGTAAGGGACTAATATTTTTGTGAAGTTTTGAGCGTTTTGCAGGCTTAGGGGAGCAATTATGGAGTAAACAAGACAAGAAAAGGCCACGTTGCAGTATGCCCTGGCAGGGCGGGCGGAGTGAATGCTGCCCGGGCACGATGCATTTTACCCCGGCGGGAATGACGATTTCGGGCACTTAGTTTTTTTCTGGGAAAAATTAGAATGTGCAATATGCCCGGGCAGGCCGGGTAGAATGACGGTACCGGGGCGAGTTGGCACGAGAAGAATTTCACAAAAAAAAAAAAAAACAACAACGGAGCACCATGCCCGGGCAACGCAGGCGGAGTGACAGGCACCCGGGCGGAATGCATTTTACCCGGGCACAAATGACGAATTCTGGGACTTAGTATTTTTTTGCCAAAATCCCCATCCGAGCAGTATGCCCGGTCTACCCGGGCGGAGTGCAAAGGAGCCCGGGCGAGCTGCACTCGACCCGGGCGGACTACTACCCCCCTCAAAACACCCGCACGACCCTCCTGCTCCCTCACTTCCTTCACTTCTTCTTCTTCCTACTTCCATTCCACTTTCTCTCACTACAAAAACCCCCAAATTCCCTATTAACAATACTTCTTCCAAAACTTTCAATCTTCATAACTCACTCATTACTCTACCAATTTCACTTGAATTTTCACTAATCTTTTCTATTTCTTCCTCTCTTTCTTTCCTCACCACAAATTCCATGAAAATCCCCAAATTCATCATCACCCAAAAAAACCCTAAATTCACTAATACTTCAAACATGCCTCCAAAAAGGTCTAGGGGTGAATCAAGTAGTGCTACAAGGAGGAGGCAACCTCCAAGCAATGAGATTGAGAGAGACCCGGACTACCCAATAGTAAGCTCCTCATCTATGGAACAAAAGGATAAATTTGCAAAGCTTAAGCATAGGCCTATTGTTGCTGCTGGATTTTTAGATCATGCCTTACTTCATGCTTTGGATATTGTAGATGAGACTAGACTTTGCTTGAAAAATATGGGACTAGAATTTTTTTTTTTACCATGGATTTGCCTACGTATGCCAATATAACATATGAATTTATTTCTAGTTTCCGCATTGATATGTCGAATGCTCATAGACCCATCCAAGGTGTCTCTTTTAGTTTGTTTGGTCATGATCATTATGAAACTTTAGACAATTTTTCCTTAATTTTTAGCATGAATATAATGGGTACAAAAAATCCACCTCAGGAATTCAGTGATGTTGCTATTTGGAATGCGTTAACTGGTTTAGAAACTGAGACTTGGCAACACAACTACTCTAATCTTATTCACCAACCCTCGGCAAGAATAGTTCATAAGTTTATGGGATGGACGATTTTTGGTCGTCATGAGTGTAATTCAATTTCTACTAGGGAAATTGCCTTTTTGGGTCAACACTTAGTTAAGGGTACTTGTCCATATCGTTTTCTTGTAGCTTACCACTTTGCTATACACTTACAAACACAATGTCGAACTTTTGCGGGTAGAGATGCACATGGTAACCCCACAGTGGATAATATTATTTTTGGAGGCTTGATTACTTTGATTGCAGGCAGTATTGGGTTGATTTTGAGCAGCACCGTACACCCGTTGTTGGCTTTAGGCAGTTAGATTTAGAATTTTTTTCAAATTGTGATTAGATGACAATGTTGGAAGGGCAGCGATTTAGATGGTACATTGGTAGGGGAAGGAGGGCTTCTGTTATTCTTCCAAACCCCGCCATTACAGGTTTTACTCTCGACAAGGAGTCATGGACCATGCCCCTTAACGGGCACCAGATTGCTACTACCGCTAGCCAGCGGACTTACGTAAGGAGGGGGCCTTCTCAGACTTCTACTTCTTAGCCATCTACTTCTCAGCCCCCTACCTCTCAGCCTGCAGAACCCGATGCAGGAGGTGACGGGTCATGGTGTTATGCCATGGACCAGGTGTAGAGTCAGTTTGATAATTTTCAGATCTAGCAGCAACAGCTTATCCAGCGGTTTGACACTTTTAAGCAGGATCATACTTGCACTATGTATCCGATCTATGATTATTTTGTGTGTTCTGGAGCTGTACTTTCTACTGGGCCTCACCCTTCTTGATATACCTTTACCCCGGAAGAGGGGTTCAGTAGAGGAGTTACGGGAGCTACTGCTGGTGCTGATGCCACTAATGATGATGATGATGATGACGATGGTCCTGACACATGTAAGTTCATGGAGAGCTCTGATTGAGGAGCAGTTGGCTCCTTTTTACTTCCTTCAGCAAGAGGACATTGCTGAGTCTGGCTTGGGGGAGGTACTTTTATTGCTTTCTTAGTATAGTTTTTTTTTTTGCTTTCTAGTTTAGTTTTTATTGCTTTCTTAGGATAGTCATATGGTTTGTACTACTTGTTAGAAGTAGGAGTTTACATATGACCAAAAAAATTGTACTGCTTTCACAGTTTAGATTTTTTTTGTTTTGCTTTTTGTAGTTAGTAGTTGAATTGCATGAATTGATTGAATTTGTTGATTAATGAGCAATGATGAAAACTTTATGAATGGTGACTTCCCTGTGCCCCGCATTTTATTTTAAAATGTTATTATTCATTTAGTTATGTGATGAGTTATGCTTCGAGAATTGCCAACTCGGACCTGAACTTGACTTAACTTGAAACAGTTTCTTATCATGCCATTATAGCCTTGTGTAGACTAGAGGCTTGAACTGTGTTAACGGGAGGATTTGAGCCACATACACTATTATATTCTTATTTCTATTCATGTGTGCTTAGTTCCTGGTGCTTGTATGATCCGTGTTTTGGCTTTTGACTCTAGTAGCTTGGCTTTGGTGTGTTACATGCCGCGAACGATAAAAGGCATTCATTTCTTTTAGGAGCTTTCAGATTTTAGGCATTCCTTCACAAATTTTCCCTTAGTCCTTATTTTAAGCTTTTTATCATTCATTTGCATTTTACCCACATTACTACCCTTTTGGCCTTGTTTTATTGTTATATGCCCAAGCTTGGCTTGGGGGAGTTGTGGAGTAGTTATGTTGTGTTGTGCATTTGTTGGAAGTTTTGGAGGATGTTGGAAAATTTTGGAATGTATATTGTTAAAGTTTAGTGATAGGTCTCACATTAAGGCTCTGCATACCAATGTCTAGGCTAGTTTTTAATGAAGAATTGAATTGTTATATATCTTATTTGGCCTAGTTATGTATGTGTGATGATTTTGTCTTTGACATATCATTAAGAGTCGTGAGCCTAAGTTTTAAAAAAAATTTGGAAGTTGAAAAAAAAGGAAATGAAAAGAAAGAAAGAAAAAAATGAGACAGATTGCAAAATGTTGAAAAAGAAAAGCTTGTGATTTTGGAGTTGTTGAAGTGTAAAGTTTTATGGTGTGATGTGATTCCATAAGGAATTGGTTTGATATTGGAGTTGAATGTGGACATGTTGATTATGTTCTTTGATTGTTATATGCGTATAGCCCGCATTTACCACCACATTATCCCAAATTTTATTCTACCCATCACCTTAGCCACGTTACAAGCTTATAAAGTCCTTTTCGATCGACATGTACATGTTTTTAGTTCTTGTGAAGTGAGTCAATTGCCAAAGCTAGTGATTATTACTTGCATTTTGACTTGACTTCCGCATTAGGATTGAGTGGCTACCCTTAAACACTTGCATGAGGTGTGAGATGTGGGTTTGGGTTCTCAAAATGTGCATTATACACTTATTGCATTTACATTCTTGTTTGGGATTAAGGGTGAGATTTATTGTTTTATGCTCAATTATATGTGTGGAGTGACACCGAGTGAGCTACTCTAGTAATCGACTTCTATTTCTTATATGGTTGGCTTATTGATTTTGATTTAAGTGGATGGTGGTCAAGGAATTTTGATGGGTTGGTTGAGGAACTTGAAATTGCTTGATTTGATTGTGTTTTGCAAAATTAAAGGGGTGAAGTCATTGTTTGTTTAGTTGTTTGCTTGAGGACAAGCAAAGGCTTGGCTTGGGGGAGTTTGATAAATTCATTTTATATTCATTATTTTCCCCCATTTTGTATTGGTTTTTGGCTCTAACAAGACTCTTATGAGCCTATTCTACTAACTTCGGTTGCTTTTAGTGCTAGTTGCTTTGCTTTGACTTTATTGCATGAATTGATGCTTTTGTGTCGGTTTTTGCTTTATCCCGAGCGCTTGGCAAGTCAGTAAGAGTCTTGACCACTTGAAGAAACTATAAGGAAGATAGGACGTGATTTAGAAGCCTTTGGGAAGCATAAAAGTCGAGTTACGAAGTAAACAAGCGAATTTGGAAGCTCCGGAGGCCATTTAGTAGTGTGTGCAGGCAAAGTGCATTGTGCCCAGGTCGAGTGCACTGTACCCGGGCTGCCCGGGCGCGCTGCTCAGGTAGTGTTTTGTCGATTTTTCCCCCTTCGTTTCGACTTAGTACTTAATGTAATTCTTCCCTAGGTTTTCATTATGCATTCTATTATTCTAAAAACCCTAATTTAGTTTAGTTTTCTCTCTCTAGAAGTTCTGCTATGGAATTCTTTCAATCATTCAATTCAATAAAAGTTCATGTTTCATTCAATCATTAATTCTAGTTTCTCTAATAATTCATGGTTAGTTTTAGTTTTAATTTATGTTTTTAGTTTTAGTTTTCTTAATCTTTTGTGCCCTAGTTTCCTGTTCTGGATCTAGTTTTATAATTATTATTAATTTATTAGTTCCAATCATGTTTATAGTTTTTTTTCCATTGTTGATTTAGTTTCTTTTATTTCTATCATGTGTGAGTAGTTTCCTTTCTAGGACTAGGGGATCTATGGATCGTTCTTGATGTTTTGTTCATAGTTGCTAATTTGATTGTTAATGTTCTTGAATTAATGTTGTCAATTTATTTTGCTTTCAGTTCAATACTGGCCAGGTTTAATTATTAGTCTGATATTGTCGAAATCGATACCGAGAGGTAAGATTACCACAATTAGATCATAGGGACAATAGGCAAAACGAGTCTAAGTGAGCGAGAGCCATTAGAGAAGGAGGCTAGATTCGAGAGAATTAGTAAACCTTAATTCAGGAAGTTAATAATCAGTCAATTAATTGTGTGCAATTCATTTGTTGATCTGTGGTGAACCGATTTCCTAGGTTTAGTTATAAAGTTCTTTTCTCAGTTGATTCCATTCCTAGTATTAGTTAACTTTTTGGTCAATACCCAATATTCAAAGGCCCCGTACGACAAAGTGACTTTTTAGAGTTAGTAGAATTTCTTGCTTCCCTATGGATACGATCCCTACTTCCCTGTCTACATAGTTAGAGTAGTAGGTTACTTTTGATATGTATACAATTGTCCCTACCAATCATTATGGTGAGAAGGTATGGATTCGTTGAGGTTCTAAATGACAAGGGAGAACTATTCAAGGTCAACGGTCATCGCATCAAGGATTATATTATTATGAAGGCGACGTTGTTGGATTAGTTGAGGAAGTTACCTTCTGCAACCCCCACCCGCTATGAGCCATGAGGTAACACGATCAAGCTAATGACCTTAAAGAAGCACTTTATGGGAGGCAACCCGTAAGTAGTTTAGTTCCCTTTTAGTTTTCTTTGGTTTTCTTAGTAGTGGTTCATAGCTCAACCAAGTTATATTCAATGTTTGTAAGTGAGAGTGAGGGTACTAATGATTTTGGTCAAGTTTCGTCTAAAGAATAGGTTTCGGCCGTGTGCCAAGACGAAAATTAGCAAAGAATTAAAGCACCCGTACCACCTCGGGTTCCGCCCAAGCAGTCGAGCAACATCTGCTCGTTCAGGCACATGGGACGAGTGAGAATCAGCAATTTAATGAACAAGGAGATTTCACCCGAGCACCCGGGCGTAATCCGCCCGATCGGGCACACATGACGAACAACTCGCTCGAGCACCCGGGTGAAACCCGCCCGATCGTGCGCGAATGGCATTTTTTGGGGAGAGTAAAAAATTTGGCTAAGTAAATTTCGCCCGAGTTGGGTGAGAACAGATCTCAATCAGGCGAAATCACCCTAAGTCGGGCGAGACACCCGGACCACTCCTTCCCCTTACCCTCCTCTCCTTCTCTCTCTTCCCTCATTCATCTTCAACCTCACATCAAATTTTTCAAATTCTCTTAACCTCCATAACTACTCAACCTCACTTATACCTTCAATCACTCATAACTCACTCATTCTTTCTCCAAATCACATAAAAATTTCACCAAATACTTTTTTTCTCTCCTCTTTCAAATCCACTACTTCAAAATCATTTTCACCACCTTTTTCCCATTTGTCACAAAAACCCCAAAAACTCCACAACACTCACCATGCCTTCAAAGAGAGCAAGGTCATCACAACCACGGGGTCACGGGCAACACTGTCAACCACCACAACATCAAATTCCATGTGACCCGAGGTTCCCCAACATCATATTTGAAACAAAGGAGCAAAAGGTAAAGATTACTCATCTAACTGGTAGAGTAGTTGTTCCTACTCGTTTTTAGACCACTGTTTGTTGCGGATATTAGGAGTAGAAGATGCCACTAGAGACTTGTTTACAAACATGGGGATGGGTTATTGAATGTTCCTACCTATGCTGGATTTAACAGATAAGTTCTTGTCGAGTTTTACTGTCATGCGCCCTAATGCCTCTAGACCGGTTAGAGGAGTCCGTTATAGACTAGGGAACCGAACTTGGGAACTATTTGCTGAGGACTTTGGTAGAATTTTTGGCTTGAACGGTGATGGCACCATGAAACCCCTTGAGGGGTACAATGGTGCCACATTGTGGTATGCTTTAACATGGCATATTCTGAAGAACTGGCAGCATGATCGTGCCGGTTGGATACACCAACCTTTGATTCATAGCATGGACTATCTTTTGGAGCTAAAAAAAGTTAGTATAATTGAGGTTGCCATCCTTGGGCAACATTTGGTTAAAACCCAATTCCCATACCAAATCAACATCACCCATCACTTCATCCTCCACCCTGAACATCAATGTAATACTTTCCCTGGCACCGATCAGTACGTCCAACCGAAGCCTAACAACATCGTCTTCGGCGGCTTGATTTCTAGGATTTACTAGTATTACGGCATCCCTACTCTTGGTAGAGCCCAAGCTCATGGTTCTAATATGTTAGATTTTGCTTATCTAAGTCACTTGGAGTGGGTGGATTTATCTACCCACAACAAGTCACAGTGGTATATTGGATCGCGGAAGGCCGAGTTTGTGCTTCTCCCTTGCCCCGCATACACGGGGTTACTTTCTGATAAGGAATCCTATGTCATGCCCCTGGATAGGCATGAATCCATTCCAAAGTACAGTACCCGCACCTACAGTATGCGAGAGCAAGGACAATCGTCTCATTCCCAGCCCCTACAGCAAGGGGGATGCAGCGGTACCAGGGGGTAATATCCCCTATTTCGAGAGAGGTGACATAAGGGCCGCTGTTGATCGTCTTCAGAACCAATTCAGTCAATTTCAGATACAGCAAGAGCAGATGATGTCACAGTTTGATACTTTGCAGCAAGACGTCTTGCCATGTACCCCACTTACGACCACTTCGCTCGACATGGAGTGGTCCTTGTTCTTGTCCCCCATCCATCCTGGTACACTTACCCCCGGGGGGATATGGAGCTGCTGGAGAAGGGCACCAATAGGATGGGTGGTGCTGCTGCTGATAAGGAGGAGGAGGAGGAGGAGGAGGGTGACACTAATAAGTTCCTTGAGGACTCAAATTGAGGAGATAGTGTCGTTGCTCCCTTCCAGCACCGAGGACATTGCTGAGTCCGGCTTGCGGGATGTATGTTTTATTTGCTTTCGTAGTTTAGTTTTTGCTTTCTAATGTAGCTTTTACTCTTTCTTAGGATAGTCATATGGTTTGTACTACTTGTTAGAAGTAGGAATTTACATATGACCAAAAAAAATGTACTACTTTTATAGTTTAGTTTTTATTGCTTTTTAGTTAGTTGATTAAATGAATTAAATGATTAAACTTGATTTTTATTTGAGTATTGCTGAATGAGTGAATGATGAATCACTATAAGAAAACGACCAAATAGCGACGGATTTTTGCGACGGAANTAGCGACGGATTTTTGCGACGGAATTTTATTCCGTCGCAAATACTTAGTTTTGCGACGGAATTATTTCCCTCGCAATTTTTGCGACGGAATACCATGTATTTGCGACGGAATAATTTCCGTCGCAAATTTTGCGACGGATTTCGTAGTTTTTGCGACGGATATTTCCGTCGCAAAAAAGTGACAAAAACAGATCAAAGGGTAGTCTGTTGTTTGCGACGGAATTTTGTTGTTTGCGACGGAATATTCCGTCGCAAATCCCGTCGAATAAATTACAGAACAAAACAGCAGTTTTTACTTCAACAAAAATTAATTTCGCAAAATCACACTTCTTCTTCTCCTTAAACCGTTCTTCTCTCTAACAAATTAAACACACTCCTTTCTTCATCTCCTTCTTTTCCGGCGGCCTTCCCCCTTCTTNTTCCGGCGGTGTCATTGTTCTCGTTTTTTTTTTTTTTTTTATTTTTCCATCTTGTTTTTTTTTTCCGGCGGTGTTAGGGCAACAATTCCGGCGTCTTCTTTTCCGGCGTCTTCTTTTCCGGCGGTCTTACGGTAATTCTCGAAACTAATTGCAATCGTTTTATGGTTTCGTTTTAGGGTTTCGTTTTAGTAAATATACTAATTCAGTTTTTGTTGCCTTCGTCAGTCGCCTTCTTCGTCGTCGTCAGTCCTCGTCGCCGCCTTCTTCGTTTATTCGCCCGGCGGTTTGGTCGACGGTCGTCCTCCTAGGGGCTAGGTATGAGATCTGAAAATCTGATTTTTTTTTCCTTTTTTAATTTAGTTAAATTAAAATTTTTTTTTTCAATTTCATATTATCATATTATCATTTTTTTTTTCAATTTCATATTATCATATTAAAATCTGATTTCAATTTCATATTATCATTTTTTATTTCAATTTCATATTATGATTTGATTTGATGAATTGGGAGTTTTATGATTGTTTCAATTTAAAGCTAAATTGATGAATGTTTTCAGCTTTTATGAATTTGGATTTGATTTGATGAATTGGGGTACTTGGATTTTGAGTTGCTTTGATGAAAGCTTTCAGGTTTTGTGAATTTTAAGCTGACTTAATGAATTGGGGTATTTGAATTTGAAGCTGATTTGATAAAAGTCTTCAGCTTTTTCAAATTTTGTGTTGATTTTATGAATTGGGTTTCTTGATTCTTTCAATTTTGAGCTGATTTAATGAATTGGGCTATCATCCTATTGAAAATGCCATTGAACCTACCCACTATCAGGGTTTCTTCAGCAGTGCGCATGCTAAGAGATGGTTACTTCTTCTATGTGTCATTTACATTTTGTACCATTGATAATCTATCTTCTATTCTTTAATTTATACTATTTGGTTTTATTATCATTTACAGGCGAAGGAGAATGAAGGAAAGCTCCCATCCAGTTGATCTGTCCTCCGTACGATTTCAAGGTGTCCCGGGAAAGGAAAGGTGCCTGCGAACCACACAGCAAGCAAATTGCAGTAAGTTTTTAACACTTGTAATTATGCCTTTTAAGGATGTTTAGAGAATTTATAGGTTTAAATGAAGAGATATGTGAAAAATGGGCACATTTCGCGCCATTTCGAGCCCAATTTGAACCTAAAACACATGTAAAGGTAGTTTGGTATAATGTAGACTTTGTAACACTTGTAGTTATTCCTTTTAAGGAGTGTTAGCTTTTTATAGGTTGATGAAATGAAGAGATATGTGAAAAATGGGCACATTGACCCATTCGCGCCATTTGGGCCAATTTGAACATAAACACATGTAAAGGGTACTTTGGTATAATTAACACTTTGAACACTTGTAGTTATGCCTTTTAGGATGTGTAGCTTATTTATAGGTTGAAATGAAGAGATATGTGAAATGGGCACATTTTGACCCCTTTCGCGCCATTGGGCCAATTTGAACCTAAAACACCATGTAAAGGGTACTTTGGTAATTAACCATTTGTAACACTTGTAGTTATTCCTTTTAAGGATGTTTAGCTTATTTAAGGTTTAAATGAAGAGTATGTGAAAAATGGGCACATTTCGACCCATTTCGGGCCATTTCGAGCCAATTTGAACCTAAAACACATGTAAAGGGTACTTTGGTATATATTAACACTTTGTAAACATTGTAGTTATTCCTTTTAGGAGGTTTGCTTATTTATAGGTTGAAATGAAGAGAATGTGAAAAATGGGCACATTTTGACCCTTTCGGGCCATTTCGACCCAATTTGACCTAAAACACATGTAAAGGGTACTTTGTTTGTATAATGTAGACTTTGTAACACTTGTAGTTATGCCTTTTAAGGAGTTTAGCTTATTTATAGGTTGAAATGAAGAGTATGTGAAAAATGGGCACATTTGACCATTTCGGGCCATTTCGACCCAATTGAACCTAAACACATGTAAAGGGTACTTTGGTATAATGTAGACTTTGTAACACTTGTAGTTATGCCTTTTTGTCTTGTTTTTATTGAATTATAGGGTGTAACACAAAATTTTGCCCTTTTAGACTTATATGAAAATTATGCCTAATTTAATTTTATGTGTGTTTGTAGGAGAACCTACCAGAAGAAGCTTGAGGAAACAAGCAGTGACGGGAGTCAGAGAACGCCCGATGAGTATTTGGAGGCATCTGGTTGTCGTAGCAAGAAAGGTCGCGTGAAGGGTCTGGTAGTGGTGCGGACTGTATTACAGCATCTTAAGTTTCGAGAGATCTGGATCATCGAGCAATACACGCCATCTGTGCTTTCTCAAATGAAAGACATTTAGAGAAACATGTGGAGAGGTGCGGGAGGAGGTGCGGGAGGAGGTGCGGGCTGAGGTTGAGGAGAAGGTGCGAGCCGAGATTGAGGAGAAGATGCGCGCCGAGTTTGAGGCAATGCAGAGGACGCAGAAGGAGTTTATGGAGCAGTAATGAGTCGATTCGGTAGCGACAGCTGTTCACCTTTCCAAATTCAGCGTCGGGACTCAACAGACGACGACGGCAGCCGCCGGGCAAGGGATGATTGTTAGATAGATATCTTGTTCCAAACATACCTTAGCTCCCTTATTATCATTGTTAAACTTTAAACTATGAAACTATTTAAAGGCGGATATACTTGTAGGCATATGTTACATTTGAAATTATAATTCTTGGAAAATATAAATTGTCTTATTTGATTAGAATAATAACGCGTCAGGTCGTAAGGTTCACAGGCACAAATACAAATAAACAATCAAAACATTAAAATCCGTCAGTTTTTTTACGACGGAATATACGTTTGCGACGGATTTTCGTCGCAAATTTGCGAGGGAATATTGCGAGGGAATTCCGTCACGAAATTTGCGAGGGAAATTTGCGACGATTCCTCGCAAAATTTTGCGACGGACTTTTGCGAGGGAAATTCCGTCGCAAATTGTGCGAGGGAATTTTGCGACGGAATTTTCCCTCGCAAAATTTGCGACGGAATTTCCGTCGCAAAAAAAAAAGACTTGCGACGGAAATTCCGTCGCAAATTTTGCGAGGGAAAATTCCGTCGCAAAATTAACGTAATTCCGTCGCAAAAAGTTTGCGACGGAAATTCCGTCGCAAAGATGTAAGTTTGCGACAAAAAAAATAGCGACGGACCATTAGCGACGGAATTCCGTCGCAAACTACATTTTGCGACGGAATTAACCGTTTTTGCGACGGAATTATTCCGTCGCAAAATTGAGGTTTTCTCGTAGTGAATTCCCTGTGCTCCGCATTTTCAAAAAAATGTAATTGATTGATTTGGGCATGTGATGAGCTATGTTTAGGATATTGCCAACTTGGAATTAAGCTTGATTTAGCCTGAAATAGTTTCATATCTTGCAATATGGCCATGTGTAGAGTAAAGCCTTTAAATAGTTAACGAGAGGATTTGAGCCGCATACATATTAAATGCTTATTTCTTTTCTTCTGTGCTTAGGTTCTGGTGCTTGTATGATCCATGTTTTGGCTTTTGACTCTAGTAACTTGGCTTTGGTATGTTTCATGTCGCGTATGATAAAAGACATTTATTTCTTTTAGAAGCTTTCAGATGATTCAATTTTAGGCATTTCATCATACTTTTGTCTCTTGATCCCTAATTTGAGCTTTTAACCCTTCATTTGCATTTGAGCCACATTACAATCCTTTTTTTTATCGTGCTTCATTGTTTAATATATGCCCAAGCTTGGCTTGGGGGAGTTGTGGAGTTGTTGTGTTGTTGTTGTGCATTTGATGGGGGGTTTTTGGAGTATGTTGGAAAAGTATGTTGGAATAATTGTTTGTTAAAGTTAAATGATAGGTTCCACAATAAGGCTCTGCATACCAATGTCTGGAATAGCTAGTGCTTAAAAAAATTAAAAATTGAAATTTGTTTAGCAATCCCAGTTATGTATGTGTGATGGCTTAGTCTATGCTACAGGCTAGTCATTAAGAGTTGTGAGCCTAAGTCTTTACTTAAAAATTGCAAAAAAGGAATGAAAAATATGAAAAGTGAGAAGAAAGAAGAAAGCTTGTGAATATTGGATATATTGTTGAATTAAAAGTTGTATGGTGTGATATGAATCTCATATAAAATTTTGTTTGATGGAGTTGAATGTTAGAGATGTTATTATATGTTCGAGTTGTTGTTGATATTCTTCAATTTCATGTGTATAGCCCACATTTTCCACCGCATTATCCCAAATTTATCCTACCCATCACCCTAACCACGTTACAAGCTTAATAAAGCCTTTTTGATCTGCATATGCATGTTTTTAGTTCTTGTGAAGTGGATGAATTGCCAAGGATAGAGAGTACTACTTGAATTTCGAGTCGACTTTTGCATTAGGTTGAGTGAATACCCTTTAAAAACATGCATGACGACTGAGATGTGGGGTTGGGTTTCTCAAAATTGCATCTAAACACTTTTTGCATTGCATTGCATGTTGATTTTGGTTGGGAGGTGAGGATGAGCTACATTGTTTATATGCTCACCAAAAATGTGTGGAGTGACATCTTGTGAGGCTCTAGCTTTAGATTTTTATTTCTTGCATGGTTGGCTCTATGATTTTTATTTAAGTGGATGGCAATCAGGGGATTTTGATATGTTGGTGTAGGAACTTACATGCTCGGAATTGCTTGAGTCGATTGTGTTTTATAAGGTTTTAGGGGTGAAGCCATTGTTCGGTTTAGTTTATTTGTTTGAGGACAAGCAAAGGTTTGGCGTGGGGGAGTTTGATAAGTGCGATTTTATTCGTATATTTTACCCCCGTTCCCGGTTTGTTTTGACTCTAACCTTGGCTATTCGGAGCTATTTTGGCTAATATTTGGTTGTATGGAGTTGTTTGTGCTTTTAGTGACATTTTGTAGGATTTCGGTAATGTTGCATTGATTTCAAGGCAAATATGTGAGCTACGACTAAGTATGAGGAGTCATGGGTTGGTAATGAAGTATTCAGGGAGGCATGATATAACTTGGAAGTATTAGAAGTCAATTTGTTCTCTTCATGGTGAAGAACAGGTTTCGCTCGGCTCGGGCACTCGGGCAGAATTCGCCCGGTTAGTCGGGCGGAATTTACTTAGAAATTTTGAAGCTCTTAGAGAGAAAACACTAATCGCGCCCACTCGGGCAGGTTTCGCCCGAGCGGTGGGGTGGATTGCTTCCAAGGCCTTTTCACTCGATTTTTGTGCCCGACTGGGCAAGTTTCGCCTGGTTGGTCGGGCTGTTCATCTGGATGGGTGTTTTCTTCTTTTTAGCTTGGAATTTGATGCTTATGTATAAATAGCTATTGTTTTTAGGCTTTTGACATACAATTTATTATTATTAGAGCCTAGGTTTTCATTTAGTTTCTCTCTATTGAATTTTACTCTATCAACTCAAACATTCATTGAATACAATCATTATTTCGGGTTTCATTCAATTTCTTCCTTTGTTTTTATTTGATTTATGTTTTTAGTTTATAATTATTAGTAGTGGTTTAGTTTAGTTAACTATTTTTAGATCCTGTTTTATGCCCTAGAATATATGCTCTTGGTTTGCTTAGTTTATGTTAATTAGTATATTAAATTTAATTATGTTTGTAGTTTTAGTTTTTAATATTAATTTGTTTTCTATATTTTTAAATATGTGTGAGTAGTTTAATTTCTAGGGTTAGGGAATCCATGTTTAAGCTTTAGTGTTTTGGTTTATGAGTAATTAATGTGATTTATGTTATTTCTGAATTCCTATTATCAGTTTATGTTGCTTTCAATTAAATTCTAGCTAGGTTTGATTGTTAGTTTGATATTGTTGAAATGTATGCCGAGAGGTAAGATTACCACAATTAGATCACAGGGATAATAGGCAAAACGAGTCTAAGTGAGCGAGAGCCATTAAATTAGAGGAGTTTTGAAGGAGTCTAGATTCGAGAGAATTAGTGAGTCTTAATTCAGGAAATCGTAAATCTGTTAGTTCATTGTTAGTCAGTTCATTGTTCAATTGATTCATGGTGAACTGATATCCTATGTTTACTTATTGATATATTTTCATGTTAAATTACTTGTCTTAGTAGCAATTTGTAATACCCCATATTTTTACGTTTTTTAAGGAGTTAATTTCGTGTTTTATACGTATGTTTTTAATATTTTTATTGAGAAATTAAGTTCAACAAAAATATTAAAGAAAGGAAATTTTAATAAATTTTAATCAAGGTAACTATTTTATGTTTATTAATAATATTTCATGTTATTTTAAGTTTTATTAAATATTTTGAAAGGTTTCTAAAAATAGAATTTTAGAGTTTCCTAAATTGTTTTAAAACAAGGGCATAAAAGTAATTTCAAACATTAATTAAGGGTATTTATGTAATTGCACCAAAGCCTACTTTGGGGCTTATAAATACCCTTTAAAACCCAAATTTTCAGATTTAATTTGCAACCTTAAAGTTTTAGGATTTCAAAAATTTTGAGGGACAAAAAAAACTTCCGAAAAAAAAAACACTTGTTCGAAATTTCGGGGAAAAAATCCCCTTCGCGTCCTTCCTCCGTCGCCCTCCTCTCCTTCGCCCCACGCTGCGCGCCACCACCGCCCAGCCGGCAGCCGGCCACCCCTTCTTCCTCCCCTTGGTATTTTCGAGCATCTCTATAAAAAAAATATCTTTCTCTTTTCTTTTTAATTCGATCTTGCAAATTTCATGTTTACAAATATGATTTATCATGTTTCTATAGTTTTAATCTAGGTTGCACGGGTTCGAAAACGGGGACGGGGACGGAAAACAGCAAAATCAAAATTTCTAAAAACGGGGTCGGCAAGGAATCGACAATAAAAAAAAATCACAAAAAAAATTAAAATACAATAGTCTTTAATATTTAATGTAACAATAACATAATAGTTAATTCATAAACCTTAAAGTACAACATTATCTTAAAGTACAACATTATCATTAATCAACTCGTTCTCTAAATCCGGCTCATCAAGTGAAACTTCCGCAAACTCTAAGAATCCAGCATCCTCCATTGAATCAAATGTTAAGGGAAGAATTGAAAGAGATGAAGAAGTAGTGAAACAATTAACCCTAGCTAGAGGCCTAGACTTTGGTCTTGTCTTTTTGTGTGGTATTTTTCATATTGTTGGGCGGTTGGGCCTTGTTTTTCATATTGTTGGGCGGTTAGGCCTTGGGCTCTTAATTACTTTCAATTGGACTTTTATCTTAAAATGGGTGAGGACGCCTATGTTGTATCTTAGCCGACCATGAAACGTCCCTAAAGTAGCACACCCGTCCCCGAAGTAGCACACCCGTCCCCGCCCGATTGATGGCAACCCCGGAACGTTTTTTAGGCGTCCCTGCACCGTCCCCGTCCCCAAGACGGTTTCTCCACTTTCCCAGCCAACCCCGTTCTTCATAGGTTTTAATCATGTTTTTATAAAGTTATGATTTAGTTTAAAGTATGAATTTAATTCAGGAAATTTTAAATTTGGGTTTGTGAAATTATGAAATTCATTATTTTATGGTTTTTAATGATTTAAAATTCAATATTATGATCACGAATTGATGTTGTATGAATTTATGATGATTTTATGAAGTTTAGATTGATTTTAAAGAGTTTTAAAGTTGGTTTACATTGCTGTCGAAATTTTACAACCATGAAAATCAATGGTATAAATATTATGAACATGTTTTGTCTTATGACAAATTATTCTAAAGCATAGATTTGATTCATGATGATGATAGTAGGTTGTAAAAGAGTTTTATGATGGATTTATGATGTTTAAATGTGTTTTTAAGGAGTTTTGAATGAATAAATAAAGCTGTAAATTTTTATTAACACATGTTTATGTCTAATAAAAATAGTAGCATGTGACATAATAAGTTATAATTATTTTTAATATATCTAAGTATTGTACATTGATCTTAAGACATGACTATAGTGTTTTATGATCAAAATATGATATTTAGAAAGGTTTATAAGTGTTTGTAGGGAATTTTACAAAGCTGTCATTTTTGGAAAATTATCAAAAATCAAGTATTTTGCAATGGAAAAATTAAAATAAAGTATGGAATTGAATAGGGACCATATATGGAATGTTTTGGGCAGGTTTCCAATGTAGAAAGTTAGTTTAGCGTTGTTGTAGAACTTAGTCAACAAGGTTTTAATTTACATTCGGTTTTCTCTACGTAGGAGAATTCGAGTTAGTTGACTTTTAGAAGTTGTGGCGGATTACCACTACAACACAAGGTAAGTAAGTACTAAAGGAAGACATAGAATTAGAACTCATGCTTGGTTGATCTTATATGATATGTTTGTTGTTGCTTGATTTGACTTTGAATTGATCGATATGCATGAAACGTTTATGAAAGTATGAAAAGCATGCTTTTATATTGTTTTGACATTCCACATCTATAGTAGTATAAAGCCTTTATGATTGAATTAGAATGTTATATTTACTTTAATGTTGGTTGGCCATTTGTAACACCCCCAAATTCCTCACTTTCTAACTTACCTCAAACCTATAACACAAGAGGAACTTGAGCATGTTACCGCCACGTCACAACTAATTATGAAAACTAATTGCAACGCTAAGGCTAAGGTAAAACAACACACCTTACTAAAACCATTTTATAAAAGTCAAACAACTCACAGCGGAAGTCTTTACAACTAAGTCAAACATTAAATTAACAACTTGGAACCATCACGGCCCTTATTCCAAACCACTAGAAAAATCTAAAGTCAAAACAACTACCAAATATTATCCACTCCTCTCGAAAAATCCCTTCACCATGCATATGCTCAACAACCTGCACTTATTCTGCTTAACAAGCAAACAGAACAAGAAAAACATGGAAATATATATGTGTCAAGAACCACTGCTGAGTATGCAAAACATAGCAAAAACATAACAACACGAAGACACACACATAGCATACAAAATACACATAACAAGACTCTCACTCCATTTTAAGACTCATGACTCATAAGTTCAAAATTCTTCATCCTGATTATAACTTCTTGCTTCGAAAAGGATATAGGAAACGTGAACGGGCTCTTTGGAAAGACGGTCGTCAACCAAGTAGGTAGCGCTCCCCGTACAATCCGAACTCTAACAGAAAGATAGCTAGTCTTTCAAAAACAGTGGTACATGGTCTCCATCCACCCCATGTCCAAACTTAACTCTTTAACTCTTTTGGAATTCCAGAACTAAACAGTGAAGCATCGTCACACTCCACTATGGAAGTACAGCGTTAAGGCAATACATACCTCCCCCGTATGGTAACCTCATTTGGCCTGAATGAGTACTCACGTTCCTTTAAAAATAACTTGCTCATAATTGTTTACTTAACTTTGCTTTACTCGACTTTATTTAACTTTGACTTAATAAGCATTTAACTTTGACTTGTCTTGTAAACATGACGCTTATGGTCAAAACTTGCTCAAAACATGCATAGAAGCATTACAACTCATGAACAAACTTCAAAACACTTAAACATGTCATTTTAGACTCTTAACCCTCATATTAAAGCTTCATATAGCTACTGTCCCGAATTCAAACATAACTTAAAACACAACCGAAAAGTTAAACATTCACCGTCAGACTTCGAAACATACATAAACAACACAGAAACCCTCAAACACTTAACCAACACTTGTTAATGACTCTTTCCTCTTTTAGTAACCTTCCATTAATAGTAATTGACCTTCGAAAACGTTTTTAGAAACTTCTATTCTTAGAAATTTATTTTTTTGAAAAACATTTGTTTTAAAACTAGGCAATAGAAATAGAAATAAATCTGAAAATAATTATTAAAAATTAAATAGGTTCGAAAACACTTTTCCAAAACCTTTTACTGCCTAAAATACAGTCTCAAACCAAATCTCGTGGCTAGATAAGGTCTATGTGAATTTTAGTAGATTTTAAACTAGAAACCCTAAAACTAGCGATAAAACAATTAAAAATCCAAGCTAATTACCTAATAAATTCTCTAGGTCGTGAAACCCATTTTATAATTCCTTTTATTCTCCTATTAACCAGTAACAACCTTTAGAAACCTTAGTTCACGTTTTAAATATTTTTAAAAGATTTATTTTTGAAAACAGTCCAATCTGTCTAAAACCAATCTAAAAATTATTTAAAAATATTGGAAAACCTTTTAATGACGAAACCAACTCTATAAACTCATATTATGCTTCTGGAATACATTAAAAATAATCTCATAGTCAGATTCGACCTTTAGACCTTCTGAAACAATATTTTTCGGTAAAAACCGCAAAACTGAAAACTGACTAATAAAATTATTTGACCATGCTATACTTCATGTTAAAGTACGAGAATTTAACACAACTTCACATACATCACAATAAGTCTAAAATAATTTTTACGAGCATACTTCAACACTTTAACCTCATATAACAAATTTTACACATAAACCAGCAGATTGTCGGTTCAACACTATAAAATTCATGGGGGCTTCCATGATCGTTTTCTTGCTCCAATAATTTAACACGACATACTATAATACTAAACCTAAGTTTTCATACTATTAAGTCTTTGATATGTCGCACATACCTTGCTCGCTAAATTTCCTTCTTAATTAAAACTGCTCTTCGGAAAATTCTCCTCCTTGCATTAAAATACAAAAATACCATTAGAAATTCGACTAACCTCATATGAACATTATATAACTAATATACAGCCTCTAAAATAATTTTTCGTGCATAAATTTCGATTATTTATAATTTCTATGATTTGTTTTATTAAAAATCCAATTTTTGACATAAACTAATCTATTAAATAAAAATTACCAAACTAATTTTTAAAAATAATTTGAAAACATCAAAACACTTTTTATTTACTGAAAAACATTAGGGAAACACTTTTTCGATTTTTTTAAAAATAATTTGGAAGGAAAAATAATTTTTTTCTCTCTTTTTCTTATTTTCGAAAACCATGGTGAGTGGGCTACTTTGAGGTGGTTTTTGGCCACCTTGGTGGCTGCATGGGTGGCGGATCTTGGTACCTGGTGGTAGAGTGCAGCAAGGGCTGTCACGTGGTGGTGGTTGTGGCGGCAGATGTGAAGTGTGGTGGTTGTGGTGGTGGCTCAAAGTTGGTTCCACGAAGAGGAAAACTGCAGTTTTATTTTTTTCTGTTTGTGTACTTTGCTGCGGTTTTTGGGCTGCGGTTTTTCTTTTTTTTTTTTTTCTTTTTCTGATTTTTGGAAAGGGTTTTAAAGAGTAAAATTTGATGAACCAGAGAGCTATATATAGGGTATATGGCCTTAAGGAATTTCGGCCAAATCAAAGTGATAAGATAAAATTTTGATTTTTTTTTTTGGATAAGATCTAAATTGTGTAGGATAATTTTGGATATGTTTATCTTTTGTAAAATCTGAAATTTATCCTAACTAAAAGATACAAAATATCTAGGTAGTTAAAATAAATAATTTAGAAAATAATTTTGGCCATAAAAATATTTATGGGCCTTGGAAAACCGAAAATACCCCATTTTGGGCCTAATATGGTCCGAAAATAATTAAAATAAAACCCATAATTATTTTTGCTATTTTTGAAAATTAAATTTAAATACTCAAAACCTCCTTTAAAAATAATTACTATTTCTAATAAAACCTTTTGTAAAATAAATTATTTTAAGCCATAAAATATAAATAGACTTTATTTTCCGAAATTCATAAAACTATATATTATAATCGTATAAAAATATAATATAAAGTCTTAAAAATGCGGGGGATTACACCAATAGCTTAGTAAGGATGAAAGAAAGTTATGTAAGTTGATTAGTTGGTTAATCAACAAGAAAGGTAGTTTGTGAATTTTTATTTACACGATGATTATAAGTTAATGAGCAACTATTTATATACATGTTGCCACTCACAGTTTAATGTGTGGTTAAGGAAAGGAAATTAGTTAGCCACTCACACTTAATGTGTGGTAAGGAATTTTTGTTAATTAAAGGACACACGAGAATAATTTTAGAATCACCTTAAATCAAAGATAATTAAAATGGCTTGTTTGATTTTACGCATGCTTTTATGTGATGTTGTATGTGAGCCATAACAATGTTAAACCGGTTAATCACGTAAAGTGAAAAAGGATTCACACCAAAAATTCTTGGAACGTACATACCTTGAGTATGGAAAATGGGAGGAGTCATATGGAGCAGTGATCTATGACTTCTAATTGGAGTACAAGACGTGCTCTTTTATATTTTTAATGCACTGAAATTCCGTCACTACATGTGACATAGGTAATACCTTCTTGGAGTTGCTCCTAATTTGGTGCCCAATAGGGCGATTTTAAAGGAAAGGAAACTCATTCGATGCGAAATCCAAAGTTTAATTATATAAACAATTTGTTTAAGTTGAGTCTATGCACAGATGAAGAGTTGTCAACGGTAAGATGTATGTATGTTTTACTTTTATTTTATTTTGATCTTGCTTCATATTCTTTAATAGTTATGTACTCAGCTTTGCTGACTATTTGTTTTGTGTGCATGGCTTTGTCTTGGACTTAGCCCTACGATGACCCACTTGTTGGCGAGTAGTTGTCTAGAATAAGAGAAAGCTATAGGTACATGTGAGTATAAGTCATTCATGCTAGGCTGGAGTGAGAGTGTTTGCTTTGTAGTCGTCGTAGCTTCTTGGTTTAATTGCTTTTGGATTTAGTTAATTATTATTTGTTGTTTTTATTTCCGAAGTTTAAAGCTTTTGATTTTGAAGGGCCATCAATATGGTTCTGAAGTGTAATAAAGTTTTAAGTTGGTTTTTGTTTGATTTTAGGTTTGGGATTATTTTCGAGTTTGTATTTTAAATTGGTTTTGATTTTAAAGACTTCCACTGTAGTACTTTGATCACTAGTACAAAAATCGACTTTTGCTGCGGTTTTTTTAGGAGTATTTTCTGCGGTTTTTAACCGCAGCACTTGGAGCAGCAGCAATAACCCAACATATTATTTGCTGCGGTTATTCACAAAATCGCAGCAAATAAGTGGTTTTTTTTGGTTGGAAACTGCACTATTTGCTGTGGTTCTTTGTAAAACCGCAGCAAATAGTGCATTTTCCCACCAAAAAAACACTTATTTGCTGCGGTTTTGTGAATAACCGCAGCAAATAAGCACCCAAAAAATTTATTTATTTATTTTTTTGCATTTTAAAGCAAAATAAGAAGCTGAAATGTTATACATACATAGAATCAATAATTTTCAATTGAATTACACTTCTATCACAAAAAAATACACTTATATCACAAAAATACATTTGAAATTTAACTTAAACAAGATTCATTACTTGATTAGAGAATAATTAGTAAAAAAAACTGTAACATAAGATTCAAATGAGTGATGCACTAAAAAATTGGCTGCTACAAGTTGAATACTGAAATCCATGTATACTACATCCAAGTGTGGCCGAGAAGCACTTAAGCTCACACAGAGTCAAATAGCTAATCATAAACTTCATGTAAATACCACAGAAGCAAACCANTCATGTAAATACCACAGAAGCAGACCTCAAGGTCTCCTTCAACTCCACATCCAACTGCCCCTGATGACATCAAATCAAATAAAATTTGAGAAATTGCTCTTCAAAAACCTATATAAGTACACACATCTTCTCCCAAACAACTGCGTCAAAGGACTGAGAATACATCACCTGAATTGTGCTAAAAAAGTTGACCAGCTCAGGTTCTCAACCACATCTAGTTTGAATATTCTAATTTATCAATTAACCAGAAAGTTGACTTAGTACTAAATTAAAAATTGCAAAGTGGCACCACTAGGCATTACTTCCTTCAACACTATCAATCACTAGATCGAATGAACATAAATATATCACCAATTCACCAGTTTTTATACAAACTAGCACCATTATGGCATATATATAAATATATCATCTAAACAAATGACCATAGATAAAAACATATGTAATGCAGCAGGATGAATAACACCCAGAAGTCATGTTCTCCAGAAAATCTACATATACAAAAACCGGCAAATGGAAACAGTCATTACCAGAAATATAGCAGCAAGTTCTGCACACATTTGCAGTCAAGAGATTATCTCAGGAAATCCTCAACTATTCCATCTCAACTGCCAGCAGCAAACACATATGATATTAAAGATATATCAACTACATTTATAGCATTAGATATGAGTACACCATAAAACAGAAATAAAAACAAAAACAAAACAAAACAAAAAATAGGGATTATTTAGTGTTGCAAAAATTAAGGAACGCAACATTAGAAGCAAGTTTGTAAAAAGCAACATTTTATTAACGGCTAATTCCCTTCTTTTGCGATTCTGTGTCCTCTTCATCTGTAAAAAGCAACATTGGGAAGGCAACATTTTATTAGAATACTTTTTTGTACGATGTTGGCCATTTGAAGCATTGGCACCTTTCTCATTTAGTTCCAAATCAGAAGACAAACCATCTGCATCTTTTGACTTTAGCTTCCGCTTATTGACACGCTTCTCCTCCTTCCTCCGACGACGCTCCTCACGGCGCCAAATATCAAAAACACCCAAAACAACAATCACAAGCACAAATCCAAAATCCCCTATTGAAGGCCTCAAATCGAATTAAATCCCAATATTAACAATATGCACAATAACTATATTGTCATCGAAAACCTAAAAAATTAAGCAAAAGGTCAAGATAAAAGCTAAGTACCTCGATTAAGCAACTCAACTGCAACAACGACCCAAACTCTCCTTCAATTAGTTCAAAACTATAATAAACCAGAATTAAGAGAAAGAGACAGGAAAAGAAAATGAGGAAGAGACGTGGAAATGAGGGAGGAAGGTCAGGCGAAATGGGGAGGAAGAAAGAGAAGTGGAAATGAGGGAGGAAGAGAGAGATGTGAAAATGAGAGATTGAGAGAGGAAAATATGATGAAATTAGGTTAAGTGTATCTTATATATATGTGGTGGTGAATTGAGCTTGGGCTGCTTATTATGTTTATTGGGTTATTTGTTGCGGTTATAAGTTATATAACCGCAGCAAATAAGTTATTTGCTGCGGTTTCTTTTGAATCGCAGCAAATACATTTACATAACAGTATCATAGATGACTATTTGCTGCGGTTCTTGAAAAATCACAAAAAACCGCAGCAAATGTGACGCAGCAAAAACCATTTTTTCCACCAGTGGAAAATGCCTTAGTCGTTATCACGGTGGTGGTAATGCTTTGGTTTTTCCTAGTTATTTAGGAGTTTTAATAATTACTATTCTTCATTATATATAATATGTTTTTCGGAAAAAACTATAGAAGGAAGTTAGGAAATTCCAGGGTGTTACACAATTAGTGTCTTAGATAATTTGCAATTCAAAGGCCCATTATAACAGAATAACTTTTTAGAATTAGTAGAAATTCATTGCTTCCATTTGGATTCGATCCCTACTTCCCTATCTGCATTCGTTAGAGTTGTAGGTTATTTTTGATAGGTATACAACTGTCCCTTTCAATGTTGTAAATTTTTGAGCACTTTTAAGTCATTTAGGGTTGCTGTAAAATTTTAGTTGAGAAGGTTTTTAATTAGGTTATAAAGCTTGTTTTGTAGGAGACTTCGATTTTGGTGAATTTTAGTAGTTGTTATTAATCATCAACATTATACAACGTATGTAAGTATGAGGAGCGGTTTCATGTTCATAGTATCATGCTTAGGAGTTGTTCATGTTCTTCATAAAGTTCATGATTCATGTTAGAATCGTTGAAATAATTGAGAAAGTAGTGTTGTTTGATCTTTATGACATGCTAATTGTTGTCAAAAGTTGTTTGTGCATAATGACACAAATATTCTTATTATTAGAAGGTTTTGTTCATGGTAATATTTCATTTGGTTTCAAGATTTTATTTTCATAGTGCTGATCAAGTTTAAATTAATTAAGGAAGTTACGAGAATATGTTGTCTATGGAAATTATTTTAGTACTTAATTATGGAATTCAAAATATTCTTTAATCAAGGAAATATTTAGTAATCATGCCAAATAAAATAATCAAGAAGATTTGGTTGTCATTTTTATAAAAAGGATATCAAGTAATTATTTAATTGTCATTTATTATCATGTTATTATTCAAGGAAAGATATGTATTTTGTCGATATTACTCATATGTTTAGTAGGAATATTTATTAAGCAAATAAAGTTAATCAAATTAAAGTTTAATGTGTGGACAAGGAACGAAAAACAATCCACTCACAGTTTAATGAGTGGACAAGGAAAGAAAGTAAAGGAAATAGAGAATATGATCACTATTTAATAAAGATTAGTTAATGAGGTGATTCATGATTGATTATTTGATATTATTGTTGTACATGTTTGTTATTAAGTGTGAGTCTTCACAAGCTAATTAAATTGCTAGTCACATAAAGTAAAAGAAGATTTGGTAGGGACAGTCCTATACCTATCAAAAATAACCTCCTACTCTAACTATATAGACAGGGAAGTGGGGTTCATATCCACAGGGAAGCAAACAATTGTACTAACTCTAAAAAGTTGTTCTACCGTAAGGGGCCTTTGAATTTTGGGTTTTGACTAAAAAGTTGACTACTACTAGGAACGAAATTAAGCAAAGAAAATAACTCTATAACTAAACCTAGGACGTCAATTCACTACAGATCAACCAATGAATTGCCACACAATTAATTAACCGATTATTGACTTCTTGAACTAAGGTCCACTAATTCTCTCGAATCTATTCTCCTTCAAAACTCCTCTAATGGCTCTCGCTCACTTAGACTCGTTTTGCCTATTGTCCTTGCGATCTAATTGTGGTAATCTTACCTCTCGGCATCGATTTCGATAGTATGAGACTAACAATTAAACCTGACCAGTATTTAACTGAAAGCAATATAAATTGACAACAGGAATTCAAGAATATCAACAATCAAATTAAAAATTATGAACAAAACATTAGGAACGATCCATAGATCCCATAGCCGTAGAAAGAAAACTACTCACACATGATAGAAGTTAAATAAACTAAATTAATATAGGAAAACAAAACTATAAACATAATTGTAACTAATAAATTAACAATAGATATTGAACTAAACCTAGGACAAGAAACTAGGGCATAAAAGAATAGGAAAACTAAAACTAAAAACATAAACTAAAATAAAAACTAAAACTGAACATGAATTAAAAGAACTAGAATTAAAGATTGAATAGAAACATGAACTTTTATTGAATTGAATGATTGAAAGAATTCCACAAGAGAACTTCTAGAGAGAGAAACTAATCAAAACTAGGATTTTAGAATAATGATAATGTGTGAAAACTCTAGGGAAAATTACATTAAGTACATAGTTGAAATTACGAGAAAATGAGCCAGAAAACGTGTAGAAATCACTGTGCCCGGCCGACCGGGTGTGGTGCACCCGGACCGGGCACGGTGCACTCGGGCCGGGCGGAATGATCAAGGAGCCTTCGGGCTTCCGGCTTCGCTCATAACTTCTAAAATTCGACTTCTAAACTTCTCAAAGCTTCTCAAAGTGTTCAAGACTCTCACTGACTTGTCAAGTGCTTGGCATAAAGCAAAAACCGACACGAAAGCATCAATTCCTGCAATAAATGACAACCCAAAGCAATGAGCACTAAAAGCAACCAAACTTAGTAGAATATACTAAAAAGAACCTTCTTAGATACAAAAACCAATACAAAATGGGGGCAAGTAATGAATATAAAATGAACTTATCAAACTTCCCAAGGCAAGCCTTTGCTTGTTCGCAAGCAAAAAACTAAATAAGCAATGACTTCACCCCTTTAACTTTGCAAAATAAAGCAACTCAGGCAATTCCGAGTATGTAATTTCCTCAACCACCCCATCAAAATTCCTTGACCGCCATCCACGTAAATCAAAATCAATAAACCAACCATGCAAGAAATAGAAGTCGATAACTAGAGTAGCTCACTTAGTGTCACTCCACACATATAATTGAGCATAAAAAATGAAGCTCACCCTTAGTCCCAAATAAGAATGCAAATGTAAAAACTGTTTAAATGCAAATTTTGAGAACCCAAACTCACATCTCACACCTCATGCTAGTGTTTAAGGGTAGTCACTTAATCCTAATATGGAAGTCGACTCAAAATACAAGTAATACTCACTAGCTTTGGCAATTGGCTTACTTCACAAGTACTAAAAACATGTACATGCCGATCAAAAAGGTCTTTATAAGCTTGTAACATGGCTAGGGTGATGGGTAGGATAAATTTGGGATAATGTGGTGGTGAATGCGGGCTATACGCATATAACAATCAAAGAACATAATAGACACCTCCAACATTGAACTCCAACATCAAACCAATTTCTTTTGAGATCACATCACACCATAAGACTTTACATTTCAACAACTCCAAAAATCAGAAGTTTTTCTTTTTTTCAACATTTTTCAATTTTTTCCCTTTTCTTTCTTTTCATTTCTCTTTTCTTTTTCAACTTTCAAATTTTTCAAAACTTAGGCTCACGACTCTTAATGATATGTCAAAGACAAAATCATCACACATACATAACTAGGCCAATATAAGATATATAACTTTTCAATTCTTCATTAAAAACTAGTCTAGACATTGGTATCCAGAGCCTTAATGTGAGACCTATCACTAAACTTTAACAACATACATTCCAAAATTTTCCAACATCCTCTAAAACTTCCAACGAATGCACAACACAATATAACTACTCCACAATTCCCCCAAGCCAAGCTTGGGCATATATCAATGGAAAGAATAGGGCCAAAAAGGGTTGTAATGTGGCTAAAATGCAAATGAAGGGTTAAAAGCTCAAACAAGGACCAAGGGAAAATTTATGAAGGAATGCCTAAAATCTAAAAGCTCCTAAAAGAAATGAATGTCTTTTATCATTCGCGACATGAAACACACCAAAGCCAAGATACTAAAGTCAAAAGCCAAAACACGGATCATACAAGCACCAGGAACTAAGCACACATGAAAAGAAATAAGCATATAATAATGCATGCAGCTCAAATCCTCCCGCTAACACAGTTTAAGCCTCTACTCTACACATGGCTATGATAGCATGACAAGAAACTGTTTCAATTTAAGTCAAGTTCAAGTCCGAGTTGGCAATTCCCCAAGCATAACTCATCGCATACCCAAATCAATCAAAAAAAAATTTTAAAATAAAATGCGAGGCACAGGGAAGTCATCATTCATAAAGTTTCATCATACAACTATTAACCAACAAATTCAATCAATTCATACAATTTAACTTTTACACGAAACTCTATACTAAGAAAGCAATAAACTCTAAACTATGAAAACAGTACATTTTTTTGGTCATGTGTAAACTCCTACTTCTAACAAGTAGTACAAACCATATGATTATCCTAAGAAAGCAATAAAAACTACACTAGAAAGTAATAAAAACTATACTAAGAAAGCAAATAAAACTTACCTCCCCCAAGCTAGACTCAACAATGTCCTCAGGGCTGAAGGGAGTAAAGTGAGAGATAAGGGAAAGTGAAGGGGTTAGGAGTTTATGGAAGGTGAGAAAAGTATTTGAGGGGAAGGAATAAAGTGCTGAAGGAAAGAAAGAGAGCTTGGGCTCTAGAGATAAGCTTGTGTAGCATTCACGTATTAGAATTTGACCACCTCTCATTCTTTCGATCATATCTCACAATATAAAAGTTGGATGAGCCTGATTATTGATGCAATGGAAATACACTCAAAGAGCTTTCCAAAGGTAGGTCGTACGCCCCAGAAAACGTCTTAGATAAAAAGTTATGACCGTTTCAAAATGACGTTTCCACATAGTTTGAACCCGAGCAGTTCACCCGGCCTAGGTGTAGGGCGCCCGGTTCGAGTGCATCTCGCCCGGGAAGCCGGGCCTAGTGAAAAGTGTGGAATTTTATTTTAAGTGTTGAAATCTGTGACGCGCGCCCGGTTTATGTCTTTTCGCTCAGTTAGTGTGCAATACGCCCGGTTGACCGGGTACATGATAGGGGGCGTTTTTTGCCTTCTTCCTTCAAAGGTGCTTCCCTAAGCCTATAAAATACTTAAAACTTCACAAAAACATTATCTCATCACACTCTCTCACAATAATTATGAAAATAAAAACAAACTAAACTACGAAAAATAACTAAACTACCTACGGGTTGCCTCCCGCAAAGCGTTCTTTTAAGGTCATTAACTTGACCATATTACCTCATACCTCATGGAGGATCGAAGAGTGAACGTTAACCCCATATAGTTAGATAATCAAAGCAATTCAGGGTTTTTGGTTGTCCAAATACCTCACGTTCCTTGTTATAAACCTCATCATTTGTCGTATTCACCTTAAAAGCATGACAAGATTGTTTTTGAGGTTTCCGGCGTTTCTTGGGACGAGATTTCCTTTTCTTTTGATCCTGACATAGATCTTTATTGTCTCCATCTCCGTCACCTACAATAGACTCCAAGCATAGAGTGACATCCAAAAGATCCTTATTTGGGGATCGAGGCAAGTCATTATGAACAATCTCATTAATTGTAAAAATTGCATAACATGATTGTTCTATCATGGGACACTTTAAAGCATCATAAAGGTTAAAAGTAACCTTTTCATCACCTATAGTAAAAGTTAGGCTACCATTTTTCACATCAATCGTAGCAGCGCAGTATTAAAAAATGGTCTACCTAATATAATGGGGATATGAGCATCCTCATCCATGTCTAGAACCACAAAGACTACGGGGATAAAGAACTTCCCTACTCTTACCGCTACATCCTCTAAAATACCCTTGGGGTACTTAATTGTTCTGTCAGCCATCTGCAAGGTAATGTGTTGGTAAACTTTAAAGACCCCATATTCAACTTCCTGCAATTAGATAATGGCATTACACTAACACAGGCCCATAGATCACATAAAGCTTTATAAATAAACAGTGGACCAGTGTTACAAGGAACAGACTAAATTCCAGGATCCTTGAGTTTAGGTGGAGACTTATTCTGCAAAATAGCACTACATTCTTCAGTTAAAGTAATAGTCTCTACTGAACTCAATTCACGCTTCCTACTCAATATGTCTTTCAAAATTTTAGTATATGTAGGCAACTATGTAATCAAGTCAGTAAAAGGCACAGTAACCTCCAAATTTTTTACAATATCGAGAAACTTACGGAAGTGATTGTCATTCTTACTCCTATTTACCCTGTGCGGGAAGGGTAGGGGCACCTTAGGAGGTGTAAATGTATCAATTGGCTTGTCAGCTACCGGAGCTCTCTACTCCGTGGCATCTTTCTCATTAGAAGGCGTAGGCTCTGCGATCTCCTCAATCACCATATTGCTGGTCTTGCCAGTCTGCACTCATATCTCTAAATCAGCATCATCAGTGGGCATCTTAGGACCTTCTTAGTGGGTCCGTCTTATGGTAGTGATGGAGTTGCAATTTACTCTATGAACTGGTGGATTGGGTTGAGGAGGTAGTTGACCTTGCTGCCGCTGAGCTGCGGACTGTGCAATATGAGCTACCTGGGTTTCTAGTTGCTTATTGTGAGCCTGCATTGCCTCCATATTCTTCTACATCTGCAGCATCATATTCTTCAACTCTGAAATTTCACCACTAGGTTGAGCTGGTGGTGCTGGTAATGGTGGTCTATTGAAACCTGGTAGGTGTGGTGGTGCAAATCGTTGCATCTGCTGGTGAACCTGCTGAGGTGGTATAGTTTGTTGTGGATTTTGCACATTATTACTGTTATTGTAGGAAAAATATGGATGATCCTTCCACCCTGGATTGTATGTATTGGAGAACGGATTGTTATTGTAGGCTTAGAAGGCACACACTTGCTCTACCTGATATGTGTGGTTTTTATAGTGTTTTTCCCCTTGTTTCGAGTCAATTTTGTGCCTACTGGTTGTTATTGTGACTTTATTTTAGCTCATTTGATGATCTTTAGCTAAATTGAAGTGTCTCGCTAAGTTTGGTTGATTTCCGGCAATTTTAGAGCATTTTAGTTGATTTTTATCATCCACGGTTGTTATGCTCGGTTTTGGCATGTTTTGTAATTTCAGGCACGGAAATCGAGGCTCGGAACGAAGCCGGAAAGCTTAGACGGGATAAGAGTGAAGATGCATGGAAATGCGTGTCAAGAAGTGTGAAAACAAGTCTTAAAGAACTCATGAAGAAATAAGAGGAAAAGAAAATAACATGACTTCTGAGGTCTTGATTCGGGCGCACAATATTGATATGCGGGCGTATTTAATGAACTTTGCAAACTTAGATGACGTTCTGAGGTACTTATGCGGGCGCATTTAACGAGGAAAAAGACTAAGAAGGCATTCTGGAGGTCTGATGCGGGCGCATAAACCTCCTATGCGCCCGCATCAGACGATTTTTCCCGACTTTTTGTTTTTCTTTTATTTTCTTCGTACTTAGGCCTTGTAAGCCCAACTTGGGTACATTAGGCACGGTTTTCTAGGCAAAACAACTTATGCTTTTGAGAATTTAGAATTACTCTCTGAGGATATAGAATTAAGCACTTTTCTCTCTAAAAATTAACTTAGGGAAATTAGGGTTTGTTCATAACTTTGATTTTCAATTTAATTCAAGCCTTCGATTCGTTCTTCAATTTGGTAATTCTTCTGTTTTTGTTCTTTATTTTAGTTAATTTATGCTTTTTAGTCTCTTTAGTTTAATTAATTTAGTTATTTGTATATGTTAATTAGTTTAATTGTTCATTACTTCATGAATTCAGTTAGGGTTTTTACAACTATTCTTGTTTTAATTTTCATAATTATGAGTGAGTAGTCTAATTTCTAGGGTTAGGGAAACCTTGATCAATTAATGGATTAATTAAATTAGGTTGTTTCAATCCCATAATTAGTAGTCAATTTCCTATTATTGGTTTCTTTGTTTACAATTGAATTGTGCGCAGATTTAGTTGTAATTCTGGTAATTGTTGAATTTGATGCCGAGAGGTAAAAATACCACAATAAGACCACTGAATAATAGGCGGAATTAGTCTAGGCATGAGCGAGAGCCGCTAGATGAGTTTCGAGGGAGTCTAGATTCGAGAGAATTAGTGAGCCCTAATTTGACGATAGTTGTGAGATTGAACGGTCTTGTTAGTGAATCCATTAGTTGTTCTTGGTGACCCGAATGACCCTAGGCTTAGTTTATTGGTTTAATCCTTCATCATTTCCAGTAATTAGTTAGTAATTAGTCAATAGTTAGTTAGCTAGTCAATACTTCTTGACCAAGGCTCTGTATACAGTTTAAGCTTTTTAGAACTAATAGAGTTTAACTGCTTCCCTGAGGATTCAATCCTTACTACCCTAGCTACATTAGTTAGTGTTGTTTGGTTTACTTTTGACAGGTGTGCGATAGCCTGTTCAAAATTTGGCGCCGTTGCCGGGGAGGCAATTTTTAATTCTATTAGTCGGGTTTTTACTGTTTTATTTTTATTTTTCTTAGTCTCAAAGAACTATTCAGTTCTTTGGGGCTATTTCTTATCTTTGCTCGGAGTTTATATTGTGTGCAGGTTCATAGGTTTATGCAAAACGACCACGAGCCTGATACTTACATCTTCCCTGAGCCCGAGCGAGTGTTTCTGAAACGGTTGAGACGTAGTAGACGCCGAATTTTTCTTCCCCGATCTGTGGAGGAAACTGTTTCTGACTTGTCTCAGTTTTTCGAGTTCACCTTCAATCCGCTGTTTGAAGGGTATTTAGAAGTTGAAATGGCTGCCGAAGGAGAAGGACAGGGTAGAGGACCACCGCCTCCACCACCACCGCCACCTGCGGCCCGTTCATTGAGAGACTATTCCTTGCCTAGTACGGAGTCTATGGCTGGAGGTTATTCAGTACCTGATACCGATGCTGCTAACTTTGAACTGAAACCGGCTCTTGTGAACATGGTTGAACGAAATCAGTTTTCAGGGACATTGAAGGAAGATCCGAACTTACACTTACAGAATTTCCTTCAATACTGTGATACTATCAAGCAAATGAATGTCTCTAAGGACTACATTAGAAGGCGAATGTTTCCGTTTTCATTAAAAGACAAGGCTAGAACCTGGTTGAATGATCTCAATATGGCCACCATTAATTGTTGGGAGGATTTAGCTCTTGCTTTTCAGAGGAAATACTACCCACCACAGAGAACTGCCTTATTGAGAAGCCAAATCACTAACTTCAATCAGGAGACAGATGAGTCATTATATGATGCTTGGGAACGGTTTAAGGAGTTATTGAGAATGTGTCCTCATCACGGGCTTGAGAAATGGTTCCTAGTTCAATCATTCTACAATGGGTTGGGTAATGAGAGTAGGGCCTTGCTAGATTCTGCTGCTAATGGTCGGTTTATGAACCAGGAAGTCAATGCTGCATATGAATTGATAGATGAAATTGCCACTCATAATTCACAGTTTGGTAACCTTAGAGGGCATTCCAAAAAGGGTGGGAAACATGTAGTTGATGATAAGTATGAGAGTTTAGCTGCACAGATAAATGCCATAAGTCAGAAGCTCGATAAGATTGGTACTACAGCTCCCCCACCATCACCCGTAGCTGCACTTTCGGGATGCACTGATCCTTTCTGTGATTCATGTGGTTCTTTCGGTCATAATTCCCAGTCTTGCACTAGTTCAGTAGAACAAGTATGTGCCTTTCAAGCCTATAAAAACAATCCATACTCTAATACATACAATCCGGGCTGGAAGGATCACCCATACTTTTCCTACAAGAACAACAGCAATGTCCAGAATCCTCAGCAAGCCATGCCACCTCAGCAGCCACCCCAGCAGATGCAGAGATATGTACCACCACACCCACCAGGTTTTAGCAGACCACCACTACCAGCACCGCCAATGCCACCTCAACCTAGTGGAGAAATCTCGGAGTTGAAGAATATGATGTTGCAAATGCAGAAAAATATGGAGGCGATGCAGGCTCATAACAAGCACTTGGAAACTCAGATAGCTCAGATTGCGCAATCAACTGCTCAAAGGCAACCAGGCCACCTTCCATCACAACCCACACCCCCAGCATCACAGGCATCACAGAATCCCCCGAGGGACCATGTCAATGCCATCACCTTGAGGAGTGGAGCTGCTTATGAAGGTCCGAAAATGCCTACTGATAATGTTAATTCTGATGTTTCAGGTGGAGCTGAGAAGACCGGAGATGAGGTGATTGCAGATTCAGATGCAGTTCCAGATAAGGAGGTTGAAGCACCTAAGGAGAAGGCAGATGATACACCGGTTGATACTATCCCGAAATCACAGGTTAGGTTACCCTTTCCGAACAGGGTAACCAGGAGTAAGAACGATAACCATTTTAGTAAATTTTTAGCTATTGTTAAAAATCTCCAAGTTACTGTTCCATTTACTGATTTAATCACTCAAGTTCCTACTTACACTAAGTTTTTGAAAGACATTTTGAGCAGGAAACGCGAATTGAATGTAGTGGAGACCGTAGCACTCACGGAGGAGTGCAGTGCCATATTGCAAAACAAGTCACCACCGAAACTAAAGGACCCAGGAAGTTTTTCTATTCCTTGTAACATTGGCCCCCTGTTTATTGACAAAGCTTTATGTGATTTAGGAGCCAGTGTTAGTGTTATGCCACTGTCTATTTGTAGAAAGCTTGATATGGGTGCTTTGAAAGTCACTAACATTACCTTGCAGATGGCAGATAGGACAGTGAAATACCCTAAAGGTATTTTAGAGGATGTCCCGGTGAGAGTCGGGAAATTCTTTATCCCTGTAGATTTTGTTGTGTTAGACATGGATGAGGATGCACACATCCCGATCATTCTTGGTCGACCTTTCTTACATACTGCAGGTGCTGTTATCGATGTCAAAAATGGTAGCTTGACCTTGTCTGTAGGAGATGATAAAGTTACCTTTAATCTTAATGCTGCTCTTAAAAGTCCAATGATGGAACAATCATGTTATGCTATCGATGTCATTGATGAAATTGTATTTGATGATATGCCTCGATCTACTACAAAAGATCTTCTGGAGGCTGTTGTTTGTCTTGATGTTGATGCAGGTGATGGTACAATCATTACTGATGCTTTAGTCCAGGATCTCACTGGTGAGGAATCGAACTCGAAAGAGAGCCGGAGATTTATTAAGTTACCTCAAGAGGTTTGTTCTGTTAAAGAGGTAACTCAACCTGAGATGAAACCCCTCCCCTCTCACTTGAAATATGCTTTTCTCGATGATAAGAAGTTGTACCCTGTTATTGTTAGTGCTTCTCTTAATGATAATCAATTAAATAAACTTTTATGTGTACTTAAAGCTCATAAGAAAGCTATTGGCTATACTATTGATGATTTGACCGGTATTAGTCCTGACTTTTGTATGCATAGAATCCATTTAGAAGAGGGCCACAAACCCTGTATCCAGGGTCAACGACGTTTGAATCCTAACATGCAGGAGGTAGTGAAGAAAGAAGTCCTTAAACTTCTAGATGCAGGTATTATCTATTCAGTACCTGATTCCCAGTGGGTAAGTCCAGTACAGGTAGTCCCTAAGAAAGGAGGGACAACCGTTGTTCGTAATGAGAAAAATGAATTAATCCCCACTAGAGTTGTCACAGGATGGAGGATGTGTATTGATTACCGGAAATTGAATGTTGCAACTAAAAAAGATCATTTCCCCCTTCCTTTTATTGATCAAATGTTGGAAAGATTAGCTAAGAATAAGTATTTCTGTTATCTCGATGGATATTCGGGTTTCTTTCAGATCCCCATCCATCCTGATGATAGGGAGAAAACGACTTTTACATGTCCTTATGGTACCTTTGCATATCGTAGGATGCCTTTTGGATTATGTAATGCACCTGCTACTTTTCAACGTTGCATGATGAGCATTTTTTCTGAATTTATAGAGTCTATTATGGAAGTCTTCATGGATGATTTTAGTGTTTACGGCTCTGATTTTGATTCATGTTTGACTAATTTGACTAAAGTTCTCGAAAGATGTGAACAGGTGAATCTGGTTTTAAATTGGGAAAAGTGTCATTTTATGGTCAATGAAGGAGTAGTTTTGGGACATTTGGTCTCCGAACGTGGAATTGAGGTGGATAAGGCAAAAATACAGGTAATTGAGCAACTGCCACCTCCAGTAAATGTAAAAGGGGTAAGAAGTTTCTTGGGTCATGCTGGTTTTTATCGCAGGTTTATTAAAGATTTCTCTAAAATTGCGAAACCACTAACCCAATTACTGCTAAAAGATGCTGAATTTAAATTCACTGACGAGTGTCTTGAGTCCTTTAATATGATCAAAAATGCACTAATTTCTGCACCCATTATACAGTCCCCTGATTGGAATTTACCTTTCGAAATAATGTGTGATGCTAGTGATTTTGCAGTTGGTGCGGTTTTAGGTCAAAGGAAAGACAAGGTCTTGCATGCTATTTATTATGCTAGTAAGACTTTAGATGAAGCTCAAGTCAATTATGCCACCACGGAAAAGGAGCTACTTGCTATAGTTTATGCTTTAGATAAATTTCGTGCTTATCTTGTAGGTTCGAAAGTTATTGTCTATACTGACCATGCAGCTCTTAAATATCTACTTGGAAAGAAGGAAGCCAAACCGAGACTTATTCGATGGATTTTGCTGCTTCAAGAGTTTGACCTCGAAATTCGCGATAAGAAGGGCGCAGAGAATGTGGTAGCTGACCATTTATCGAGAATACGGTATGACGATGGGGAGATCTCTACCCCCATTGACGATTCTTTCCCTGATGAACATCTGTTTGCTGTTTGTGTGCATTCACCTTGGTTTGCTGATTTCGCTAATTATGTTGTAGGAGGTGTTCTACCCTCCGACTTGACTTATCAGCAGAAAAAGAAATTTTTGCACGATGTTAAACGATATTTTTGAGATGATCCTAACCTGTTTCGTGAGTGTGCAGATGGTTTATACAGGAAATGTGTTCCGGAATGGGAGGTATATGGTGTCCTTCACCATTGCCATTCGTCAACCTATGGAGGTCATGCTGGACCCTCCAAGACGATGTTCAAGGTCTTAGAATCGGGTTTCTACTGGCCCACGATTTTGCAGGACGCGAGAGCTTTCATTATGTCTTGTGATTCGTGNATTCCCTTCCCCATTTTTAATGATTATGTATCCCGGGACGGGACAGTGTTTGGCTTGGGGGGGGGGAAATTAGTTACTCTTATTTAGGTTGTAATAATTTGTAAACATTTTTTTTTATTTTCTTTTAATTTTTTTCTTTTTGGACTTGGCTTTGTCTCTTTTTCCCCTGCAGATATGACAATCGGAGCAGCACTAGGACTTCTGATATCGAATTTGCGAATTTTTATTGATTTACATTGGGTTAGATGTTCCTAAACTCCGCTCTCCTTTTGCTCGTACTTGTATGTGTTGGAATCAGCTGTTTAGCCTTAGGGTCTTTTTATTGCTTTCTAGTGTAGTTTACTGCTTTCATAGGACCGTTACATGGTTTGTACCGTCCCTTAAGGCCGGGAGTTTACATGTGACCAAAAAAAAAGTACCCTTTCCTAGTTTAATGTAGTTAGCTGTTCAAAGAGAATTCTTGTTGTGATTGGCTGGCTGCTCGTCCCGGTTTTTCGTTGATTTGACTTTTCATGTACCCATTTGCTTAAATTTTCTGAAACTTCATGATTCTTGTATTTGGATGAGTTTACTTATGTGATTTGCCGGGCATGACTTAGTCTTAAATTTGCTAGCCTTCCTTGCAATTGTCAACTCTGTCTAACCTTGCTTGGGTCTTGGACTTGAACTGTGTTAGCGGGAGGATTTGAGCCACTTTTGATCTTATAGGCTACATTAAATTGTATTCTTTTCATGTGTGCTTAGTTCCTGGTGCATTTATGATCTTGAGTTTGCCTTTGGACTTTAGTAACTTTTAATTGAAGTTTTGTTGCATGTTGCGCATGATAAGAGGCATTCAATTGATTTTAGAGCCTTCAGATACATTATTAGGATTTTCATGCTGAACATTTTCTTTCCCTTGATCCCGTGTTTTCTTAAGCCTATATCCCTCACAAAATTAACCGCACTACAACCCTTTCTAGCCTTGGTATTTGATAACATATTGTGTGCCCAAGCTTGGCTTGGGGGAGTCATGTTGTGGTTTGTTATGGTTGCTGATTGTTGTGATGGTGTGTTTGGAGGATTAGGTGAAATTGAGAAATTTTGATGTGCAGGAGGTTCTATAAGTTTCACATTAAGGCTCTGCGTACCAATGACTGGAATTGTGTTTTAAAACACAATATGTTGGTTTCTAAATGTGATTTGGAGTCCGGTTATGTACGTGTGATAGTTTGGTCTTAATGGCCAACTATTAAGAGTCGTGAAACTAAAATGAAAAAAAAAATAAAAAAAATAAAAAGAAAAGAAAAAAAGGAAAGAAAGAAAAAAAAAGAAATTTGAAAAGAAAAAAATGAAAAAAGAGAAAAACAAGTTGAAATTGAAGTAGATGAATGAAAAGCTTGAATTCGGTTTATATTTGTGATTTGAATGAAAATAAAGGTGTGAAGTGAATGAAAATTGAAAAGTTTGGTTTGATTCGGTTGGAATTGGATGATGGGAGACATTGATGTTATTGTATGATGTATTGGTGAGTCTCTGATGTTTTATATGCGTATACCTCGCATTTTCAGCCACATTATCCCAAATTTATCCTACCCTTCACCCTAGCCTTACGTTACAAGCTTATAAAGTCCTCTTTGATCTTCATGTGCATACTTTGGTTGATTGTGGAAGAGTCTTTCGGCAAAGTCGTAGAGTATTAATTGCATTTCGAGTCGACCTTAGGATTGAGTGTTTACCCTTAAACACTTGCATGAGGTGTGAGATGTGGACTTGGGCTCCTCAAAACTTGCATTTAAACACTATTGCATATGCATTCCGTTTTCTTATGGTTGGGTGGTGAGGGTGAGCTACATTATTAGATGCTCAGTTGTGTGGAGTGACAACCCGTGAGCTATTCTAGTCATCGATTCATTAAACTTGCTTGGTTGGATTTGTTTGACTTTTGCCTAGGAATGTGTAGCGTTTGACTTGCTTTGATCTTAGTAAACTCGGAAGGATCCTTGAGTTATGATGCATATGTTTTTATGGGGTGAAAGTCATTTCGTTATCTTTGCTCGGGACGAGCACTACCGAACTATGACATGATTGGGAACTGTGACCGAATCAACCACAGGAATTGCAGGAAGGCTCAGTACATCCTGAGAGTGCAGCCATTGCAGCTACAGGTGATGGTGGTAATCTTAGACTCGTTTTGCCATTGCAGCCATTGCTCTAATGGCTCTCGCTCACTTAGACTCGTTTTGCCTATTGTCCTTGCGATCTAATTGTGGTAATCTTACCTCTCGGCATCGATTTCGATAATATGAGACTAACAATTAAACCTGACCAGTATTTAACTGAAAGCAATATAAATTGACAACAGGAATTCAAGAATATCAACAATCAAATTAAAAATTATGAACAAAACATTAGGAACGATCCATAGATCCCATAGCCGTAGAAAGAAAACTACTCACACATGATAGAAGTTAAATAAACTAAATTAATATAGGAAAACAAAACTATAAACATAATTGTAACTAATAAATTAACAATAGATATTGAACTAAACCTAGGACAAGAAACTAGGGCATAAAAGAATAGGAAAACTAAAACTAAAAACATAAACTAAAATAAAAACTAAAACTGAACATGAATTAAAAGAACTAGAATTAAAGATTGAATAGAAACCTGAACTTTTATTGAATTGAATGATTGAAAGAATTCCACAAGAGAACTTCTAGAGAGAGAAATTAACTAAAACTAGGATTTTAGAATAATGATAATGTGTAAAAACCCTAGGGAAAATTACATTAAGTACATAGTCGAAATTAGGAGAAAATGAGCCAAAAAACGTGTAGAAATCATTGTGCCCGGCCGGCCGGGTGTGGTGAACCCGGACTGAGCACAATGCACTCGGGCCGGGCGAAATGATTAGGGAGCCTTCGGGCTTTCGGCTTCGCTCGTAACTTCTGAAATTCGACTTCTAAACTTCCCGATGGCTTCTAAACCATGTCCTAGCCTTCTCAAAGCTTCTTAAAGTGTTCAAGAGTCTCACTGACTTGCCAAGTGCTCATGATAAAGCGAAAACCAAAACGAAAGCATCAATTCCTGCAATAAATGACAAACCAAAGCAATAAGCATTAAAAGCAACCAAAGTTAGTATAATAGACTCAAAAGAGCCTTGTTAGAACCAAAAACCAATACAAAATGCGGGCAAATAATGAATATAAAATGAACTTATTAGGATTCGCACCCAAACTCATGGAACATATATACCTTGAGTATGGACAATGGGAGGAGTTGTTAAACCTTTTTATTTTATTACTTGTAGTCGGTATTCAAGACGTGGTACTTCTTATTTATTATTAGTGCGCTGGAATTCGTTCACTTTATGTGACATAGATAACACCTTCTTAGAGTTGCTCCCAAGTTGATGCCTTTTAGGCGATTGTTTGTAGGAGGAAACCAGTTCGATGCGAAATATAAATTAATTATAATTTAATTAATTGAAGTAAAGTGAGTCAAGTGTCACAGATAATGGTACTTGAAAGGTAAGTTGTGTGTTTAGTTTGTATGCTCTTGCCTAGGATTGTTCATGGAAGTGTGTTGCATGGTTCTTTGTATTTATGGACTCAACTTTGTTGATTATGTGTTATTGTGTGTATGGTCTAGTCTTTATATTGGCCATATGATGACCCATTTCTATAGTGTGTAGTAGACTAAAGTAAAGGGAAAGCTACAGGTATAAGAGGACATTGCAAATCATGTTTCTTATGGTTGTGTGCATTTTAATATTTGTTATGATTATTTATTACTATTATTATGTTAATTGGACTAACATTCATTTTTAAGTTTTAAACCAGGTTGCTTTTTAAGGGTCAATCATTGGTTTCAGACCGTAAGGTTTAATCTAAACATTTGACTATTTGGCTTTAAGTTTGACTTTATCTGTTATTGAAAAGTAGGAGTCTTCTGCTGTGGTACTTTGATAAAAGCACAACCGTTTTTACGGTGGCGGTAATACTTTAGTTTTACTAAGTTAGTGGGTACTATTTTATTATATATTTTCCGCAAATAGTTAGGATTTTCCGAGGTATTACCGCCTAGGAATCCCTATGAACACTTTTCTTGAAAAAAAAATGAAACGGTGGTAGTAAATTTCCTCAAATTTACACGAGATAACGGTGAAGAGGGATAAGAAATCCGTATACATTCCCTTAACCTCTTCAACCAAATAGCTTGTAAGTTAATTTTTTAAATGGAAAGTCCTAAGCCATTAGAGTTTATAAATTAATTAGTTAACAAATAAGAATTTAGGTAAATAGTTTTTTTGTCTAATGGTTTTGTTGATGACGTTAGTGAAATTGGAAAACATCAGCAGTACTTAATGAATTTTAATGTGCAATGGTACTACATGAATTTTGGAAAACATCGAATAGACAAGATGAAAAAAGCCCTTTTAGTAACAGATCGTTTTGTTCACCATGTAGAATAATTTTCCATAGGAAATCTTATATCATGGGAAGTTTTTTCCCTAGCTACTCACTTAGAAGGTGCGCAAATTTGTTTGGTTGACACTATAGGCATTTATATTTCCTAGGAAATAACTTCCCATGGTTTGTAGGAATTCACTCACCATGAGAAGCCTTAGTGAGTTATTTCCCGCGCTATGTAGGAATCTACACCTCTCTTGGAAAATTTTATTTTCTATGAATTACTCGAACCAAACCCAACATGATTTAGTTATTTCCTAGGAATTGCCGCTTTCATGGGAAATAATCTCCAACCGAACAAGCACTAAATATATAGATGTGTTATTGTATGTTTATAATTAATACTCCATGCGTTCCTTCAAATTTTTGAAAGCTCTATTTTTCACATATGCCAATACAATATTTGTAATTGTATGTTAATAAAAATTATACAATTGAGTAATATTAAAGTATCCATTGAGATGAAACAAACAAAACCCAATGTATTGACTATATTTTTTCTTAAGTATTGCCTAATATATAGAAGATTATCGTTTTTATTAAATAATGTCAGTTTTCTAATGGTAGGAACTTCATGGAACGAAGGGAGTAATAATTTACTTTATAATGTTTTCTATCTCAATACATTTGTAAGAAAACTAACAAAACATAAAGTGTAATTATATTACAATTTATTATATAATTTTTAACTTTAATATTTATAAAATACAAAACATTTACAAATTATATTTGGAAAATTGACAAAATATAAAAAGATTATTTTGTTTGTTATATTCCTACATAAAATATATTCGTAAGCTATGCGTCACATGAGTATTATATAGATATCCCTATAAACTACTTTCTAGTATGTTGCCTTTCAATAAAAATTTTGGATCATATATAGCTTATAGATGTCGGCAGGGCCGTCCCCTTAAATTTCAGGGCTCTATTCCAATTTTGAGGAAAGTTAAGTAATTGCAAAATTTTTTGAGTAAAATAAGAAAGTTAATGAGATATTAGTAATTAATGACATATGGAATAGAAAAAAATGAAGGAAATTAATGAAATTTTAGATTGGAATATGAAAGGATTGAATTTGTTGGAGTAATTGAATGAGGTTGAGCTTCAATTTGAGGCCTATAAAACTGGAAGCCCTGGGCAATTGGTCTTTTTGCACAGGGAGAGGGTCGGGCTTGGATGTCTGAGATCTCAAAACTGTCAAATTATAAATTGAGTTTAGGAAGATATGTATCAAGAAAAAGGTTAACAAAATTCTTAAAAGTTACTTCCCTGATTTGCTTCAACCATCATACAATATGCATTTATTAAATAATTAGTAAATAGTAAATAATAGATATATAATAAATACATGATAAAAACAAAAAGATAATACTTTACCATTCTAAAAAAAGAGGTCAATGAGGATTATCTAGAATATTAATTAAGATAAAAAAAAAATATGAATATGAATTTATAGTCTTTTCATTAACTTCCTTAATGCCCCACATATCTACGCATTTTTTAAATAGATATAACATTAATAAAGTTTATTGGGCTTTTCTACACGGTGCCCCTGAGATATTGAGTTTTCTACGTTTTGCTCTTCCAAATTAAAACTCCCACATGGTGCCCCCAAGGTTCATTATATTACTAAGCCATGACCTTTTTCATTAAAAATGTCACAAGTTCAATCGGCCCATACATCTCTACTCAAGACCCATACTCTTCCATTTTTTCCTTGCATTTAAAGAGCACTATGAGTACTATGACTCATACAACAAATAATTTATGAGCATTTAGTATTTGATTAACTACAAGGTCATGGTATAGTAACTAATTGAACCTTAGGGGCACCACATGGACGTTTGGAAGGGCACAACGTAAAATACCCTATACCTCATGTGCACAATGTACGTAGAAAAACTCAATTTTATTTTACAAATTTAAAGTATAAATATAGTAATATGGTTTTGGTTTTAGAGAAATAAAAAAACATTTCTCATAGTTAAATATTTGGTTTCAATTAAAATTCTATTTTATAAACGATTTTTAAATATTCATCAAGTGTTTTAATTATGTATAGACAAATAGTTTTTGATAGATAGAGTTTCCAAAATAATTTTAAAAAGGTCACTACAGCATTCAACTATTAATGGTGTTTTAATAACTAACCTATGAGATGATTTTGAAGCCTATACATAGCCATTAGTCATTACATCAAACCCTTTAATCGTCAATTATAAATTCTTAATCCTCAAGCAAGAAAACCCTAAAAAAAAAAAAATCTAATCCTAACCCTAATTAATCACACTCTCTCACTTGCCTCGCCCTCTTTAATCTGCCTCTTTTCCAACAGCATTGAGTCACCGACCACAACAACCTGTCATGGTTCTCATCTCTTCCTCTTTTGCTCATCTTCTTATTTGGATTTTGTATAGGTATAAAAAAAAGTAAAAAGATTGATTTCTTCGATGGTTAATTTTCTTGGAACCTTAATACTTTAATTTGTAATGATGTTGTATATGCTTATTTCATAATTCATATTAATTAATTTTAGTTTTAGAGTTTGAAATTCGGTTGATTAATTTAATTAGGATTAAAACTGTGGCAAATTTCAAATAATAATAATAATAATTATTATTATTATTATTATTATTATTATTATTATTATTATTAGAAACAACAATTTTAAAAGAACTCATGTACCTTTGGTGATGAGCATGACCCTCTCCTGATCGACCAAATTCAACTTTTAAGAATGGTTTTAGAGTAAATTATCCTTTTTATCGAAGGTTTTAAATTTTAATTTTGTTTCTTTAATTTGATTAATCGATGTATTCCATGTTATACGTTTTATGAACAACATTTTAAACAATAATCGAAAAGATGATTTTCGGTATTTTATGATCTAAAATTATTTGTTTATGATCTAAACGTTAGAAGTATTTTGTTGTTAATACCTTACTTTTATGATTTTCATATGTATTAGAGGAATTAAAAAATCTTATAACTTTTATAAATTTATTAGAACCATAGAAAATAATTAAGTTTCTATAAATAAAAATGGTTTTTATTAATCTAGTTTAAAAATAAATAAGAGGGGTTTTATAAAAAAAAAGATAGAATATTTGAGGCACTTGAAAGAGTATAGTAGTTGTTGTAGTTATGTGATTAAGGAGACCATTTGAATTAGGTGATTTACTGAATACTAACAAATGTGGTTAATTACCATTATTTCTAAAACGTACGTAAGGGCATAAGAATGTTTTACATGCGCGTAGTACCATGTTTATAAGTCTCCATATGCTTGACAGCTTAACAAATGTTAAAGTTTACATGTTGGAACCTTGAACTTGAGATTAATTATTTGAAGGTAAGTGTGGTTTATATATTTATTGTTGGCAAGCGTATCAGAAGGCATTTATTTATTGTCATGTTATGCATGTTTATACACTACAAAATAAGTCAATTTAGCAACTAATTTTGCCAATAATTATAATTTGGTTGCTAAATTAGCAACAAAATATCAAAAATGGTTGCTAAGTCTATGCATCGAAATCGGCAACCAAATAACTTTTACTTGATTGCTAATTTGGCAACAAAATATATAAAAAAAGGGTTGTTAAGCTTCTGTACCAAATTTGGTAACCAAATAATTTTTAAATGGTCGCTAATAGGCAACAAACTATAAAAAAAATGGTTGTTAAGCTTATGAACAAAAATTGGCTACCAAATATTTGAAAATGATTGCTAAGCTTATGCACCAAAATTAGCAACCATATATATATATATCAGTTGCTAAGCTTATCCATGGTTGCTTTATAAACATTTGTTATACTACTAATGTTAGCAACATATATACATTTTTTTGTAGGGCAATTGTGTACTAATATACTCTACTGTTAAGTGCTACGAAGCACGAAAACCTCCACGACCTCAAACTTTGACGTTTCGAAAACTTGAAAACTCGGAAATTCCAAGGAAACTTTGTTTCTATCTCTAACATTTCTGTGCAACAAAACCCCTCTTTTATTTCGTTTATTCCTTTAATTTAAAGGAAATTTAAGCTATATTTTTACATATTTGAAATTCAAAAGGTAATTGTTTGTTATTAAGCTAAAACAACTTAGAATTTTTTCTTGTTTAAATCTTTTAATTTTATTATTATTTCTTATTCTTTAAATGTTTTCACGTTTCCTTTTTTTTTTTTTTTTAAACTGTCTCTTCCCCGTTTCTGAGATGTTTTCGTTTCGGAAACACTAGGCATTTCCGTGCTACCTAGGTTAAGTGTGCCCAAACAGGTTCAGTCTTAAGATTGGTGAATTGGCAACAAATTTTGAGTTGGTTGCTAAATGGGCAACCAAATTTACTATTAAGTGGCTGCTAAATTCCAATGGATGCCAACTACATAGCAAAAAGTAAATTTGGTTGCCAACTTGGTTGCTAAGCATAGTAACATACAATTTTCCATGCTTAGCAGCTAATTTGAGTGGTTTCTAATTTCAGTTTTTTGTAGTGATAGAAGGTTCTTTTCATGTGCTATACTTCATTATATTCAAGATTATTTATTATTGTGAACCTTCCTGAAGTTTAAACATAGAAAGTTTATTATTTCATTTGAGTATACTCAATATAGTTTTAAATAGTAACCCGAGTTAAGCAAGAAGATGCATGAATAGGTTTTATGATAATTCATGCTTATTCAAGTGGCACTTTTGTAATTTTCTATTCATTAACTCCTTGTGGGTGTATCAAATATTACAAAAATGCCACTTGATTTGAAAATCAAGTGATTAATTGGACAAGTCTCTTTATTTATTTATTTATTTATTTATTGTGTGGTCCAAATCTAGATGTGAGATCTTCTTAGTAATCATGAATGTAAGATTTTTTGACATGAATTTTGGAATGGCCATGTTTACTAAGTTAAGTAAGAAAGTTTAAAGAAGAGAACTTGTTTATGCATGCGCTAAAAAAAGTAAATAAATAAAAGTTAGTTTTTATGTTATGTTCTTGTTTCCATATTGACAATTATTCAAAATAGTGTTGTGAATATAAGACTGCTAGTTACATCCGGCCTATTATCGGTTGTTTTGTATATGATTTTTCTCCCGCTTTACTTGATAGGGTTTTTCTCATTTTAGGCTTTAAATTGCTTTTAGGTATTTGTGTTTTCCTTTTTCTTAGTCATACTTGGTCTACAATAATAGTGGAACACATTCTTAAAGGTTTTTTGATTGAAAGTTTATATCTATGACGTTTCTTGGAACTTCCAAAGATCGAATTTTAGTTTTGAAAATGTGCAGCTTGTTTGTCTTTGAAGGTTTTTCATTGACAGTTGGCTTTGAACTAGAAGGTGTGTGAATATGCGTTAGAAAGCTTATTGAATCTACTTTCAGGGAAAATTATTTTCAAAATCCAAAAAAATGTGGAAGATAATGGTTTATCCCCTTTTTGTTCGATTGTCAAACTAGAAATTAGTTTTTAGTTAGGTTTGTTTTACTTGGAATCCAAGTATGTTTAGGATTTTGTTAGGATGTGTTTTAGTGTTTTATTTTCTGATTTTTATCTTCTTAGATTGGGCCTAAAGGTAAGCGATGTTTTCCTATAATTTATCCTTGGTTTTCATTAATAAAATAGATAGCTGTTTTGATTGAAATTTGTGTGTGCATAAACCCTAATTTTTACGTGTGTGTTCAAGACTATTTTTGTGAGTTCAGTGAAAATATTTATAAAACCTTTAGTTTTAGGTGAGTGAAACCTAAAACTAAGTGATAAGTTAATATTTGACATGTATTTTACCCCCGATCCCGATTGATTTTTAGCTCTAATACGGCTCTTTTGAGCCATTTCTACTAACTTTTGCTATTTCGAGTGTTTGTTGTGCTTTTTATTAGATTTTACAGGAATCGATGATTTATCGTTTTTTTCCGAGCCTTTTGAAGCACTTGAAGACGTTAGTGAAGAGTTGAAGTCATTTGGGAAGCTTTACTAAGGATTAGGAGTATTAAAGAAGGAATTAACCGAAGTAATTAAGCAAAAATGAGCAAGAAATCAAGAAACGACCCAAGCAAGCTACCCGCCCGGGTCGAGGCAGCGCGCTCGGGTGGGGGTTGCTCGCCCGGACCCCTCCGGGCGGGTCGCTCCGAGGATGATTTTCACGCATGCTTTGTTAGGCCTTAGTATATATTGGTTTGTACTCCTAAAAACCGAATTACGTTTTATTATTCACAAAAACTTAGTTTAGCCCTAATTTTCTCTTTAAGTTGTGGAATACTTTTCTATCATTCAATTCAATAAAATTCAGGTTTCATTCAATCTTTAATTCTTGTTCTTTTATTCATGTTTAATTTTTGTTTTAATTTATGTTTTTAGTTTTAGTAGTTTCATGTTTAGATTCAGTTTTATAATTATTGTTAATTTATTAGTTTAATCATGTTTAGGGTTTTAATTTCTATTATTGCTTTAGTTTCTTTAATTTCAATTATGAGTGAGTAGTTCCCTTTCTAGGACTAGGGGATCTATGGATCGTTCTTGATGTTTTGTTCATAATTGTTAGTTTGGTTATTATGTTCTTGAATTCCTGTTTCAATTTATATTGCTTTCAGTTAAATACTGGCCAGGTTTAATTGTTAGTCTGATATTGTTGAAATCGATACTGAGAGGTAAGATTACCACAATTAGATCATAGGGACAATAGGCAAAACGAGTCTAAGTGAACGAGAGCCATTAGAGGAGTTTTGAAGGAGACTAGATTCGAGAGAATTAGTGAACCTTAATTCAAGTAAATTAATAATCTGTTAATTAATTGCGTGCAATTCATTTGTTGATCAATGGTGAACGGATGGCCTAGCTAGGCTTAGTTATAGATTTCTTTCCTTAATCGATTCATTCCTAATACTAGTCAACTTTTTAGTCAAATCCCAATATTCAAAGGCCCCTTACGGCAAAGTGACTTTTTAGAATTAGTAGAATTGCTTGCTTCCCTGTGAATACGATCCCTACTTCCTTGTTTACATAGCTAGAGTAGTAGGTTACTTTTGATAGGTATACGACTGTCCCTACCACTAAGTGAGATTAATTCTAATTGTGAGTGAAGCAATTAGAAATCTTGTCAAAACTATCCATTAATTCGTGATTTTGGCGAGTGAACCATAGTTATGAATTAAGATCCTTAGTAATTTTTAAGTGAGTGAAGTTTATTTGAAACTAAGTTAATTTTTATTGAACTAAAAAGTTAGAACACCTAAAAATACACTACAATACTATCCATATTTGTGGCAAATAAACAATGAGAACACACTATAGACTTGTTGCTATACAGTGAGCAGCATTAACATGATGTCGACTAACCTTCCTACACTAAACATAAGAAAAGGAAGCAAAAAACATAAGAATATCATAAATTATGTCATGGACAGTGATGTACGTGTTTTATGTTGTGTTTTTCCCTCATTTTCGGTTGATTATTATGCTAAATAGTTAAGTTTGTGGCTTTGTTTTGATTAAATATCGTCTTTCGATGTTAAGTTATGTTTTGGAATGGTTTTAGCATCTTTAGTTGACTTTTAGAACCTTTTACAGTTATTTTATACTCTTTCGGCTATTACGCGTGGTTTTTGGTTTTGCTTTATATGTTTCAGGAGCGTAATAGAGAGTTATGAAGTCATTAGAAGCTAAAACGGGTCAAAATATACTTGTCTCAGGATGGCGTGCCAAGTCACGAAAAGTCACGAACAAGATTTGAAGAATTGAGCGAAGAAATAGGCGTGCAAATTCTATGCGGGCACAGCCTTCAAAGGACCTGATGTTCTATGCGCTCGCAACATAAAACAACAGCTTCAGAAAAGCCAAAATAGGCTAGTTGCGGGCGCAGGGAACAAAGGTCTTTTGACCTATGCGGGCGCAGGTGCTACGGAAATTGGTCCGCTCGGCTTTTCTTCGCGGTTTTTGCTCGTGGGTTTATTTTAATTAAAACCTAAATACTATATATACTCAATGTGAAGAAGGCACGACCCTAACTAGTTTCTATCATACTTTTAGACCTAGGAATCCAAAATTGATTATTCTCTCTAGAATTTTAGAATTAATTACTTTGTTCAACAATTCAAGCTTTCGATTAATGCAATTCAGTCATTATTTTGGTAATTTCTTTCCTTATGCTTTTCAATTACTTTAATTTCATGAATCTCTTTAGCTTCTTAGTTTTTAGTTTAGATTAATTAATTTGGCTATTTTTGATTCTTAATTTAGTTTTGTTAGTAGTTATTTTAGTTTTAATTCTAATTTTAATTAGGTTTTTGTTCATGATCATGTTGTTTGATTTTAATATAGTTTTTGTTCCCTTAATTATGAGTGAGTAGTCGTTTCCTCTAGGGTTAGGGGATCTATGATCGTGGTGTGAATTTAATTTATGTTTCTAATTAGTTCTTAGCTTTTAATTGAATTCCTATTATTGATTTATAGTGATCACAATTAAATTGTGGCCAGATTTAGTTGTAACTTAGGTTATTGTTGAAATCAAGGCCGAGAGGTAAGATTACCACAATTAGACCACTGAATAATAGGCAAAAACGAATTTATGCGAGCGATAGCCGGTAAAGGAGTTTTGAGGGAGTCTAAGTTCGAGAGAATTAGTGAGCCCTAGTTCAATGAATGCCAATGAATTGATTAGTAAGCGTTAATTGAGTTTGTTGATTGATCATAGTGAATCGATAGCCCTAGGTTCCCATTAATAGAGTTTAATCCATAATTTCTCGTCATTTCCCTAGTTTCATTCTTAGTCTTCTTAGTTTTAGTAGTCATTTACCGAAATTTACACCAAGGCCCGTTACACTCTTTATGCTTTTTAGAACTAGTAGAATTTAATAGCTTCCCTGAGGATTCGATCCCTACTTCCCTAGCCTGTTCGGTTATTTTTGAGAGGTGTTCCATAGCCTGTTCAAATTTTGGCGCCGTTGCCGGGGAGGCAATTTTTAATTCTGTTAGTCATGTTTAAAGTGTTCTTTTATTTATATTTTCCGTTTTATTTTTCTTACGTCAAGGAACCTTCACGTTCTTTGAGGTAGTTCTCATTTTAGTTTCGAGTTTCGATTGTGTGCAGGTATTAGGTTGTATGCCGGTTTGGATTGACCCTGAACCGGAAAGATCGTTGCATAAGAGGAGTCGTAGAAGGAAGTGGAGATCACGAAGAAGCATTCTTTCCGAACGAACACTGGTTGATTTGACACAATTATTTGCTGAGTTGAACATTTCCGATAGTTCAGATAAAGAAGAAGAGATATCAGGATCACAGTTCAACGAGAATAACCCACCACAAGATGATACACCGCCGCCGCTGCCACCACAAGCAAGGTCCTTAAAAGACTATTCTCAGCCGAGTTTTGCAATAGTGGGAGGTGGATACCGAGGTCCTGATATAGAGGCCCTGAATTTTGAGTTGAAGCCAGCTTTGGTGAACATGGTTGAAAGGAATCAGTTTGCAGGCACAATGAAGGAAGATCCGAACTTACATTTGAATAACTTCATTCAGTATGCAATACAATTAAGCAAGCTGGTGTATCTCAAGATTACATACGATGTACGACGTTTCCATTTTCATTAAAGAAGAAAGCTCGATCTTGGTTGAATGGTTTGAACATGGATACTATTAATAGTTGGGATGACTTGGCTCTTGCTTTTCAAAGGAAGTACTATCCTCCGGAAAAAATTGCACAACTTAGGAGTCAAATTACGAATTTTAACCAAGAAACTGACGAAACTCTTTATGATGCATGGGAGAAATTTAAGGATTTATTGAGAATGTGCCCTCATCACGGACTTGAGAAGTGGTTTTTAGTGCAATCATTCTATAATGGCTTGGGTAATGAGAGTAGAACTTTGCTTGATTCTGCTGCTAGTGGTCGATTTATGAACTAAGAAGTCAATGCTGCCTATGATTTAATTGAGGAGATCGCCATTCATAATTCTCAATTTGGTAATCCTAGAGGACATGCTAAGAGAGGAGGAAAACACGTGATAGATGATCAATATGAGAGTTTGGCTTCACAAATCAATGCAATTCATGAGAAGCTAGACAAAATCAACACACCATCCTCCATTCCAATGGCAGTAGCTGCAATGGCTGCACATTCAGGAGCTACAGATGTCTTTTGTGATTTATGTGGTTCTTTTGGGCATAGTATGCAAGCATGTCATAGTTCTATGGAGCAAGTATGTGCATTTCAAGCATACAAGAATAACCCATTTTCTAACACCTACAATCCTGGTTGAAAAGATCATCCATACTTCTCCTACAAGAATACTAGAAATGTTCAAAATCCACAGCAGCAGCCACATTTTGTACCACGGCAACAACAACAGGTTCAACGGTTTTCTCCACCTCCACCACTAGGTTTCAGTAGACCACCACCTCCAACACCACTCCCAGCACCTCCACAACCATCTAGCGATGACATTTCAGAACTAAAGAATATGATGATGCAGATGCAGAAAGCTATGGAAGCTATGCAGGCCCACAATCTACAATTGGAGACTCAATCATCAGCTCAAAGGCATCAAGTCCAACTTCCTCCTCAACTTGCTCCATCAAATACTTCATCAAGCAATCCACCTCGTGATCATTGCAATTCCATTGCAACAAGGAGCAGTACTTACTATGAAGGTCCTAGAATGCCTGATGATGATGCTAACAAGGCTGCAGATGGAACAAAGAAGACTAGTTCGGTTATTATTGAAGACCTTGAGGAAGTAGCTGTAGAAAAGGAGAATGAAGTCTCAAAGGAGAAGGAAGCATCAAAGAAGCAAGCTCCAGCAGCAGCATCGGTTACTGATAAAATTCCTCCCTAAAATGTGCCATTACCCTTTTTGAACAAGGTAACTAGGAGTAAGAATGATAATCACTTTCGTAAATTCCTTGAAATAGTTAAAAATTTGCAAGTCACTGTGCCTTTCACTGATTTAATTACTCAAGTGCCTACTTATACTAAATTTTTGAAAGATATTTTGAGCAGGAAACATGAGTTGAATGTAACAAAGATAGTTGCACTCACCGAGGAGTGCAGTGCGATCCTTCAAAATAAAACTCCTCCTAAGTTGAAGGATCCGGGCAGTTTTTCAATTCCATGTAATATAGGTCCTTTGTTTAGTGATAAGGCTCTATGTGATTTAGGAGCTAGTGTCAGTGTGATGCCATTATCAATTTGCAGGAAGCTTGACTGGGAGAGCTTAAATTTACTCATGTTACTCTACAGATGGCGAATAGAACTGTAAAATACCCTAAGGGTGTTTTAGAGGATGTACCTATTAGAGTAGGAAAATTTTTCATTCCTGTTGATTTTGTTGTCCTTGATATTGATGAGGATGCTCGTATCCCCATCATTCTAGGTAGACCTTTCTTACATACTGCAGGTGCCGTCATTGAAGTTAAAAATGGAAGCTTAACTCTTTCTGTAGGGGATGACAAAGTGACATTTAATCTTAATAATGCAATGAAAAATCCCATGATAGAGCAGTCGTGTTATAGGATCGATATTAATGGTGAAATTGTTTTGGATAACATGCCTCTATCCCTTACAAAGGATCCCCTAGAGACCATTATTTTGTGTTTGGATGCTAATGCAGGTGAAGGAGATTCGGAAATTGATGCTATAGGCCACGAATTGAACAATAAGAAGATGACTCTAGAGGGGAGCCAAAGGTACCAATCATTGCCTCAACAATCATATGCCATCAAAGAGGTAACGCAACCCGAAATGAAACCCCTTTCCCCTAATTTGAAATATGCTTTTCTAGATGATGCCGAGATGTACCCAGTTATAGTTAGCGCTAAACTTACTGATAGTCAACTTGAAAAGTTGCTTGCTGTGCTTAAAACTCACAAAAAGGCTATTGGTTATACACTTGATGATCTAACTGGAATAAGTCCTGATTTTTGCATGCATAGAATTCATCTAGAAGAAGGTCATAAGCCTTGTATACAGGGACAAAGGAGACTTAACCCTAATATGCAGGAAGTGGTGAAGAAAGAGGTTCTCAAACTTCTAGATGCAGGTAATATTTATGCTGTGCCAGATTCTCAATGGGTAAGTCCAGTGCAGGTAGTCCCTAAGAAGGGAGGAACGGCTGTTGTGCGAAATGGTAAAAATGAACTTATCCCTACTAGGGTTGTTATAGGTTGGCGAATGTGCATTATTGATTAACGAAAATTAAATGTTGCCACCAAAAAGGATCATTTTCCTCTCCCCATTATTGATCAAATGTTAGAAAGGCTAGCAACTAATAAATATTTTTGCTATCTAGATGGTTACTCTAGTTTCTTCCAAATACCTATCCATCCTGATGATCAATCAAAAACTACATTTACATGCCCTTATAACACTTTTTCTTACCGTAGAATGCCTTTTGGTCTATGTAATGCACCTGCTACCTTTCAAAGATGTATGATGGCTATATTTTCTGAGTTCATAGAGTCTAGCATGGAAGTCTTCATGGATGATTTTAGTGTCTATGGTACTGATTTTGATTCATGTTTGGCTAACCTAACGAAAGTGCTTAAAAGATGTGAACAGGTGAATTTGGTCCTCAATTGGGAGAAATGTCACTTTATGGTGACGGAAGGAATCGTCCTAGGACATCTAGTCTCTGAAAGAGGTATTGAAGTAGATAAAGCTAAAATCCAAGTTATTGAACAACTACCTCCACCAGTAAGTGTAAAAGGTGTTAGAAGCTTGCTAGGTCATGCAGGGTTTTACCGTAGATTCATCAAAGATTTTTCTGAAAATGCTAAACCCTTAACCTAACTGCTATTAAAAGATTTCGAGTTTAAATTCACCGATGAATGCCTTGAATCTTTTAATTTGATCAAACAAGCACTAATCTCAGCACCAATTATTCAATCACCTGATTGGGAATTACCTTTTGAAATTATGTGTGATGCTAGTGACTATGTTGTAGGTGTCGTGTTAGGTTAGAGGAAAGACAAGATTTTGCATGCCATCTACTATGCTAGTAAGACTTTAGATCCAGCTCAAATTAACTATGCCACAACTGAAAAAGAACTGCTTGCTATAGTGTATGCTCTCAATAAATTTCGCTCTTATCTTATAGGTTCGAAAGTTATTATTTACACTGACCATGCAGCTTTAAAGTACTTATTTGGAAAGAAAGAAGCAAAACCGAGGCTTATTAGTTGGATTTTGCTCCTTCAGGAGTTTGATCTAGAAATCCGTGACAAGAAAGGTGTAGAGAATGTGGTTCCAGACCACCTATCTAGAATTCGATATGAAGATGGGGAGATTTCAACTCCTATTGATGACTCTTTTCCTAATGACCATCTTCTAGCTATGATTTCTAACACTCCATGGTTTGCTGATTATGCTAATTATGTAGTTGGAGGAGTGCTCCCTCCTGATCTTACTTATCAGCAACGGAAAAAGATTTTACATGATGTTAGACGTTATTTTTGGGATGACTCTAACTTGTTTCGTGAGTGTGCAGATGGCTTATATCGCAGGTGTGTACCAGATTGGGATGTCTATGGAGTTCTGCACCATTGCCACTCATCACCCTATGGAGGAAATGCTAGGCCCGCCAAAACGATGTTTAATGTATTGCAATTCGGTTTCTATTGGCCTACGATACTCAAGGATGCTAGAGACTTTGTCATGTCTTGTGATTCATGCCAACGGACAGGTAATATCTCAAAAAGACATGAAATGCCTCAAACAAGTATTTTAGAAGTTGAAATCTTCGATGTTTGGGGTATTGATTATATGGGTCCATTCCCTTCTTCTAACGGTAATCGTTTTATATTGGTCGTTGTGGATTATTTTTCCAAGTGGGTGGAAGCAATTGCTTCTCCCTATAGTGATGCTAACACCGTTTTAAGAATGTTTAAGCAGGTTATTTTTCCTAGATTCGGAGTCCCTATAGTTATCATCAGTGATGGGGGAACGCACTTTCATGAGAAAAGGTTGGATAAGTTGCTAGAGAAATACGGTGTTTACCACAGTACGGGATTGGCATATCACCCACAAACAAGTGGTCAAGTCGAGGTTTCAAACCGAGAAATCAAGTCCATTCTAGAGAAGACGGTTGCGAAATCGAGAAAGGATTGGAGTAGCAAGCTTCATGATGCTTTATGGGTGTATAGAACAGCGTTTAAAACTCCAATTGGCACTTCCCAATATAGATTGGTTTATGGAAAAGTGTGCCATCTTCCAGTATAACTTGAATATAAAGCTTATTGGGCAATCAAGGAATTAAACATGGATGCTAAGCTTGCGGGTGAAAAATGGTTGCTACAGTTGAATGAATTAGATGAATTTCGGCTAGGAGCATATGATAGTGCCAAAATCTATAAAGAAAAGACGAAAAGATGGCACGATAAACGAATCATGAAAAGGGAGTTTCAAGTTGGTGATAAGGTTCTATTGTTTAACTTAAGACTTCGATTATTCCCTAGAAAGTTGAAATCTAGATGGAGTGGCCCCTTTACAGTGATAAATGTTAGCAAATTTGGTTATGTTGAAGTTCAAAGTGAAAACGCTGAAATATTCAAGGTTAACGGTCAAAGGTTGAAGCCATACTATGAAGGAGATGTCATCGGCTTGATTGAAGTCATCCAACTTGATGATCCTAAGACGCCTTGATCACTAATGCAACCATGGTCAAGCTAGAGACCTTAAAAGAGCGCTCCTCGGGAGTCAACCCAAGCTTTCTATCCCTTCTTTTCTCTTTTTGCATATTTTTGTGTGTTTTTGTGTGCTTTTGTAGTTTAGCTAAGGGTCTAAGTGTTTCATCCTAAGACGCCTTGATCACTAATGCAACCATGGTCAAGCAAAGGTTTGGTTTCGGGGAATTTGATATACATGTTTTATGTTGTGTTTTTCCCTCATTTTCGGTTGATTCTTATGCTAAATAGTTAAGTTTTTGGCTTTGCTTTGATTAAATATTGTCTTTCGATGTTAAGTTATGTTTTGGAACGGTTTTAGCATCTTTAGTTGACTTTTAGAACCTTTTACGGTTATTTTATACTCTTTCGGCTATTACGCGTAGTTTTCGGTTATGTTTTATATGTTTCAGGAGTGTAATAGAGAGTTATGAAGTCATTAGAAGCTAAAACGGGTCAAAATATACTTGTATCGGGATGCGTGCCAACTCACGAAAAGTCACGAACGAGATTTAAAGAATCGAGCGAAGAAATAAGAAAGATCATCAAAATATAGGCATGCAAATTCTATGCAGGCACAACCTTCAAAGGCACTGATATTCTATGCGCCCGCAACATAAAACAACAGCTTCAGAAAAGCCAAAATAGGCTAGCTGCGGGCGTAGGGAACAAAGGTCTTTTGACCTATGCGGGCGCAGGTGCTACCGGAATTCGTCTGCTCGGCTTTTCTTCGTGGTTTTTGCTCATGGGTTTATTTTAATTGAAACCTAAATACTATATATACTCAATGTAAAGGGGGCACGACCCTAACTAGTTTCTATCATACCTTCAAACCTAGGAATCCAAAATTGATTATTCTCTCTAGAATTTTAGAATTAATTACTTTGTTCAACAATTCAAGCTTTCGATTAATGCAATTCAATCATTAATTTGGTAATTTCTTTCCTTATGCTTTTCAATTACTTTAATTTCATGAATCTCTTTAGCTTCTTAGTTTTTAGTTTAGGTTAATTAATTTGGCTATTTTTGATTCTTAATTTAGTTTTGTTAGTAGTTATTTTTGTTTTAATTCTAGTTTAATTAGGTTTTTGTTCATGATCATGTTGTTTGATTTTAATTTAGTTTTTGTTCCCTTAATTATGAGTGAGTAGTCGTTTTCTCTAGGGTTAAGGGATCTATGATCATGGTGTGAATTTAATTTATGTTTCTAATTAGTTCTTGGCTTTTAATTGAATTCCTATTATTAATTTCTAGTGATTGCAATTAAATTGTGGCCAGATTTAGTTGTAAGTTAGGTTATTGTTGAAATCGAGGCCGAGATGTAAGATTACCACAATTAGACCACTGAATAATAGGCAAAAACGAATTTATGCGAGCGAGAGCCGGTAAAGGAGTTTTGAGGGAGTCTAAGTTCAAGAGAATTAGTGAGCCCTAGTTCAATGAATGCCAATGAATTGATTAGTAAGCGTTAATTGAGTTTGTTGATTGATCATAGTGAACCGATAGCCCTAGGTTCCCATTAATAGATCAGTCTAATCCATAATTTCCCGTCATTTTCCCTAGTTTCATTCTTAGTCTTCTTAGTTTTAGTAGTCATTTACCGAAATTTCCACCAAGGCCCGTTACACACTTTATGCTTTTTAGAACTAGTAGAATTTAATAGCTTCCCTGAGGATTCGATCCCTACTTTCCTAGCTATATTAGTTAGTGTTGTTCGGTTATTTTTGAGAGGTGTGCGATAGCCTGTTCAGACAGGAAGAGAAGCTGAATGTGGTTGAAGTAGAGCTTGGACTAACTGAATACAATCACTGTGCACCAAGACGTGAGAACCCTTAAAAACTAAAGCTTTTATCCCATGAAACATAGCTAAAGCTTCGGCTTAGAAGATAGAAACGTCCATAACGGAGTGACAGCCTTCATGAATGAGTGATCCATCATGATTTGTGATACTCTAGCCTACAGCAGCCATGGGAATAGGATTTTCTTTAACCCATGAACCATCAACAGTTAGTAAAGTGAGGTGCCTGCTCAGATCTAATTCGCCAAATTCACAAGTGTTTGGTGGTTTTGGTGGAATAGACGGAGGAACGTGCAAAGCAGGAGCAACATTTGCAGTATCTTTCCGGCTTTTGACTTGAAGGTCTTTGAACTTGATGATGTCCAAAGGATGAAGCTTGATACCCTGAAAAATAATGTTGTTGCGATGAACCCACAAAGCCTATAGTGTTGTCATAAACTCTAATGTTCGGGCACTATTTTCCTCCAGCATATCAAGATTCATAAAATAGAGCAATTTATTAGTAAGTCATACATCAAAGGAGATGCTAGTGTGGATAGCTTTCGTCAACCCAAGATTGCCACATTGCCATATCCTCATTGTGATCGCACAGTCACGAAACAAGTGTGATGTGGTTTCCCGATCAATGTTATTAACGGGCAAATACCAGTAGTAGTCACCCCACGTTTCCTAAGTGCATCTCCTACAGGCAAACCATTCCACATAAATTTCCAAATAAACATCTTCCATTTTGGAAAGATCTTCCACTTCCAAAGTCCTATCCAAAATGAGTTTGTTTTTAATTGGTTTGAATTTCCACAAAGAAAAAACCAATAAGCAGACTTGAGAGTGACATGAGCAGAATTATGAAAGGGCCAAAACAGGGAGTCCTTCTGACTAGTGATGCTAAGATGATTACTTAGGATACTATTAGTTGTTGGCCGGTGCATCGATCAAATTTTCTCCTAATAAAATCTTCTTTCCATTGTCTATCCTCCGTTATCAAATCTGAGACAAGAATTGGATAATCATGTGCTTGAATTTCGGCTTCACAAATGTTGATAAATCCATTATTTAACACATTTATGATTCATAACAGACACCATTGTGGCTGTTCCCACTTTCATGTTCAAATTGCCTACAAAATGTGCAACTGGTCTAACCATGCATTTCCCACTCCAAGACATTTGCCTATTGATTTCCCCTCAAAGAGCTAGATGAATAGGGTTCTTACCATATTTTCCTGTAAAGATTCTGGAGAGTAATAAATTGGACTGTTTGAAAAGTAGATTAAGAACATGTTTTAAGCCAAGGCCTCCTGCATGTTTATGATATTCTAAAAGTTTTTGTTTTCTCCAATAAATAGGATGTTTTGTGGAAGACGAATTGTGACCAATACTAACCAATTAAAGTGAAGCACAAATAAGAGTATTGACTAGATACAAGTTGGAGTCACACAGCAGATCAGATTCAGGTGCTTTATAACAAGCTAGTTTGAGTTCATTCCGTCCTATTTGCGACTTAGGTACCTCCCAATTGTCACATCCAAAACTAGTCTTGGCCGGCCTGGCCTCAACTCTCAGGTGGCAGTCCATCTTCTATTCTCATAAAAAATGATTAATAATAGTAGAGTATTAGTATATGTTTTCAGACATATATAGGGGACCAGTGAGAACGAAAGATAGGTAATGAGTGTGACATTTATACAGTACATGGATTTTTTGCAATACTATAAAACTATATACGACTAGCTAAATTTGAGGGGCCACTACATATTAGTGAAAGATTTTCTGGCTTTCCTAATCTCTTAATGGCCATATTAGCACCCTTAATTGCCCGCCATTTATTTACAATAAAATATAAATAAATATGCATTTATTATGGTTGGTAACCCTACTTGCTAATTAGTAATTAGCCACCATTAATTAATATATCACGATCATCTTCATCATGATCATAAAAATCATCTAGGATATTAGCATAATCTATTAACCTCTATTTATACACCACTACAAAATACAAATGTCAACATATATTACTCTAATTTATTTTGCATATTTATATGAGTAGAGCTACTATTTGAAGAAGAACATCCTTTGTTTTTGTCTTCAAAGAAAAAAAAAAAAGCAGTGCTCACTTCTCTATATCTGTCAATGATGGAAGTGTCTTCCTCAAAACGCCGTCGTCGAATGGATTGAACTTCATGATCATCTATGGTGAATTGGTGAATGGTGATCAACTTTCATGTACGTGGTTATGTTTGGATTGATTTTTATCTATTTAAATTGCATGGTAAGGTATACATAGTTTGCAATGGTTGCTATATATGGTCTTATTGTCATTTTGGACATTATATTTTGAATGTTTGATTTTGTTCATGTAAATTGTATATGTGAGAATTAAATGAGATAACATACATCTATACTATGTTATTTCTTTAATTCAATCAATTGAACATCTTTTGATTTTCTTTAGTTTTATTCATTTTCTATGTTTTATAAACATATTGGGTTCAATATATCCTCAAGTAATTATATTCTGAAGTTTCATAATATGATGATTAGATAGCTGCTGATGCAAAATTATGAAAATTTGTGATAAGCTCTACAAGTATATATTGTCTTAATACATGCATAATAGAAACTTCAACATTTAAATAAAAAACTATACTCTTATTAATTATATTATTAAAAAATAAAATTTAAAAAAAAAATAATAATAAAAATAAAAATAAAAAATTATATCTCATTTCAACTTTCAAGTAGTTAACTACACACATTCAACATTATTTTTTTGTCCTACATTTCATCAGTTTGGATTAGTGATGAAATATTAATTTAAAGTTTAATACTACCATGTTTGAACTTTGAAGTATGATGACTTTAGCTTCTTCGAACAACTACCTTTGGAGCTCTCTTCCTTGATTCCATCCTCTAATTACTACTGATTAAATAATTTGCCGTGTACAAATTATATTAATTCAAGGATTTGAAATCTTCTGTCGCATAAATATAACATTACAAGGGGTATTGAACTAAAGCAATGCGTCAAATGCTAGTGTATTCTAATTCTTATGTACCATTTCCGATAAATCTTGGTAATAATTTATGCTTGTCTCAATGCATGCAACTCTGAATTATGGAAGTTGAGATTATATACTACGTATTTGTTCTCTTTATACAAAGTCCAATTTAAATTTACATTTGCACAACATCTACAAAATCAAATTATAGTAACGTTCATCATACCATCATAGTAACGTATTTACAATTCACACTTGCACAACAATTTTGTTTATACACTGTTAGTCATACCGTTGTTGTTACATATTGAACTCAATAATCATCTTCAATGAAGTACAAAAAAAAATAATATTCAAAAAACTTGTGAGTTCACTTTTGAAATCCTCTTTGGAGGTGTTCTACTGCGTGCAAAAAGTCCAAACTGTTTTATTGTTATTATTGTTTTTTTCTTTTTAAATAATCCAAATGATATATTACTATATTTTGCACTACAATTATTTCCAATGATGAATCTTAGACTTTACTTTGGACATATTGAATCAAATCTCAGTCAAAAGATATGTTTTAACGGATGTAGATTGAGATATCCTTAAATTATATTTCTACCAAAAGCAGTTTCGAAGTTGGGCTAGCTTTAAGCTTTTGCCAGGAGCCATTCCCTTTAAAATGTGCTAATTATTCAAACCCTTTGTCTTTTATTTTTGTTGGCATAATAGTTTATTCCTTTTTTGTTCTTAAATAATCCTTCTTCTTTACTTCATCGTTTCTTATTGTTCTTTATGTTTGGATATTAGGGTAAAAGAATAGAGAAGATTTAACATAAAATATGTGTATAACATGTATGTAAAATTATAATCACATGAGATCTCTTTAAAATCACACAGACATAAAGTTTTTTTAACATCAAGTTTTATACTGTAATTTATATACAATATAAAGATGGATATTGATATTTATATAAATGCATCGGAATTTGTAAAAGTCAAAATGTAAAAAACAATAATGAACGGAATAGATTGCAAATATATATAAAGAAACACATGAAGTAACTTGTAATATTTTTTCCCCTCTTAGAAAAACATAAAACAACAATATGTATAATCTATAGAGGAAATAAATCAGTTGTCCCTCTTTGTGTGTACCGAGTACCATTTGTGCCATTGTTTTTGTTTGATTGGTAATATTTATTTTAATTTTTAAATTCAAAATTGAGTGGCCCTTACTTAAAATTAATTAATGAAATTGATTGGCATAAAAATGGTACACAAGTTATGGGACAACAAATTTGGACTACTCTTCGACACACTATATCAAAGCCAGCTCTCTAATTTGATTGAGAAAATTTTCTTTCACTTTTACCCCTTTTATATTATGTATATTATATAGTTATTTTATTTTTTGTTTATTCCATTATATAACCACTTTATTTATCAAAATTTTAAAATTGTAAGTTTCCATTATTTCCTCTCACTAATTACTTTTAACTTTCCTTATTGATCCTAGAATTCTATGCCAATTATTGCATGGATTATAAGAACATTCGATTCTTGAACTCTATGTCATTTATTACATGGATTATAAAAAGTTTTCCCATGTAAATATCTTATTTTATGCACACATTGTGTGTAATTCTAACCTAGTACTTTATTCGTTTCAATTTATTATTTACGTTTTGACTTTGGTTACTATTCAAAGTATGCTTTGACTATTATTTGTGTTTTATATGTAAGGAAAAGCATATTCATATGGGGTCTCGTTTAAATCTTCTTGATTTGTTCTACTACAACATCAATTTTCTTTAATTTTTTCAAATAAAAAATTAAAGATATAAACGTTACAAAATTTGCATTGGCAAATGTGTGTAAATGAAATGTAAAGAATAAAATAAAATGGAAGAAGTATAAAGTTAAAGCCATTAGTAAGATATAAATTATAGAAATTTGATTTAGTAAACAACATAATCAACCTTGGGGAGTTTGTTACTATTAATTGGATGATATTAAAAAAGACTTTTTTTTTTCTAATGTAAAAAGGCATAACTAGGAATCAATTTAGGAAAATGCCTTATGTTTTTGAGTTGAACAAAATTTAGATTTTTTTTTTGAAGGAGAACAAAATTTCATAAAACTATATTGCATTAAAAATAATTTGTTCACTCATATATCACTTAAGAGGGATTAAACTGAACTGAACTACAAGTTTTAGAAAATAACCTACTACGGAGTACAACTTAAAATTTTCAATCAAACTACCCTAATTTTGTTTAAATTTGTAAATCATACGTCTCAACAATTTTCGTCCAAATTTAATTTCTTCATTCCCTCAATATCTATTATGAAATTACAATAACTTACCCAATTAAATCCTTTCCTCACCTTTCTATTTCACTACCACTGGACTTCACTTCCAAATATGATTCCACTACCAATTCTACCAGGCCACCACCTTACTCTCTCCCCTCATGACATTTACTTTCTCTTTCCACCATTGTCGCTTCAATAAAAAATGAAGTTCATTTAATTTGGGTTTATGAATGGTTGCTGATGCAATTTTCGTCCCAATTAGAGGTACAGTGGTTACGCTCTTTGGTGTTACAATTAGGTTTTGGTGTCCAAACCTAGGGGTTTTAGTCTCTCCTCATGACATTCACTTTCTCTCTCCACCATTATCACTTCAATAAAAAATGAAGTTCATTTTGGGTTTATGAATGGTTAGTGATGCAATTTTCTCCCCAATTAGGGGTACGGTGGTTACTGATGTGGCAAGCCTTGATATAGCCACGTGTCAGCAAGTAGCTGGACCACGTGTCCACTAAAAGACCCAGTGGCACTGACACTTGGCAATGACTAGACCACCAAGGTGGGCTCCACACGGCCACGTGTCGTTGTAAGATTGGGCCACGTGTCCACAACAAAAGTTAAAAGGAAAGCAACCTCCGCCACTTGTCGCAATCTTATTTGAGGTTACAAGGTAGGCTTAAAAGAAGAATTTAGGCCTTGTGGGCTTAAATATGGAGCCCATGACGCTTGACCAATTATCAACTAATTAGGCAATGACAAATGCCATGCTCTTATTTGTTAGCCTCCAAACCTAAAGGCTATAAATACCCCTCAAAATCATCATTTTGGGGGCATTCAATTTTCATTCATTCTTACATCATACTAAGAGAATTTCTCTCACTAATTTCCCTCTCTAGATTACTAAGGTGTGAATTATTGTTAATTTGCCTCAAACCTCATACAAATATTTACTTAAGCATCGGAGGGGGAAAAATCCTACAAGGATTTTATTCCCTTGTTTTGCAGGAATCCAAGGCACGCATATCGAGGAGTGAACAAGTCCACATCTGTCCATCTGACGTGTAGTCCTCAAGTTCTCGGTCCGCGTAATCAGTTGAAGGGACACCTCCAGAAGTTTATACTACATCATTTGGCGCCGTCTGAGGGGAGGGCACCTGAGGATGACAGGTGGTTCACTTCCTACCGAAGATGAAACAGGGTACCTTGATCCATTCGGGAACTACGAAACCGGACAAGGAACTGGCTCTCCTAAGGGAAAAGGAGCTGAGGATCAACCCGTGACTATGGGTCAAATCAAGAGTATCTTGGAAGGTCTCAAGGAGTCCTTTACGAATGCTCTACGGGAGCATTCATCCAAGAGAGCTCATGAGGAGGGTGATCCCCGTCAGATAAAAGCTTAAAGGAAAGATGGATTAGGAAGATCAAGGAGAAGGAAGACTCACTTTCCGAGAGAAAGTTGAGAGAATTAAGAAAGAAAGAACTCCACTCAAAACACACTAGGGAACACTTAAGAAATATCCTGTCACTCCTAAGTTTAAACTTAAACGTGAAGTGACAAAAGGGTATACAGATGCAAGTAGGACGAAGTCCGATGCTAGAGAATTCATTGAATTCAAGAAATCATTAGCTCATGATGCTAGAGAGTATCTTGAGGCTAATAAGACTTCAAGCAAGGATGTTAGAGAAGTTCTTAATGAGAGAAGGGCATCAAGTAAAGATGCAAGGGAGTACTTGAACTCCAAACGAACTCGACGAGAGCAGAATCGTTCTGACTCGTCAGGTTCATCTGCAACCAGAGAAATGTCAGATTTACACCATTTTACTGTTGAGTCAGATAAGCATGATGATGAAAGGAGTTTGAGATACAAGATTGAGAGGAAGAAAGCTGAAAAGGCAAAAGATGCCGAAAGGGAACAAATGATCAAATACTGGGAAAACAAAGTAAGACCTGAGGAGTTGTACGTGGCTAAACAGGTGTCTAATGATCCTACGGGGATCATTGGGGATAAAGGGGGCTCTATGTCTCTGAACTGGAAAACCTCATTTGCTGCACCAATCATGATGGCTCCTCACCCAGTTAAGTTTAAAATGCCTAATGTAGAGGCTTTTGATGGAACCACTGATCCAGAAGAGCACTTGGCAACCTACAAACACTTAATGTATTTTCAAGGTTTGGATGATGCAACCTGGTGCCGCTATTTCCCGGCAACACACAAGGGAATAGCGCAGAAATGGTTTAATACATTACCAGATCAGTCTATTAGCAATTTTCATGAATTGAGTACAACTTTTGTACATCATTTCATGGCCAATAAACGTAAGAAAACGACTAGCATGCACTTAGCTAAGATAGTGCAAGGTGAAAAAGAGTCCTTAAGAAGCTATGTCAAGTGATTCAATCTTGAATCATTGCGGATACCTAACCTCTCTGAAGGAGTTGCCTTTGATAGCTTCTTCAGAGGGCTCCGTGATGGAACATTTAAGTTTGATGTGGTCAGGAGAAATTGTAAAACCTTGAAAGGGATCCTGGAGGAGGCTGAATGCTTCATCCCTGCGCAGGAGCTATGTGCTTCCACCCGCAAGGATAAAAAGGAAGAAAAGAAGAATGACTACGGATAAAAAAACAAAGATTAGAAGAGACATGCCACTTGGATGGCTGGCTCATCAAACAAGCCAAATGCTCAAAACAGAAAGAGAAAGGCGAATGATACGCTGAAAGTCGAATTCACTAAGGACCTCCACTATGTCTTTAGGAGATCCGAGGGAAAGTTGATATTGATGATCCACCCCCATTGAGAAGTGCAAAAGAGGATCGAGATTCAAGTAAATACTGTTACTTTCACAAAGATGTGGGGCATCATACCAATGATTGCTTCAATATTCGGAGAACTCTGGAAGCTCTTGCTGCTAAGGGGAAAATTAGTCAACATTTAGTCAAATCCTCTGACCAGAGTGCTAAGCAGAAGGCAGACTCTAGAAATGAGGTGACAAAGGAGGGCTATGAGACGGAAGATGTAGTCTATGTAATCTCTGGGGGCTTTGTTGCTGGAGGTCCCACAATGAAGGGAAGTAAGGAATATGTGCGACGCCTAGTCCGGGAATCATCACCCGAGACTAGGGCAGATGCTATGATTAAATTCCCGGAAGTAATGATCAGTGACAAAGACCGGGGCAAAGTTCGAACACCCCATGATGATCCCCTGGTAGTAGAGCTGAAAGTGGCGAATATGAAAGTAAAGAGAGTACTTGTTGACACAGGAAGTTCATCTGATATAATCAGCTATAACTATTTGAGAAAGTTGAAGTATGATTCATCGAAGTTAGAACCAATCCACCATCCCATCATTGGGTTTGGAGGTGGAATTATCAATCCATTGGGAACTGTTACTTTGCCAGTTCGAATGGGTGATAAAGAATGTGCTCGTAACATGTTCGTCAAGTTCCTTGTAGTAAAAGAGCTACAGGCATACAATATGATTCTTGGAAGGCCAACACTTAATGCCGTCAGGGCAGTTATTGTTACCCACCTCATGCTCATGAAGTATGAGTGTAACAATGGTGCTGTAGGAACGATCCATGGAGACCAGCAACTGGCAAGAGAGTGTTATGTCACCACATTAAAAGCAAAAGCTTGTTAAAGTGAAAGTGGAGAACCAAGTAAGAAGAGGAAAGTAGAAGAAGCTCCCAAGGACCAAGTAATGGCTGTTCATAGCTTATGTCAAGTCCCAAGACCTCAACCTAGAGGTGAACATGAAGATTTTGTGTTAGATGAGATAAAGCCTGATAGAACAGTCAGAATTGGGCTGGCACCTGACGAACATGTTGGGGCAGGGATATGAGCCTTAATTAGATAATACTAATATATTTTTGCATTTGAAGTTGAGGAAATGCCGAGAATTGATCCCGAGGTAGCTGTTCATAAACTTAATGTTAAGCCTGAAATGAGACCTATCAGCCAGAAGAAAAGAAATCTTGGTGAGGTCCGTAACAAAGCTGCGGATGAAGAGGTAAAAAAGTTATTGGAAGCAGGATTCATCCGTCCATGCCAATATCCTAATTGGGTGGAAAATGTTGTATTGGTGCCAAAACCCAACGGGACAATGAGAATGTGCGTGGATTATACGGACTTAAACAATGCATGTCCTAAGGATAGCCTTCTTTTGCCTAAGATCGATTGACTAGTTGATTCTACGGCTGGACATGCCCTGTTGAGTTTTATGGACGCATATTCTGCCTTTCATCAAATTCCTCTATGGGAGGACGATCAGGACAAAACGGCTTTTGTTACGGAAACAGGTCTGTACTGCTACACCAGAATGCCCTTTGGTTTAAAGAATGCTCCGGCTACCTTCCAGAGATTGGTCAATGAGGTATTTAAGCATCAGTTAGGAAGGAACATGGAAGCCTATATTGATGATATGATTGTTAAAAGTAAAGAGTCTAAGGACTATGTAGCAGATTTGAAAGAAACTTTTGAAACTTTGAGAAAATACAAGATGAGATTGAATCCAAAGAAATGTGTCTTTGGTGTAACATCGAGCAAATTTCTCGGATTCCTTGTTGATGAGAGGGGGATTGAGGTCAATCCAGACAAGGTCAAGGCCGTGTTGGACATGACATCTCCTCGGAGTGTTAAGGAAGTCCAGAAGTTAACCGGGTGTTTAGCAGCTTTGGGAAGGTTCCTGTCAAGGGCAGGAGACAAGTGCCATTTCTTCTTTGATACGATCAAGAAGAAGGCCAACAAATTTGAATGGACCCAATCAGCTGAGGAAGCCTTTATTAAAATAAAGGATCATCTCCATTCTCTTCCCAAGTTGGTAAGCCCCAAGGAAAAGGAAGTTTTGTATATGTATCTGGCTATATCAGAGTATGCTCTCTCGGTTGTTCTGTTGGTTGAGAGGGACAGAGTTCAACAGCCAGTTTACTTTGTCAGCCATATTCTTCAGAAAGCTGAATTGAGACATGCCATGATTGATAAGTTTGGGTTAGCATTGTTTTTAGCAAGCAGAAAACTGAGGCCCTACTTTTTGTCCCACCAAATAATTGTTTACACGGATCAGCCGCTTAAGTCATGCCTAACCAAAGAATCTTCTGGTAGGATGCTTAAGTGGGCTATCGAGTTGGGTTTATTTGAGATTTCGTATGAACCTAGGAAAGCAATTAAGGGACAAGCATTTGCTGAATTTATTGTAGAAATAACCAGGCCACATATCGAGAAGACAAGTATTGATCACTGGACACTGCATGTTGATGGGTCATCCACCCAAAATGGGTGTGGAGCGGGAATCATATGCAAATCCCCTGAAGGAGATTTGTATGAGTATGCAATGAGGTTCAAATTTCAAACTTCGAACAATGAAGCTGAGTATGAGGCCTTAATTGCAGGAATTAAGATGTGTAAAGCCGCTGGTGCTAAAAAGATAGAGGCTATGTCCGAATCAAAACTGATTGTGAGCAATACTTGGGAGACTATGAAGCCCGTGATGAGGGTATGAGCAAATATTTGCAAATGTTACAAGAAGAAGTTAAGGAACTCGAAAGTTTTGAGTTAATGCAAGTTTCCCGATCTGAGAACAATCAGGCCGACGCCTTGTCCAAGTTAGCTAGTTCTGATATAGGAGACTCACCCCGAACTGTCTTTTGGGAGGTTAAGGAAAAGGAGAGTATAGACAAGGAAAGATATGTAAACTTCATTAGCAGGGGAAGTTCATGGATGGATGAAATCATTGCTTACAAAACAGATGGAACTTTGCCTGCCGATACACAAGCTAAGTATGTCAAGGCCAGAGACGTGTGGTTTGTGTTACTGCAAGGGCAATTATACAAGAAATCGTTTACTCATCCGTTTACGCATCCGCTGTTAAAGTGCATCACTCCCGAGCAAGGTAAAGAAGTTTTGGAAGACATTCATGAGGGGTTTTGTGGGTCTCATGCATATAGGGGGACGTGCCTTAGCTGAAAAGGCGCTTCGCACAGGGTATTACTGGCCATCACTGAGGCAAGACGCTATGAATTATGTCAAGAAATGTAAGAAATGTCAGGTGTATGGAAATTTACACCACCAACCAGATAATGTTTCAAGCCCAATCCTCAGTCCGCTTCCTTTTGCCAAATGGGGCATGGACATTCTTGGGCCATACCCTCAGGCCTCGGGGCAAAAAAAGTATGTGTTGGTAGCTGTGGACTACTTCTATAAATGGGTGGAGGCAGAGCCGATGAAGAATATCAAGCACTCGGATGTACAGTGGTTTATATGGAAGAACCTCATCAAAAGATTTGGAGTTCCGCAATCTATTGTGTTTGATAATGGTCCGCAGTTCAAGACACCACAATTGAGAAAATGGTTGGAAGACCAGGGCATCTCTGCTAACTTTTCTTCCGTAGGCTATCCTCAAGCCAATGGACAAGTTGAAGCTTTCAATAAGATAATCAGTAATGGACTGAAGAAGAAACTTAAGAAAGCAAAAGGACTGTGGGTTGATGAGTTGTATAACGTGTTGTGGACAATAAGAACAACTGTTAAGAATTAAACGGGCGAGACTCCCTTCATGTTGGTTATGGAGCCGAGGCTGTTCTTCCCATTGAAATGTGTAAACCCACTCTCCGAGTAATGCTCTACGATGAGGACGCAAATTGGGAATTGATGAAAGCCGCTCTTGACACTTTACCTAAAGTAAGGGGCAATGCCTTGCTTAGACAACAAATGTATAAGCTTCGGATGGCGAGAGAACACAACAAAAGGGTTAACCACAGGCCGATGAAGCTTGGGGATTTGGTTTTGAGGAAAATGGAAGCAATAGGAAGAGCTAATGAGCAAGGCAAGCTGACTCCGAACTAGGAGGGACCTTATGAAATTATTGAAGTTGTTCGAGATGGTACTTATCGACTTAGGAGTATAGATGGGTATGAGTTGCCACGGACCTGGAATGCTAATAATTTAAAGAAGGATTACATGTAACCTTGAGTTGTGAAATCAGATAAGAAGGCTAAGGTGATACTAATGGGTTTATGTTTATATTAAACTTGGCAACGAGCCATAATTAATGAAAACTATATTCCCATATATGTAATAATATGACTTATTGCATCTCATTTTGCTTAGTAAGCAACACTAGGGCATGATCCCAAACTCATATTTTGTCACTTAAGCAAATGAGACTTAAGGCAAAAAAGTAGGGCTACGAGCCTTAAAGGATTGACTAAGTGTCTTAAAACTATGACCAAGGGTCTTTCAGATAAAGGGCCTTGTCCCATGAAGTAACCACAGGTTAATGTTTGGAAATTAAAAGCAAAAAGAGTCTTTTTACCAAACAAGGGCACGTACCCTCGTAAGTGATTATGAATCACCAAGGTTAAAACCAGATATCTGTAATCTTTCCTATATGTAGGAAAAAGTCATTAACAGGGCAAAAACCCTTACTACGGACATATTAATATCAGTTTCGATCCCTAAGTTTAAGGGCAATCAATATGATTGATTGATTCATCACTCCAATTGAGTAACGAATCAATCAAATCTAAAAATTGTAAACCCAAGGATCTCACTATTATAGTAAAGTGTGATTTTAAAAGTACCTGAGTTAATAAAACATTGAACACAAGAAATTAAGGTATTTTCATAATCATAAAAATAAAGTGTTTAAGGTACATAATTAGGTCACCATAGGGGAGACCGAATTTGTTACCTGAATCGTTATGTTTGGTATACCCGGTGTTATATGGTGACACCGAGTATGCCAATATTGGATTTGAACTTGTTAAACTAGGTCGCCTAAAGGGGGACCGAGTTTAATATCTATTTTGTTGGATTTGGCACATCTGGAGTTGTACGATGATGCCGAACGTGCCAAAAGATGATTCAAGCAGATGAAACTAGGTCGCCCAAAAAGGGGTCGGGTCTAATGCGTTAGTGTCTACATTTGACACACCCGGTGTCATATGGTGACACCGGACATGCCAAAACTTGGGTCAATCGTAATTAACTAGGTCGTCTCACGGGGGGCCGAGTTTAGTACTTTACTTCTTGCATTTGAAACATCCGGTGTCATACGATGACACCAGATGAATCAATATAATTATAAGCGAAGTATGATATGTTATGACATTTTATGAAATTGTCAATTATTAAAGCACACTAATGAGATAAAACTTGGAGCTTTCTAAGTATATTAGATTTTAATGTCTTTTCAAGCTTGGAGTTCTATGTAAGTAAACTTTCGGTTACACTCATGAATTCGATATGAGTCCTTAACTTGCTAAAAATCTCAAAGTTATGAAATCTCAGAGTTATAGAAATTTCTAGGTTCTTATAAGTTTGAATCTTGCAGTAAACTATCCAAAGTACTCATACATATATGTTACTCATAATAGTAAACTTCTTATATAGTTTATAAGTGTCTAAGTTAAATAAATAAATGTGCTTGTTAATTTCTTCAATAAGTTCTTATAAGAAGGTAAAAACGTATAAGTTCCTTAAAGCATAATACTTGAAAACTAATGGTTAAAGGTCTCATGAACTCCCAAAATCTATAAGAGTCATACAACTATAAGCTGCTAGTTGGTTTGATATGTAAAAGCATTGAAAATAAAACCAAGTAAGAAAGATAAGTGACGCAATTCAAAGGCATCAAATCTCACAAATAAAAGTGCACGAAGGCACAAATGTATGATACACTAGGTTGGAATAAAACCAACAATAAACATTGAGATTGTTAAAGTGTTATACAAGCCAAAAAATTGGTAATAAAAGAAGTTAGTTTTCAAGGGGTGGTTGGTGTTGGTTGTTCGACAGTGGTGGAAACAGTGGTATTTGCTCCAACACCAACTTCTTTCTCATTCTTATTCTCCTCTTCATCCCCACCATCATCTGCTTCAGCATCACCTTCCTCATCATCTTCATCTTCAGCATCTGAGAAGCTGAAAGGACTAGGGGGAGCGTCTCCACATAGCTTTGCCAGGTGAGCCCGGGTAGCATAGTCCAATCTTTTTTCAAAGTATTGGTAGGGAACATACTCCTCTAGACCGAGTTTCCAAGCCTCAGAGATCCTTTGTCTGGTGGATTCTTCTCCTTCCAGGTATTTTTGAACAGCAAATTGTCCGGCTTGGTTCATCTCATCAGCCTTCCTCTTTTCAACCTCCTCCACCTTAGCATTGGCAGCCTTCAACTGCTCTTCCAACTCGGCTATTCTTTTGGCAGGTGACTCGGCCTTAGACTCCGCTGCAGATTTATCCGGCTGCAGCTGCTCAAAGTCCATCTCCTTCTTCTTTGCTTCCTCCAACTCATTCCAGAGTTCCAAGTTCCTTTTTGCCATTACTAGGTTTTGCTCTTTGGCTTCACCCAGTAATCTTGACAGCTCATTCACAACATGAGAATTCTCTGCTTGGATTTTCTGAACTTCTTCACTCAGATAGGTCTCACAGATGGTGAGCATCTTTGCTGCTTTGGCCCTCTCTTTTTTCGTTTGAGCCACCATCTTTTGGAGGTATTGAAGTCGAAAGATGATCTGTAAGGAGTAACACCACAAGTTAGGAACAAAAAACAATGAATGCTTACAAAAAAAAATAAAAAAAAAATAAAGGAGCCACCATTTTTCTAAGTGTTGAAGACTATACCTCCATGCAGCTATTGAAACAAGGACCCAGCTGCCCGTCCAGAATCCCTCTAAGGGATTCCTTGAACTCCTTGTCTCCGCAGCAGAGAATCTCTCTAATGACTCCCTTCCTATAATTGGAGTCAAAGGTTTTGGAAGAGGAAGGGACATCACACTCTTCGTCAAGGAAGTCCATGTCTGAGTCAGCAACATCTGTAGTTGGAAAGGGAATGGTTATGGCACGAGGATCTCTAGGAGACCTAATGAAGTCTCCAGACCGAGTACTTGACACAGTAGTAACTACATGATGAACGATTTGATACCTAATGCCATAGGAGCTTCAAAAAACTCAAGAGGCATGTTGTTTCTAATAGCCTCCTGCACACCGACTGCAGGGTCCGAGTCTGGAGGGGGAAGGTCGTTGGGGTCCTTTAAGGAAGGAACCTGTTTTGTTCCACCAATGGTAAGACCAGCACGTCTGGCCTCATCTTGCTCCCATGGAGCCAGTAGTCCGTCCTCCGTTTCATAGGGATTTTCAAAGAGAGGGATAGCTGGGGAAGAACGAACAGATTTATCCTTCTTTTGACCTTTTGGAGGAGTAATGTTGGTAGGCCGAGAAGGAGAGTTTGAAGACTCACAACTGATCAAAGCAGATGGCTTTGACTTTTTGGAGGGTTTGGTGATGAGAGGAGAAGTTGAACTGTCTTTTCTTTTGAGCTTCATGGGGACGGGTTTCATCTTTTCTTTCCCCTTTTCCTTTTCTTTCTTGTCATCTTTCTTTTCTTTACCCAGCACTGAAGGCCGGGTACTCCTTGTTGACTGAAAAATAAACAAAGTATAGGTGATTAGGAGTGAAAAATAAAAATTTCACCAACACAAGTTTGTAAGACCATAAGACACCGAGTGTGCCAAAAGCTCATTCAGGGATGGTTAACTTGGTTATCTATGAGATAAGTAAGAAGAAGAGTAAAAGTACTTAAAGGCCGAATGATCCCAAAAATAAAAAAAATAAAAAAAAAAAGAAAAAATAAAAAATTTGGTTATAAATTAAACTCACCCTAATTCATTGAAACTTGCCAAAAGGTGGTTGAGACTTCGTTATCTCGGTCACTTACGGGGAGATTGAGTATAATTAGAAGACTTATTATTCTTGACATATCCGGTATCATATGGTGATGCCGGATGTGCCAAAATTTCATTTAACCCTATTAAACTAGGTCACCTAAGAGGAGACCTAGTTTGAGACTTTATTTACCAACTTTAATATACTCGATGTTATATGATGACACCGGATGTGCCAAAACATGGAAGAATCTTATTAAACTAGGTCACCCAAGGGGAGACCGAGTTTAATTATTAATATATTAACAGTAACACACCCAGTGTCAAATGATGACGCCGAATGTGCAAAAATTTGATTCAATACAATTAAACTAGGTCATCTAAGGGAAGACCAAGTTTAATTCTTAAACAATGAAATTTGACACACCGGTGTCAAATGATGACGCCGGATGTGCCAAAATTTGATTCAATACAATTAAACTAGGTCATCTAAGGGAAGACCGAGTTTAATTCTTAAACAATGAAATTTGACACACCCGGTGTCATGTGATGATGCCAGATGTGCCAAAACTTGATTCAATATAATTAAACCAGGTCTCTAAGAGAAGACCGAGTTTAATTCTTAAACAATGAAATTTGACACACCCGGTGTCAAATGATGACACCGGATGTGCCAAAGCTTGATTCAACCCTATTCGACTAGGTCACCTATGGGGAGACCGAGTTTAATTCTTAAACAATGAAGTTTGACACATCCGGTGTCATTTGATGACGCCGGATGTGCCAAAACCTGATTCGATACTATTAAACTAGGTTTTCTAAGGGATGATCGAGTTTAATAATTATCTTACAACATTTGACACATCCGGTGTCATATGGCACATCCGGCGTCCAATTGACACCGAATGTGAATAACTTATAAAAATTTTTATTAGCCAAATTTTATAAGTTGATACATCAATATGATTGATTAATGAGAGGTTTACATGCACTAAGTTCATATATGGAGTTATACCGAGTTCAATATGAAAAAGAGCAGATTTGACAGACTCGGTAATAATAGAATGAAATCAGATGTACCTCTCTAGAAGCTCTTTTTTGAAGGGGAGTTTGACCCTTTAACGAAGCAAGTTGGCGTAGAAATTCTTGTTGATCCATTCGCCCTTTCTTCTCGTCTGGAAGCTCGTCTAAAGCCTTGGCTGCAAATTGAAACATCAAATCTTAAGTATCATGTCAACTGAAATGTTTTATTAAGAAAAAGGAGAGAGACTTACCAGAATCGGCTCCATGGACTAACCCACAAGCTTCTAAAAACTTCTGATCAGTGAAGAGATATTTGAAGGGAATCCAGGAGGATGGAATCTCATACGACAGACCCTTATATGTCCTAGAAGTCTTTTTAAACAGGTCTAAAATGGCTAAGTCAGAATCAGTCAATTTGGGAGGGTTAGACACTTTGCCCTTAAACTTGGGACTCTCATTCCATTTTGTTAAACGGGCAACATATTCGGGGTCACTATGCTTGATGAATATAAAGTCCCCCCTCCAAGACATAGCCTTGTTGGATTTTTCTATGGCTGTTATATAGTCTTCGGTATTAGCTAATGTAAACCAGCCATGTTTACATCCAGCTGCTTTGGTTAATCTATGCATACAAAGGCAGCAGAGGAAGGTTTCAAGTTATTTAATTTACAAGTGGCAGCATATGTAACTATATGGTGCCAGGCATTCGGGGTTAATTGACATAACCCCAAATCATAGCGTTTGAGAAGATTAAGGAAGAAAGAAAAGAAAGGAATGGAAACTCCCATGTCAATCATAGACATGTAGATACCAAAGCACCCTTCTGGTGCATTAAGAAGGGTGTCCCCCTTTTTAGGGAGGACCAGTTGGAAGTCTTTGTGATTTATAAAGGAATTACCATACCGGACAATGTTAATGTCCTTAATGGCTTCCCATCTCACCTGACATGTTTCAGGTGTGGGAGGGGGAGGAACTCTACGAAGAGGAACAACTGCCTCTTCAATGGACTAGTCAGCCGAACACGAGGATCCGGCCTCATCAGAAGAACTCTCCACACCATCGATGGAGTCTTCTGGGGTTCTTTTGTCAACGAGATATTTAATGGCTTTTTGTTTTGTCCTAGTCATATCACCCTACACAGGAAGAATAGGGAGAGTTGGTGACCCCAATGAAGGAAGAAAACTTGGGGCAACCGAATATTGAGAGCCAGGTGATGAACCCGGGCCCCTTTCTACCGGATTATTACAGGGAACTATTTGAAAGGGGTTATGTGGATTATGAGGTGAAGATGAACTAGAAGACATGACTATAAGAATAGACTAAACAAAGAAAATGACAAACAATGAGAAACGGATCAGGTAAAAGATTACCCGAGTACGGAAGTCCTAAGGAGAGATAAAGACACTATTCACCGCCGGGAAATTATGTCTGTAGAGTCGCCTGAAATCGCTCGAAGTCGCCGGAAATCGCCTCTCAAAGATTTCTCTCTACTTTCTTCAGTTTCTCTCTCTAAAAATAAATTTTATGAAAAGTTAGTTGTAAGTTTTTTTTAACCATGACTCCTATTTAAAGAAGAGGAGAGAGTAAAAAGGGGGGAAACTCAAAACTCTTCACTTCCCACTCAAAAGTCTCAGAAACTCAAACGAAATGGGCCCTAAGAAAGCCCAACTTATTCTAATCAGATGGGTAGTGGATTATGGATCCACAAGCCCATCTGAGGGGCAAATGATGTGACAAGCCTTGATATAGCCACGTGTGAGCAAGTAGCTGGACCACGTGTCCACTAAAAGACCCAGTGGAACTAACACTTGGTAATGACTAGACCACCAAGGTGGGCTCCACACGGCCACGTGTCGTTGTAAGATTGGGCCACGTGTCCACAACAAAAGTTAAAAGGAAAGCAACCTCCGCCACTTGTCGCAATCTTATTTGAGGTTACAAGGTAGGCTTAAAAGAAGAATTTAGGCCTTGTGGGCTTAAATATGGAGCCCATGACGCTTGACCAATTATCAACTAATTAGGCAATGACAAATGCCATGCTCTTATTTGTTAGCCTCCAAACCTAAAGGCTATAAATACCCCTCAAAATCATCATTTTGGGGGCATTCAATTTTCATTCATTCTTACATCATACTAAGAGAATTTCTCTCACTAATTTCCCTCTCTAGATTACTAAGGTGTGAATTATTGTTAATTTGCCTCAAACCTCATACAAATATTTACTTAAGCATCGGAGGGGGGAAAATCCTACAAGGATTTTATTCCCTTGTTTTGCAGGAATCTAAGGCACGCATATCGAGGAGTGAACAAGTCCACATCTGTCCATCTGACGTGTAGTCCTCAAGTTCTCTCTCCGCGTAATCAGTTGAAGGGACACCTCCAGAAGTTTATACTACATCAGTTATGCTTTTAGATGTTACATTTAGGCTTTGGTGTTCAAACCTAGGGTTTTCAAGCTTTGGAGATTTAAAAATAAGGGAAAATTAGGGATTGTGGGTTCTGAAGGTTTCAAAGCCAAGGAAATTAGGGGGGTGGGGTGGCTTAAATTAGGGATTGTAGGTTTTCGAAATATATTAGGTGGTTGTGGTAGTGGTGATTGTGTAAAATCGTGGCTTCTTAGTTGAGGTCTTGAGGATGCAAAGTTAGACCCTATTCTCCTCGTCTTATTTTTAATTATTTTCAGCAAAAAAAGTTCACTTTAGCAAAAATCAGTTTCAATCTTTAATAAATTGTTAATGATTTCATCAAAAATAAGTTCAGTTTAGTAAAAATAAGTTCAATTCAGCAAAAATAAGTTCAAATCAGCAAAAATAAGTTCAAATCAGCAAAAATAAGTTTAGATAAGCAAAAATAAGTTGAAGAGAATAGGGCCTTAATCATTTAATAACTCGTAGAAAATTAGATGGAATTGTTAGAGGGTAGTGATATACAAATTCTAGCAAATTAAGGGTAGTTTATTTAAATTTTAGAAGGTATAGATGATTATTTTTATAAAATTGACATTTTTTCAAGGTTTTCACATAATATTTCGAAAGATTCAAGTACTACTAGTGTAAATTTGTCAATCGTAAACACTAGAATCATAAATGAAAATTAACTTCTAATAATCTCACATTTATATGGACTTTTGATAGTATTACACTTAGGGCCTGTTTACTTCAGCTTAAAATCCACTCAGTTCAGTTCAGCTCAGTTCAATTCAATTCAGTTCAGCTATTTTCAACTGAAGTAAACAGACCCTTATGCTAATATCATATTATCTTATCGTAACACCATAATTAATTCATTTAATATGTAAAAATTCTATTAATTATTGCATCTTAATGTTATTTATCCCATAAAAAAGTGCTATTAATAAATTAGTACAATTTTAATTGGTTTTCAATTATATTTGTCATTTTGTTAAATGTAAAAAATAATGGCATAACCAAACATACCATCTCCGGTTTTTATCCTTGCTACATTATTCAACCATAGATAAAAGATCGGTTACAGGTCTATTATGGCAGGTAAAAATAAATTCAGTGTACGACAAAAACTCCTGTAATATCCATGCATGCATACATGGCTTACTAATTTAAAATCAATTTATAATATCGAAAAAAGGTATATTTATGCTTTAGTAATTGTTCAAAATAAGATTTCTAATTTCTTTGTATTTTTAAAAATAACTATAAATTATAAAATAAATCATATTATGAGTATGCACATAGGCTCCGTTTGGTAGAGTGTAAAGCAATTTCAAATGAAAATAATTTTCTGTAAAAAACCTTTTACATTGAAAATCTCATTTTTATCAAGGTTTTTCGTTGTTTGGTTGTATGTAAAATAATATATCATTTTAAGTACTTTTCATTGTTTGATTGAACTAAAAATAAAAATCTTCAATTGTGATGGGAAATTTTTTTCTTCCCATTGTGATAGAAAATGTTTTCCTCCTAATTTTGGGGAAAAATGTTTTCAACTAAGAGGAAAATAGTTTTCCACCCCAAGTACTTTACATTTTACTAGCATTGGGCCCGAGCGACAGTTAGTAAAATACGTTGTTGTATTGATTTTAAATTTTCATAATTTATTTTGTTACATATTTTATATTTTGTAATTTTGTTTGTTCATGTGAAATTGATACAAAGAAGATAATGACGTTATAATAATTGTTTAAATAAAGGAACTTGAAAGTTTTGGGATGAAAATAGCAAATTCAAAATCATTGGAACAAGAATATATGTTTAAAATTGTCTCTTACAATTGTCATTTAGAGATGTACATATATGTTTGTGTAATTTTTGTAATTACATATAATTATTATGTGTACGTTATTATGTTTTATTTTGAAACATTAATCAATAAAATTCAAGTAGATTTGTGGTTAAATTCTTACATTTCATTCCAAAGATCGCTTGTTGAATTCCTAGTTGCTACACATTATATACAAAAATCAAAAGGCATAAGATATTAAAAACATTAAGATGATTTGGTAATTGTGTTGGATGGTATAAAAGAGATCTTGGATTCAATTCTTATTATCATCAACGCTTTTTAATATACTAGTTGTTACTCCGCGCGCTACGAGCACGAGGTCCCAAACGCGTCATGATATGAATAAAAAAAAGTCAAATTAAAGGTGCATATAGTTACTATATTCTATAATTAAGGCATACCATATAACATATAGTATAGGAATACATAGTAAAATCAAGTTCAAACTTCAAAGTATTCTTGATCAAGGCTACATGAATTTGTAGTACAAAAGGGCATTCGGATAGTATTGTCATTTGGGTTGCCTATTGAAAGTCTCCTCCATCATGTACATAGAGTCCTCGAAATGAAGCTGCAATGACCAACTAATGTGAGCAATTATAGAATGGGATATGTGAAGTGTATTTTGATTTTTGAAGACAATGGTTTTCACTTAGACACGCATGCATAGAACAACACACCACCAGTACTTCACACAATATATATATATCTCATTAGCTCAAAAAACTCATGAAGCCGTATACGTACTCAACAATCAATTTCAGTTGTTGGATTCCGCAATGATAGTTTTCGATTTAAGTCTTCAAGCTGCATATTTTAATCTACCCCAACCAACTTATCACTCATCACAACCTGTAGTCTACACACAACATTTCCTCTCTCTTCCTTCACTTAATCACTTCTTTTAATCCTAATATATACACAGTCCTCCGCCTCTTTCCTCACGTATATATGCCAACATAATATGGCAAATACATAATCGATTGGTCATCCATGTCAAAGATAAGTGTTGTTTCATGAAATATGATAATTTCAATTCAAGTTTCTTTTTGTAGCTCTTTATAATATCGGAGTGATATGAACTGCTCTTTAGTATTTGGTATAGTTGCTCTGATGTACTCCCTTACTTAATATGATGTGATTCATGTTTGATAATGGTATTGAGAGATCAAAACTAAATAATTCACTTTCATTAAGTTGTTTAAAGTTAAGTTCTGACTGATTAAGCTCACACTCTTTCTCGTGTATAATGCTTATCACTATATCTCTTCTGCTCTCACACTTTGTCCCTCCCCATCCACCCTCTCCTGCTCCTCTCCTCTCCTAGTCTCCTCTCCCTCTCCCTCTCTAGACAAGAATAATGAGCCAGTTTATGAAATTTATTATCCTATTCTCACAGTAATCAATATCACGACCATATACACTTACATCACAGTTCAAAATATACATAGACGAAATTTCCATTCTTCTCAAGCTATTAATAAGGTTGCATAGAAAAAAAAGCGCAAAATAAAGCAATATTAGTGCATCATATTACGGAACTTAATCCAAATCCAAGAGTTGCTCAAATACAAATCATAATCTGCTAAGTGAGAGAGAGGGAGAGAGAGGAAGTTGATTATGATTTGTATTTGAGCAACTCTAGGATTTTGAATAAGCTTTGTAACCTATCAATAATCATTATTACCACCCCCTTATAACACTGAACTAATCTATTGTTATTCTTAGTTTTGTTATTATTCTTAATTTTGCTATTGTTCTTATTTTTGTTCTTATTGTTTGTTGTTATTTCTAACATTAGCACTACTTTATAACAAAGAACTAACCTATAACCTAATCATATAACCATTTTGAGTGTTTATTTATTTATGCAATGTAAGGGTTTCAGTTTAAGGCTATATGAAATTAGATTAATAAAACAATCAAATAACCATTGCAAAACTTAATCAAGGAAACCAACAGTTCGCTTGAACAAGAATGCCAATTTAGACCAACAAGTAAAATCAACTTCCTATATTCAAATTAATTAAGCAACCAATCCAAAACAGCCAAAAAAAAAAAAAAAAAAAACAAACAAACTAACCAACGAAACCAGCATTCAAAACAAATGAAAGAATAAGTGTGTATTATATGAGGTGTGCTCACTTGAACCAACAAAGCAATTTAAACCAATTGAAACCCAAAAAATCAGAAACCGTAAATGATTACTTGAAAGAAAAATATATTTGAAAATGGCAATGTGAATAACAAAGCATACTCGTAACTGCCAATGAGAACACCAAGCCGTGGATACGCAACTCTATTGCCACTCTATCGCATCAAAACTGCTCTGCTTTCCTTCTTAAATCACAAAGAAGTAAGAATTAATTAATGAATCACCTGAAATAAAATCAATATTAGCAAGCATAGAACCACAACTCATTGCAAATGAGCTATGTATTAGATTACATATAGTTTAAAGCCAAAAGGAAGTCTAAAACACAAACCAATCATTGAAGGTAATAAAGCAAAAAACAAAAATAATTAACAACTATAATCAACAAATGATCAAAAGAAATGATAATCAATTCAAACCCAATTGTAATGCTTTTGGACCTAAACTTTAATACACACATTCTCTTATCATTTACATTCAAAATCATCACCGATTTCGACCGAAGAGGTTTCTGATTACACTATGTCTGAATAAAAATGGAACTTTTATCATAATTAGCACACAATCTAATGGTACAGGTAGCGTAAAATTCCAACAATATAAATAAATTATTCTCAAATTAAACAAATAAGAAAACAACTATATAAATAATATAAAATTACAATTGATGAACAATAAACTACGGTACCTATGATCATTCAACTTTTGCAATGACTCCAAGCGGTCTATAAAAAAAAGCATACAATTCATTTGAGACTTTCAAACATAACATAATATACATATTACTTCAACATAAAAAAAAATAAGCTTGAGTAAATAATGGCATTTCTTGATTTAATACTTCATAAAACTCATAATGAACAGTAATAAACAGTAATAAAACAACACTAATCAAGTACACTCAAATCGAAACATAAAACATTCAAATCCAAGCCTAAAACTAAGCTTAAACTCAAACCATAAGTACTGATAAAAGTTATCAATTGATTTAAAATAAAAAAGGGTCGCGGTCAAAAATCCTCAGGCCGAATTTCAGACCAAGTTAACAATCATGCAATAGACCAATTTCAGATGGATCGCAAGAAATCAGTAATCAAATCAATTTCACATATGAAAAATCAATTACAGGCATTAATTTAAACATGTATGGAAAAAAATGTATACAAGGAAAAGAAGAAAACATAGCGCATATCTTTCATATAAGCCAAGTATATAAAAGAGTCAAACAAAGTTTATGATGCTAAGGGGTTAGAATAGAATGAACCTCATTAGAATCCACTGCACAACATCAATTCATCATCCTGTTTCTACCCACCGCACCCGTAACGATATTGTCACTTCTAGAACTTGCATTATCCGGGTCCATCACTCAAAGACTGTGCATGTTTAAATATAATTACAAGTCCAGATGTAAAAGCAAACATCTCTAAAACAATTTTAAACCCAAAACAAGTTATTCAATAGAACATGAAAAGCTAATAAATCTGACACAATTAATTAAACCAAAATACAATCATCATATATCACACACTATACGTCAATTTTATTCTAAAATGATTCTAGCTACTATAATATTTTTCCACTCACAATGCACATTATTTGTAATAATTGTATAAACCTAAACCAAAAAGGTTCAATCACAAGCAAACCATAAACAACGGAAAAATCTGAGAATTCATAACCAACATACAATTATGATATATTATACACCACACATCAATAATGATTCAATACAATTTTGACTAATGGATTGAACGTAATCTAGTAATTTGTCAAAACAGTAGCTGTAAAAAAGTTTGCTTTCTTTATTGGCTTACACTTACTTCTGTTTACTCAATTTAATTGAGTGCGTAAGTGAACAAAATAGTTGATTGAGTGTCAAAGCGAACAAAAAAGTACAACATCCATACCTTCATTGTTTTTTTTTCAAATCCCATTTTTCTATGGCCTTACCCTGAGACATCTCCTCTTTACCATGAGTTTAAAATAGTAAAGCAAAATTAAATTGAATTACGAAGACAAGACCATACCTTGCAATGCAGTTATCTAACCATGAAATGTTAAAAAGGAACTATCAACCAAATCAAAACATAATCTCCTTATGAATATACTTATAAGATCAATAACCTAATATAAAACAAGATTATAAGTAGTAAGCCTTTTTTTTGTGTGTGTTTGTGATAAACAACAATGTTAGTCATATAAACTACAAGTTTTGTTGGGGGTTATGAAATTATCATAATCCAAACAACACATGTAGTAATAAAGTCAAATTAGAATAGATGTATGTTATTCAACACAGTTGAACACAATTATTTCACTCAATTGACCAAATTAGAGAAGTAATATAAGCTAGAATAGGAGCAAAGGTTATTGCAAGGTTGAGTAAAATCAGGTTAATGTGAGTTTGATCAATAATAGATGAATAGAGTAGTTCAATCAAACAACTCAAATTCAAAGGTGTGTTGATTTGATTACAATATATACATTCAAACAATTAAAATTCGAAATTAGATTACAATAGATTTTAATTATTCAATCAAACAATATACGTAGCAACAGATTCAAATTTATTCAACTAAACAATTCAAAGGTGTGTTTCAATTAATCTCCACATGAATTAGATAGATCATCAACAACTCAGATAAACCAATTAACTCAACCCATTTGAGATATAAACTAATCCAATCGAATTAAAATAAACCACTTACTTGAGCGAATTGAGAAACAAACTAATGTAGTAAAATAAAAAGCAAGGGAAAAACACCAAACTAAGATAGATGCAAACGTATAAAACAATTACCATTGTATTCATCTTCATCAATGAATTATGGAAAAACCTTAACAAAAAGGAGAAAAACAAAACAATTAGCATCAAACTATTTTCAAAAGGAAACAACTCCCATTAGATGCATCATTAGCAAATAAAAGATTATACTTTTAGCTAATTAAACAAGAAAACTCCACTTCAAAATAAACCCAAAGAAAACAACCTCTAAAACAAAAACATCGAAATCCAATTGCACACAAATAAATTAAGCAAAAAACGAAAACTCTAACAAGTGAAGTAAACTCAATACTATAACGACTCAACCCTGAACCTAAAATTAAAGAATCAGTGCACTCAAGCCACAAGATTTGGCAACAAAATCCAGGAGAAGTCTTCAAAACAAAAGTTAAACTTTTATCCGGCAATTCAACATATTACACAAACAAAAAAAAAAACAGGCTGCAAATCTCGTGACAATTTAAACTAAAATAGGTAAATAAATAAGCAACTGAATTTGAAATAGGTAAATAAATAAGCAACTGAATAGAACAAATCTAAAACAAAAAATAAAGATGAAAAGAAAATCATCCAAAAGTGTTAATTAATCGAAAGAAAGAAAGAACCTTAAACAGAATAGGGTTGCGCAAATTAATGTATCAAGAAATATCAAGAACAAAGATGAAAGCAATATTGAAATGAATTGAAAAGGGTTGCACGAACAAACTAAATGGAAAAATTGAACTCGGTACCTTAACCACAGCCGATCGAAAAAAATTTCGACTCTCCTCCTCTTCCTCTCTTTTTCAAATTTTGTTGGAAACATACAATTTGATTTGATGATGAAAGACAAGAAAGGGTTGCAAGGATCAGAGGTCAGGTTTTTTTTTAGTTGTAGAAGAATAGAGAGATAGAAAGAGAAGGATAATGAAAGGTTGAAAAGGATTGGGGTGAAAGATGAGTGGATGGGAGAATAAGGTAGTTGAGTTGGAAATAAGTACACAACAAGATGAAGACCAAGCCTAAAAATCAGCAGATTGAGGCCCACATTATGGCACCAAACCATGCCACCTCACCAATACCACTATTCAACTATTCATTTGAATAGTAAATGATCCATGCTTTTTAATATATACAGATTCTATGATGTTTTAATCCAAATCAAACAATGTAAAACAAGAAAAATTATTTTCAGGGAAAACGTTTTACTCATTTTCAGGAAAACAAGGAATATTGTACTAGGATTACTGTTTACCAAACAAATCAAAACTCTATACATATATATATATATACCAAATTATATATATACCAAATTATTCTCTTCTAAAACTCTCTCAATCTATAATACCTTTTTATAACAAATTAAACAACCAATTCACATATACTCCATGTCAAATTTACGCACACATGCATATTGTTTATGGTTGGTTAAACTAAGTAGTTTTGAATGCTCATATATTTTAATTGATGGAAAATTTGACAATTAAATAAAGTGTGCATATATAGTTAGGGCCTGTTTAATTCAACTCAAAATAGCTGAACTGAACTGAACTGATTGGAGCTAAACTGAACTGAACTGAAAGTTTTTTAGGAAGGATTAATGAATGCAAAATAAGGGAAAAGCTGAGTTAAACTGTAATGAACTGAACTGAACGAATTTTAAGCTGAAGTAAACAGGCCCTTGTTGTATTAATTGCTATTCGTTAATCAGCTTGCAACAGAAGTGATGTTTGTTATGCAAAGTTCGTTCTTATGATACATGCTTATCTCTACTTTTTGGATTTTCATGTTGCCTAATTTTCATGTGAATTTCAAATTATTGTTGAATTAGATTTGAAACCCGTGCGATGCACTGGCTGATATAATATTTTATTTAAAGATTGATTAATGTTATCTAATAAACAATATTCTTTAAATCTAATTAAGGGCTATTATTATTTTAATTGATTTTCCAATGTTCTTGATGAATATAAAATTGATTATTTGATTCGAAACTATTTTTTTATTTCATTTAAATATCAAATGAGGAAATTTTAAATTCTAAAAGAATTAATTTAATCGAACACGATTGTTTTAGAAAAGATAAAATCCAATGCGGCATTTTATATATATGCTCTTCAAATATTCTAGTTTAACCAACCCCTGATAACTATAACCCTCATAATTGTAATCATTTAGCAAAGAAAAAAGCATCTTATTCACTTATTTCTATAATACAACTATATAATTTCAATAATAACAATAGGTTTGCCTTAACCATTATAATATTAGGAGTAAAATCCAATATTATCGCTACAATATCCAATATTAATCCAGAATTATATACTAACATTAACTCTATAGTGGACGTATAATTTGACCATCAAACCTTGCTTAGCAAAATGGAGTTTTTGCAACTAATTTAGGTAGTAGAAAAATCAATATTGCATACCTAAATGATGTCATGATAACTCATCAACAAATGAGACAAACGTGCAATGTGATTGAAATTTGAAAGTGTCGACTAATATAATTAAGGAGTAAAATTTGTACACAAATTAAAACAATACGAAGTAATTGCTTTGGTAAATTAATTGTTAGTATTGGTGATTGAGACCTAATTGGAATTGAAGTATTTAGCTAAGTACTCCGTAAGTCTGTATTATGACTTTGCCACTCTAAGGAAATCAACATCCTAAGGGCTAAGGAGAAGTTAGTACTCCGTAACAGATTACCAATTGATTTTCTCTCTATAATTATTTATCACAAATAATTGTATAATCGTCTCTTTATAAACATCTCTGACCAACAATAATTCTACATATTTATCTCAGCTCATAGTAAAATTACTATCTTATATGGTAGATAAATTTTTGTCTTGAACTTGATTTCCTTATTTTACTTATGTAGCGCTCCTAATGCATTGGTTTTTATTATATTTATTTTTTCCAGATTTTAGCTAATTTGTTATGATGTAAGTTTTTTATAAAAACTTTACCTCTATGGCTTTTAATTGCTACATTTTGACCAAATGCATTGTTGAACTGGACATATTCATATGAGATCCTAAATGATTCATCTCGACATGTATTTGTTAATGACATAATTTTTTATTATTTTTACTAATACATATTATCTTTTTCCATAAGATAGGATAAATAGACATTATCTTTTTATTAGATCGGATAAATATACATAATTTTTTTTTTCAAAAAAATAGCTAATCCTACATAGCGCTCTATAATCTCTCTCTCTCTCTCTCTCTCTCTCTCTCTCTCTCTCTCTCTCTCTCTCTCTCTCTCTCTCTCTCTCTCTCTCTCTCTCTCTCTCTCTCTCTCTCTCTCTCTCTCTCTCTCTCTCTCTCTCTCTCTCTCTCTCTCTCTCTCTCTCTCTCTCTCTCTCTCTCTCTCTCTCTCTCTCTCTCTCTCTCTCTCTCTCTCTCTCTCTCTCTCTCTCTCTCTCTCTCTCTCTCTCTCTCTCTCTCTCTCTCTCTCTCTCTCTCTCTCTCTCTCTCTCTCTCTCTCTCTCTCTCTCTCTCTCTCTCTCTCTCTCTCTCTCTCTCTCTCTCTCTCTCTCTCTCTCTCTCTCTCTCTCTCTCTCTCTCTCTCTCTCTCTCTCTCTCTCTCTCTCTCTCTCTCTCTCTCTCTCTCTCTCTCTCTCTCTCTCTCTCTCTCTCTCTCTCTCTCTCTCTCTCTCTCTCTCTCTCTCTCTCTCTCTCTCTCTCTCTCTCTCTCTCTCTCTCTCTCTCTCTCTCTCTCTCTCTCTCTCTCTCTCTCTCTCTCTCTCTCTCTCTCTCTCTCTCTCTCTCTCTCTCTCTCTCTCTCTCTCTCTCTCTCTCTCTCTCTCTCTCTCTCTCTCTCTCTCTCTCTCTCTCTCTCTCTCTCTCTCTCTCTCTCTCTCTCTCTCTCTCTCTCTCTCTCTCTCTCTCTCTCTCTCTCTCTCTCTCTCTCTCTCTCTCTCTCTCTCTCTCTCTCTCTCTCTCTCTCTCTCTCTCTCTCTCTCTCTCTCTCTCTCTCTCTCTCTCTCTCTCTCTCTCTCTCTCTCTCTCTCTCTCTCTCTCTCTCTCTCTCTCTCTCTCTCTCTCTCTCTCTCTCTCTCTCTCTCTCTCTCTCTCTCTCTCCCTCACTCTATATATATATATATATATATATATATATTAGATTGAATCAAATATTTCAACAAAACTTAGGCGCATAATTGAAAGGGACAGTCGTATACCTATAAAAAATAACCTACAACTCCAACTAATGTAGAAAGGGAAGTAGGGATCGAATCCACAGGGAAGCAACGAAATTCTACTAATTCTAAAAAGCTTTTCTGTCGTAAGGGGCCTTTGAATTGGTTTCCAACTAATGAACTAATTAATGCTAAAGAAGAAATTAAACACGAGAATATATCAATGAACTAAGCCTAGGACATCGGTTCACCACAGATCAAGAACATAAAATTATGGCACAAAAACAATCAATAAAAACTAAAACTAAAACTAAACTAAAAACTAAAAACTAAAAACATAAACTAAAAACATAAATTAAAAGAATAGCAAAGAAAAGTTGAATGAAAACCTGAATTATATTGAATTGAATGATTGAATGTGTTCACAACCTAGAGAGAGAAAACTAGGGCTAGAAAACTAGGAAATATGATAAAAGGTTCGTACAAGTACTTAGATGTAAAAAGAATTATATATAAAGCCCAAAACAAGAGAAAACGCGTGGAAAAAGGCCTCGGAGCAGCCCCCCGAGTGACCCGGGCGCACTGCCTTCGACTCAGGCGAATTGGGGGTTCGTGACTTCGTTTTTGCTCGTTTTCTTCTAATTACTTCTTTAACACTCCAAATCCTTAGTAAGACTCCCCAGATGACTTCAAACCTTCTACTAACTCTTCAAATGCTTCAAATGGCTCTGAATATAACGATAAATCATCAATTCTTGCAAAATCTTTTAAAGAACACAAAAAACACTCGAAATAGCAAAAGTTAGTAGAAACGACTCAAATAACCCACGTTAGAGCTAAAAATCACTCAGAATCGGGGGTAAACACATGCATACAATATTAACTTATCAATAATTGTTTTCTAGATGATAAGGATATGATAAAGTAAGACGCTTGGGCGCACAAATTTCATCTACTACTCTGTATATTATATGTGCATGATTACAAGATTAAAATCCTCTTTATATGAAACTATTACGCTCAATTACGAATTACTGCTCCCATATGCTTGTTTTTGGTTGGCTTTAATTTGGAATAATTCAAGTTCATCTTGTTCAATTCCTATTGATTATTTCTTATTGTTTGGCCTTATACATTTCATATATATTTACTATTAACCTCTAAACACCCGACAATTGTGTTATGTACATATCCCTTTTGCATTAAGAAGAGGGGAAGCCATACAATTAACATTAATGATTATAGATATATCTGATCAATGGAATTCTGAACTGAATTAGCTCCGAACAACTGAGTTTTGTTAGAAGTAGAAGTAAAGCAAAATACGAGATAGATCTTCGGATTGAGAGGGGCATAATAAGAGAAGGTAAATAACAAAATCATGGTCCCACCACACACAACCGAAGGCAATGTAAAATAACTGAAATGGGATAAAAGATAATAATCATAAGGCAAAATTTTCAATAATTACCTATTAAAACCCAAAACTTACACTTAACTACATATTACATTTTTTAAGTTACATAACTACCTAATAAAAGTTCACTTTTTGTAAAAACTACCTTGTTCTTTAAAATAACAACAAAATCACTTACTAATGCCGAATTTTCTCTTATTTTTCGGTAGTGAGGCCCACACCACCACCTAAGCCACCTCTCCACCACTACCAATTGAAACAAAGTTGATCCACCACCACTCATCAAACCCAAACTTGATTGAATATTCAACCACCACCATAAGCACCACCTCTACCTCACCATTGAACCTAACCGACCAACATTAGCACCGCTTGCAAATTCCAACTCCACCCCCACCTTTAAAAATGCAACTCCAACCACCACCTCCTCCTAAACGACCAATTCAAACCATCCACAAATCATAAATCCTTGTCGAAGCCAAAACTATCAAATCACCACCTCTTAAACCAATTATTTCGGCTCAAACTCATTAGGTTTAAGTCAAATTAAATTTGGCTAGGTTTATTTGCAGTGGTGGATGCCTAAACATATAAGTGGTTTTGAGTGAGGTCGGTGTTTGGTGGTGAAGTGTTGGTATGGGTGAGGGTTTTATTCAAGTTCATTCGGTGGTGGTGAGGTGTTAGTATGGGATTGTCACATACCTATCAAAAATAAACCTACAACACCAACTAATTTAGCTAGGGAAGTAGAGATCGAATCTACAGGAAGACACTGAATTTCTACTATTTCTAAAAGCTATTTTGTAATAAAGGGTCTTTGAATTTCTGATTAACTAAGGCACTAATTAACAATAAACGGGAATTGAACACAAATAAACCAATTAAACTAAGCCTAGGGCATTGGTTCATAAACCGACAACAAACTGATTAACAACCGATTAACAAATAAACGACGCTCTGAATTAAGGCACACTAATTCTCTCGAATCTAGACTCCTTTAAAACTCCTCTAACGACTCTTTCTCTCTTAGACTCGTTTTGCATATTATCCTTGTGATCTAATTGTGGTAATCTTACCTCTACGCATCAATTTCAACAATTATTAGACTAACAATTAAACCTGGCCAGTATTCAATTGTAAGCAATATAAATTGATAAGTGGAATTCAGAAACGTCATAAATTATATTAATCGACTATCAAACAAGATCATTGGGATGGTTCATGGATCCCCTAACCCTAGAAACTAAACTACTCAGACATACTGAAAATTACAGGAATCAAATCGATATTAAAAACTAAAACTAAAAACTTGATTATATTAATAAAACTAAACAAAATCAATCTATATTAAAAACTAAAACTATAACATAAAATAAATAAATCAATAAAACTAAATTAACAAGAATAAAGAAAAGAATTGAATAAACCTGAATTGGATTGAACTATTTAATGAACGAGTAAATTGCACAAAAGTATCTTTTCTAAAGAGAAAGACTAAGTAAAACTAGGCTCTAGTAATAATGATGTGTCTTAAATAAGCCTAGGATGAAAACCCTATATATACAAAGCCAAAAAAAAATAGGAAATTCTCAAAAAGCATGAAGAAATCAATGTGCCCGGCCGGCCGGGCACACTGCACTGGCATGGAACCGGGCACAATGCACGAGGTCCTCTGGATCTTTCGCTCTTGCTCGTTTCCTCCGAAACTCGACTTCTTTGCTTCACAAAGGCTTCTAACTCACATTCTAGCCCTCTTGTAGCTTCTTAAAGTGGTCAAGGCTCCTACTAACTTGTCAAGTGCCCAAAATAATGCGAAAATCAGTATGAATGCACTAATTCCTGCAATACATAACAAACCAAAACACAAAGCACTAAAAGCAATCAAGTTAATAGAATTATGCTTAAAAGAGCCTTGTTAGAGCCAATAACCAATATAAAAATGATATAAATTAAATAACGAATATATAATGCACTTATCAATGGTACTAGAGTTGATGGGGTAGTGGAGTGGCTGTGGAAGGTACTTAGGAGTGGTGATGTGGTAGCTAGTGCTATGGTGGATTGTCGAAAACAATAGCAAAATCCATTAGTAGGTAGTGAAAGTGATACATATACTTCTTAATAAGCAGTTATATAGTAGGTAGTTAGTGCCTGTTTACTTCAACTTAATTTCAGTTCAATTCAGCTCAACTCAGCTTAGTTCAGTTCCGTTCATTTCTAATCAGTTCAGTTCAATTCATCTCCAATCAGTTCAATTTTGTTTAGTTCAGCTTAGGTCTTTTTATTTTGCTAATTTATTTCTCCTAATATTTTTTCATAATATACTATTTTTTCATAATATTATTTGTTCATATATATTGTTCATAATATTATCATTACTTTATACTTGGCTTTATTTTGTTAATATTAGTATTATTGTGTTCATAATATATTTTTGTTATCATTATGTTTTTGTTTCATATATATATATATATATATATATATATTTTTTCACACAAAAATTATGAAACTATCATTAAGGAAAAGAAACAAAAATATAAGTGGATTATCATTCACAAAAATATGAAAATATCACATAAGTGGATTACCATTTACAAAAATATAAAACTACTACATATGAAAATATATTTTGATTTTTGTTTCATTAAATATAAACTACAAATAATGATTTTTTTTTGTTTATTTCATAATTGTTAGTGGATTGATATCAAAATTATTATTATGTCATTACTCCGTAGTCAAAAAGTCATTAATGTTCCAAAGTTAAAAATCATCAATCTATAGTTAAATCATAATTAAAAATTAATAATCATAATAATCTATAAAAATCATAGTTAAAAATCAAAAATTCATAAAGTTCATAGTTAAAAATCATTACTCCATTAGTCCATTAATAATCCAAAAGTTAACAATATTAATCCATACTAAAAACTTTCAGTTCAACTCCAATCTATTCAGTTTAGTTCAGCTCCAATCAATTCAATCCAGTTCTGCACAGCTTAGTGCAGTTCGATTGGTTTGAGTAAATGTAAACAGAACCTTAAGTACAAGTTTTAGATTTTAATATAAAATTATTGAAAATTTTGCTTAATCATAATAGACTCATAATAACATAGACTATACTTCCTATTATTGATCATAGAATACCCACCCGAAGAGTAAAAAATATAAACATGAGACTTGCACGTTGTTAATACCCTACCCAACGTGGACAAGGGTCTTTAGTTGCATTCACAATGTCGCAGAAGCAGCTAGCTTGTTTAACAACATTTTTATAGTTGCAGCAGTACCCTTGTACGTAGTATAATCAAGCGTATCACAATATGGTTAAGTTATATTTTATGTGGATGAATATTTTTTTAAAACATAAATGCCTTATTACTTTCAGATCAATAAATAACAGAAGTTCTATACATTAGCCAAGTTCAATGCCCCCCATCATGCCTTTTCCATCTTCAGCATGTATAAGCAATTATTAGTTATGTGTAAAACTGTAAATTGACTTGTCTTTTTTTGTACATTGGCCATTAAGCCATGTAATTACAGTTCGGTTATGTTTTTACATTATTGTTGCAATATGTTAATTATCAACCAGAAAAGTTGATTATCAATATAGACATAGAATAATAATTGTATAAGTTTTGATCACTCTTTTTTAAAGTTTATATATAGGATGTTTTTGTTAATGACCACAAGCAAAGACGGTGTAATACCAAACATAGTATTTTAGGAGTGTCCGAACATAATTAGGCACCATCTAAATATAAGTTTTTTGTTATTTTTAAACTAAATGTAAATATGACATCATAAAATTGGATATTACCACTAAATAATACTATTTAACAATGTATATTGGACATCTTCAATCTATATTAGGGAGTTCTCAACACATATATTGCTTGGCCAATATATTATTATTTTTTTTTTTTTACATCATCATTGTGCATCAGCATTTACAATTTTATATAAAATAATATATTTTTTTTTTCCTTTGAAATTGATGCTTTAAATTTTATTAAGTGTTTGCTTTTATATATAGTGGCTAAGTTTGATCTTTCTCATATTACATGGCAGTGATCATGCCCATGATTGTTTCATTAGTTCATCTTTTGCTATATATTACTTTTATAAGTTGATTTCTGGGATGCAGTTTACAACCCTCTTATTCAAATTTTAATGAATACATCCTATGATTATTGCCATACATGCACTATTAGTTAGGGTTAGCTATAAGTTGATGCTATTATGATAAAATCCCTTACGTTAATATTATAGTAGATTATTAGAATATTAATTAAGTGATCAACATATACACGTATATATGTATAGACATGCAGTTCTGTCTAAGTCTGTACAGAGATAGAAACTCTTAGAGTAAACCCTAGAATATATAGATACTCCACCATCATTAGGTTTTAGAATGATATCATTTTAAAGATGGATATATGATCAAATGTCGTTGACGATATAATATTAATTTTAAATGCTCTAAAATTAATTATCCTAGAAGGACGACAACATTAGTTGCGAATAAACTTAATTAGAGGACGCTTGAGGCGTGTTAGACCGTTAGGTTCTAGAGACATGAATGTGTAAAAATGGAGCAACAAATAATAATGAAAAATTCAAGAAAGTGATACATTTAATAGAGCTCCTAAGGACATAACTATGTTTAGTCTAATTGATATATATATATATTATATAAAATACTCTAGAAAAGTATAAAATGTCCAACACGAAAAAGCATGCATCATGATGTTAATCAATGTTTCAGCAGAGTATGAATGATTATTGGATGAAATATTAGTCTTACCAAGTATAGAAAGAAACACATGTTAGTGTTCTTATATCACATCATAGTGATATTCATGGCCATGCATGAAATATATGTATAATAAAGTGCTCACAAGTGATTGAAAGTGGCCAGAATTTAGAAAAGTGCTTGGATGTGATGATTAAATAGGTCATCCAGATTTAATAATTACCCGTTATGAAAACCTGATTTTTCAATTGGCATGAAGTCTGATCTCTTATGTTAGATACATGAAATGCATTGAATGTTAAGACATAACATCCAGTTTGACCTATATTTTGATCATGAGTTTTGATAGTTTGTTTTGAAGCAAATTTCAAGAAATATCATCTTGTCTTTAACTAACATTTTGAGAGAGTATTGGATGGATGAATAAAACTTTGAATAAATTTTATACTGTCAACTATTCGATGACCAGAAGGTCACCAAATATATCAAACTTGTATGTTCAAATATTAGGAAAAATAAAAACTCACTATCAAAGTCATTGATGATCTAGAAGATCACCATTTAGTGCCTGTTTACATTTATGAAAACAAATGAATTGAATTAAATTGTTCTAAACTGAACTGGTTGGAGATAAACTGAACTGAACTGATTGGAGTTAAAATGAATTGAACTAAACTGATAGTTTTAAGTATGGATTAGTGATTTTCAGATTTAAATTATTAATGGAGTAATGATTTTTAACTATGTTTTTATGGAATTTTATTTTTTAACTATGATTATTGATTTTTTAATGATGATTTAACTATAAATTGATGATTATTGACTATGGAGTAATAACACAGTAATAATTTCGATATTAATCCACTAATAATTACGAAACAAAACAGTATTTTGTTATTAGTAGTTTATATTTTATGAAACAAAAATTAGTAATATATTTTCATATGTAGTAGTTTCATATATTTGTGATTGGCAATCCATTTATGTGGTATTTTCATATTTTTGTAAATGATAATCCACTTATTTTTTTGTTTGTTTTCCTGAATGGTAGTTTCATAATATTTTTTCCCTGAACCTAATATATATATATATGAAACAAAAAAACTAATGATAATTAATGTTTCAAATATATATTATGAACACACTAATTAATAATAGTATGAACAAAATAAAGCAAAGTACAAAAAAACTAATAAAGCTAATACACATCAATAATATTATGAACATAATAAAGCCAAGTACAAAATAATGATAATAATATAAACAAGAACAAAATAACACATGTGACAAATAATATTATGAACAAATAATATTAGGAAGAAATAAATTAGCAAAATAAAAGAAGAGATCAGATGAACTAAACTGAACTGATTGGAACTAAACAAAACTGAACTGATTGGAGCTAAACAAAACTGATTGGACCTGAACTGAACTGAATTGAACTAAAATTAAGATGAAGTAAACAGGCCCTTAGTGGATTTACATGCATACAAGTCATGTATGTTTATTTAACAATATTCTTCATTGGGGCTATTGTATATTAGCACTCCAGCACACAAGAAATAAGAAAAAAAAAAAGCGACAACTGCACAATACATGTCTCCCTGTTGATAATGACCTCCCAAAGAGAACAGATTACGAAAGATTTGTCAATAGATACATGTGCAATGTGCATTATAAGTTAAGAAAAATGGGTTTTCTTGATATTCTTCATCAGAAGATTATTGACTCTTCTAGAAATGAAATTTGTTGAAAAAATCTCCTGTAAATGAAATAGTTGCACATGAAAATATGAAATTATTAACTAAGTTTGTAAAGAATTTGATGCCCCTATAAATGAGATATTTTATCAACTTTCGGGAAGAATAATAAGAGTAAGTTGGCAAAATTGCAAGCAAAGTTTGATGATACCCACAATGTTTACATGTCAACTTTTGTCTGTATAACATCAAGATTCGAGGTTAAGAACTGTGTGATGCACAGTTTTTATTAGGTGAATTAACTTTTTTTATCTAAAGTTTAATTATGGAGTAAGAGGTTTTGAATAGAATTGATTTTCTTATGATACTAATTGAATTTACAATGTGTGAATTTGAGTATAATTTTCAATTAGTTCTTTTTGTTGTTCACATATTGCTTTAATGTTGTTGAGAAATATTGTTCTATTTTGGACTGAAAATAATATTTATTAAACCAATCACCACAAAATTAATACTGCCAATAAGTAATATTCGAAAAAAATTGTGAAATTACTTTGATTTTATCTTTTAATAGATAATTATTGTAATCCCACACAATTGCAATAATATTATGTTAGTATGTGTGAACTACATTATAAAATATAAAAAAAAGGGCACCAATAAATTTGAAACGAAAAAATTGACCACAATTTTATGTATCTTTTAAGTTTAATAATGTGATCTTGTATAATATTCGTATATTGAAAAATTGAGATCATTTACAAAAATACAAAATTCGAGCTAGGTAACATATACGTAATCATTAATTAAATATGTGAGTTGTTAATTTGTCATCGTTAATAAAATTTATGTACATGGTTGAGTTTTTGTGTTTCAATAAATCATTTCAGCCATTTCTTTTGTAATATTGAAATCAGTTGTAGCTTTGTAAGTTGTGCTATTGATACATTGTATGTCTATAAATACAATTCGAATGGTAATTTTGATTAAATATCAAATCAATTATATAAAGATAAAAAGAAAACAAAGGGAGTATATGGTTACTTAACGTTAATTATATTCATACATTATCTATATATGAATTATTTTAGAGTTTTTCTAAGGTGTACCCATCACTTTTTGCGTTTTCTAAGTAGTACCCAATGTTTTTTGAAATTCTCAGTTGTACCCATAAATTCACCTAGTTTTCTAAGTTGTGCCCTTTTAAATTAAATTTTCATTGAAAATTTTTGTTGTTTTTATTTTATTTAATTCTTTTATTGTTATAAATATTCAAAGTATTTAGATTTATCTCTTAGGAAACTTCAAAAGAGTATGATTGAAAGAAACTAACCAAGTTTGTAACATGAAATTTCCTAAAAGGGGCACAACTTAATGATATTGGTTAGCTCAAGGCTACTACCTAGAATTTTGAAAAACATTGGGTACAATTTAGAAAATGCAAAAACTCATGGGTACACCTTAGAAAAACCCATTATTTTATTATCTTCTACTAATGTTGACCATATATTTTTAGTATCTTACACACGTTATACATCGTGGTATATATGTATTATACATAGTAATATTATAGGTTTGAAGAATCTATTGACATGTCGGTTTACTTATTGTAATCAGAATGAAAATAAATTTCGATTTTCAAAAAGTGATATTTTATATTAAAATATTTTAGTGTTATGGAGGATTATAACACTTTTATGGACTCTATAAGTAAATAAAATTACCTCAGAAGTAAATTTTTATTACCTAGCTTCCAAAAAAATTATTTATTTGTTTGATGAAATTACAGTATGCAAATATTATATTGATAGTTGTCAATGGTACAGTAACTAAAGTTAATATGCATCAGATAATATTTTGTCAAATTGCCAATACTTTAAAATGGTAAATGGAGATATGCTGTCAATATTACTTTACTAATTAAAATGATAAGAGGGAAATATGGAAAATATAAGGGGACAAAAAGTGGCGGGAAAATTTTTAATGTGAGCGTGCCACGTGAGGAGTTAGGGACTTAGGGGACTCTAATTTAGTAAAGAGAATTATGTTGCACATCTATTGTTAGGAAATAAAATAGGAAAATTGGAATTAAATACTCCAACCATTGGACATTCTAACAATAATAATCCAACCTTAGATAAATTCACTGTTAAACCAACTTTGCACCCAAATCTGTCAATAATGAACAAGAATTAAATGTGACCTGCAAAATCCGGTTGATTTAATAAATTATACGTCTAATGGGTGGGTTGACTTTGACTTCTACTTTTTTGCCTTTAAATAAAGTTTATCTCCCTTTTCTGTCTTTCTCTATCTTTCTTTCTTTTGTTTCCTCTTCTTCTCTTTCGTCTTCTTCTATTTCGTCTTCATCTTAAATATTAAGGGTTATTAGGCACTCTGGTCCGTGATTTGGTGAAAGGTTTTATGGGTGTGCTTATTGGCCTGTAAGTTCGTTAATTAGGAAAAAAATTTATTTAATCATTTGTTATCTATAAACTTAGTAATTGTTGTTGTTGTTTGTGAGATTTGCTTACTATTTTGAATGCTTGTTTTTGGTACCCATAGAAACACTGTGGTTTTTTTTCGCTAGGCAGATGAGGTTATTGATGATGCCATAGGTTGCTGGTGGAGAAGGACGAAGCAATTAGAAAACATGAGCATGAGAAGAAGACCTTGGAGATGCAGGTGAAGGTTCTGACATTGGTGAAAAAGAAGCTTAAAGAAGATGTTGCAGAGGTGGTGATTGAATGTGAGCATTGGAGGGGATTGATGTGTGCTGTTGAAGCAGACAAAAAGATGGGTTTTACTTGGTTCGTTCATGGATTTTGTTTGTTGTCTTGTTTTGGTTGAAGGCTTAGTTGTTAATGGATGTAAGGTAGTAGTAATGGTTGTAGGGTTAGGTTTTAGTGGTAGTCACTGATTTTGGGATTTTGGTGGTGATTGCTGTTAAGGCTAGGCATTGATTGGCTTATGATTTAATTTTGGTGTTACTGAATATAGTGTATAAAGTTGGTTAAGTAAGCTATTGTATGGAATGCTTCAACATTGTTGATGATAATGAATGAAATTTCTTTGTTTTGGCATTACTTTTCTTTTGATTTGTTTTTGACAATCATTAAGGTAATACACCATGTTTCATTGAACAAAAATACTGAAACATAAGTTTTAAATTGAACAAACAGCTGCATTTCAGTTGCCAAAAGTAGCAATGTAACATAAACAACCATGTTTCATTGACAGCTAACATGATCTTAGATTCTGTCACATAGCTTGAAAGTTACAAAATGAAGCAAAATCTACTTAAATTCGGTCACAGAAAAGCCCTAATGCATACTTGGATACAAAAACAAATAACCCTAAAACACATATGACATTGCTTCACTGCTGCACCACATTTGAGGTTGAACCTTGGCTCAAGTTGGGTTGACTGATGACTGATACCATTTCTGAGCTTCTACTTATCTGTTACACAAAGAAGTGAATATAGTTAGTTAAAAAACAACCATGATTGGCTGTGCACAACAAATAGAACCATGATATTACATCAAAATCATGTTTGAGAATGAGTGTTGACATACATTGAATACTGAGGTTCCATCAGCTCCAAACAACAGTCCAAACCCTTGGGTTGTTTGACCCCTTCCTCTTCCTCTGCCACCTCCTCTCCTAAAACCACTCCTTCTACTTACAGCTCCTCTTCCTCTCCCACCACCTCTTCCACCACTCATTCTACTTATAGGTCCTCTTCCACCCCCTGTTGCTATTAATCTTCCCCCTCTCCCTACTCTGCTTGGTTCAGCAATGGATTCATGATGAGCTGTGGAGGCAGAAGTGGCACAAGTTTGTGCTTCTGTTGGAGCTTCTTTCCTTGGTCTACCCCTTCCTCTTTTTGCAGGTGGGTTGACATCAGTGGGTGCATTAGTGTTGTTTTGACCTTTGTTTGGACAACTCTTCTTGTTGTGTCCCTTGCTATTACGAATGGAGCAAGTCATCTCCATTCCATGTCTAGACAACTTCCCTAACCTTTTGGGATCCTCATATGGATCTTTCCTTCTGTTCTTTCTAGGCCTACCAGGGCCTATTTTGATAGGGGGAGGATCAAGGTTAGCATTGGTCTTTGGCCAATATCTTTCACCCTCTAGTGGTGGTACTGTGTATGCATAAGCCTTGGCATACACACTCTTCCTGTAGTAACTTGACATAAACTCCTCTGGTTGCTTGTGAATGAAGAAGATAGCAGCACAAGCATGGGCACAAGGGATTCTTAGGAGATCCCATTTCTTACATGTGTATGTATGAGCTTGTAAATCAACTGTTAGGCTGTCAAGGTACCAGTTGACTTGGAATAAAGTGTCAGATGAAGGAAGAACTTCACATTTGGTTGTTAATTCCTTCTCCTTATCAAGCTTGGTCTGAATTCTAGGGCAAATCTCATTGTGCCATTTCTGCATATCTATTCTCTTGTTAACTAGCCTTTGCATGATTGATGCTCTAATGTCTTCTAACATGTACACTATGTGTTTGGTTCTTGCATTTGTTATCCAATTGTTGAAGTTTCAACCATGTTACTGGTTATAACATCAGACTTGCTTGTTGTTTTCATGAAGCTTCTGCAGAATACTTTAGGCTCATAGGAGTTGAAAGCAATTGCAGCAGAATACTTTAGGCTCAAAGTTGTCCTTGTAGTCAGCTTCATTGTAGCTTTTGGCAATGCTTCAAAACATTAACTTCATATCATCTCCCTTAAAAGCCTTATGCCAGTTTGAGAATATATGCCTTGCATAATGCCTGTGCTCAGCTTTAGGCAGCACTGAGGCCGTAGTAGAGAGAATACTCTATCACATCAAAGATGAACCACAAAAACACATCTTCAGAATCAATTTTCAGAAAATGGAAAGCAAATTATTTCATAAAAGAAACAAGAAAACAGAACACACCTGATTTTCATCAGATAGTATGACCCTCCTCTCCTTGTGCTAGATCTAATGTTTTTTGAAGAAGACACATGAACCAGCTCCATGACTCTTGTTTTCAACCTCAACAACAGCCCAAGCTATTGGATACATTTGATCATTCCCATCCCTACCCACTGCTGACATCAACTGACCCCCCAAGAAAGTTTTTTAAAAAACAAGCATTAATGCAAATAATCTTTCTACACCCCTCCTTCCACCCTTTGATCAAGCCTTCAAAACTGACAAATAACCTTTAAAATGTTGGTTTGCCTTTGACTATTGTTTGGAAAAGTTCAAAATCAGAACCAGGGCTTGCTTTCCTCAGTGCTGAAATGTAGTTGCCTAACATTCCATAGTGCTTCCTCATTGATCCATGTAGTTTCTCATGTGCTAGCAACTGATTTTGTAAGCAAGATCCCTCATGATGAAGCACTTGTATCCTACTCTAATAGCCTCAACAATTTCTTTAGCAGGCCAATGTGGTCTAGCTTTAAAAACCTCTAGAAATTGTTCAGCCAACCACCTAGCTTTGAGCTGCCTATTCTTGTTCATGTTTCCGAGGCAAGTGTGTCCTCCAGTCACTGTTTTCACAACAAAAGTAGCACTTCTACTCTCCCAAGCCAAATATAACCTGAACTTGCAACCACGCACACATGTGACCCCTAACCTTTGATTTCTATTATTGTCACTCACAGTGAAAGATAGATTTCTACCTTGGAGAATTGCATACTTAACAACAGCATCCTTAACATGCTTCCTTTTTGCAAACCTTTGACCAACCTTCTATTGAAATGTTGAAAGATATATGCCTTCTCCAATCAACAAACTTCTTCTTGTTTTCATCTCTTCAATAGTATCTTCATCACCACTGTCAGGGGGTGTGTGGATATCCTCATCAGAATCCTCAAACTCACTATGTGCAGCAGTTGTATACTCATTCACATTGACTTGTTCTCTGTTCTGGTCATCAAAATGCCTTGGATTTTCAATTCCTTTTCCCAACAATGCTTCTTGTTGTGTCTTGTTTGCTAGCTCCAACAGCCTAGCCTTGCATCCTCTCACCCTCTCTCTAGCTGCTACACACTCCTCATCACTTGTGTCAATTTCAAGAGCTATGGAATCCTATAGATCTTTGTTTAATTCAGCTTCATAGACAACTGTTGTTTCCTCATCTTCAAAATCCTCCTCCACATAGTCAAAGTCTCCCTCATGTTCTGATTCAAAAGGGTTGTGATCTCTGTCACTGTTTGACTCACATTCTTCCCCCCAATAACACAAATCTTTTAGAGGAATGGGACTTTGTGGTATGTTATCCTCCCAATCATAGTCATCAATGCTCATAAATTGTGAGGGAAGGGAAGAATTGGCTGGAAAAATTGGTTCAGTTTCCGAGGAAATAGAATCTAATGTGCCTCCTCCAAAAGGTGGTGTAGGAAATACAGTTTGTGAGGTCTGATAAAGGAAAGATTCCTTTGGAGGGTTAGAATTAGGGTTTGTATCATAAATGGGGTCCACATCAGGTAAAACTTGTGTTGAAAAGGTGAGGTCATCATTTTGAACCAAGATACCCTTTGGAGACAAAGCAGTATTGTCCTTAACATCTACTCTATTTTTAGGGCTCCTTCTAAGTGCAGTTGCATTTTTGGTTTTATTTTGAACACATTTTTTAGGGTCAGTTTTTTGGTTTTTTTGGTAGCTGGGCAACTTGCATTAGAAATTGGCCTACTTGTGCATGTCAAACTTTCAGGTGTGTCCCCTCCCCCATGGACCACATACATGTCAATAATCCTATACTTCTTAGCTGATTCAGCCATTACCAACACCTCATCAGCATCATTAAATACTCTAAAAAAACCATTTTCAAGCTCACTATCTGGATTGAAAGAATACAACCACTTAATGTCATCTACAGCATACCCACCACACCTAGTTGCTAATTCTTTAAGCCAAAACCCACAAAGTTCGTCAGGGTCATCATCAAATGTCCTCACCATTCCACCAATGTATTCCAACCCCCTCTTACCCATACAGAACTTTCCACCATGAAAGAATCTTAAAGTGATTCTCCCCATCATAGCTTCAAACAAAAACTGCAAACAACATGCATTAACATTCAATTTCAGTAAAATTGAAAAAATTTCAAACTAAATTTCACTTAATTGAAGCACAAAAAATCAACAACATACAAAAAGTTACACCATCAACCACGAATTTACTCTCACAAAGCCAAACAAACAATCAACACCAATAAATAAACAAAATTGTGAAACAAACAATCAACGAATTCCCAAAACTTTGCAACTATTTTTTTACACAACACACCAATCTCATCCCACAACTGAAATTTCGACAACATCAAATATATATAAATTAAACAAGTATTTAATTCATGGATAATTTACAAATTCGCAAGTTTGTTACAAATGGAAAATTCAGTTACATGCCTTCTTCCTTGTAGAACGTTTCAATTGAGGTCAGTTTTTTTGAGTTGAGAGTAAGAGTAGGCAAGAGAGGGAAAAGATGAAAAGAAGTTAGGAAAGTAAAAAAAAGGAAAATTAATGTAATTAACTACAACATAAAAAGAAAAATAAAATAAAACTTAAAAAATGGCAAAATGTACCTACTCAACAGGTTACAAGTATTCTTGTTCATTATTGACAGATTTGGGTGGAAAGTTGGTTTAACAGTGAATTAATCTAAGGTTGGATTATTATTGTCAGATAGTCCAAAGGTTGGTTTATTTAATTCCAATTTTCCAATTAAATAAACTTACCTAAAAAACTTGATGTAATTTTGGAGTTTGGGATATTACTTGTTTCCTAATTAGATCTGGTTTATAATTAGGAAACTTTATATGTTTTTGGGATGTAATCAGTGTAAGATTTGCGTCTCTACGAGACTTCCGCCCTATCGGGCTTGAGTCGTCAGACACTGTGCCTAACGGCCCACCGATCCTGCGTCTCTACGAGACTTCCGCCCTATCGGGCTTAGGATAGGGAGCAAATGAAAACCTAATTTATGTCTATGTTAGCCTTTAATATGGGGTTTAGGCTTACTAAAAACTTATAGTGTTTTGGTGAGAAATCATCTTGAGGGATGTCGTGTTATTTTGTAGAACTTGATAATACAATATTTATATTAAGGGGAGGAAACCAAAATTTTTTCATAAACACAATTCTTTTTTATTACTCCCTCCGTTCCCTATTTTTCTTTACATATGCTGTTTTGGGATGTTCCATATTTTTCTTTGCCAAACAACTTTATTAGGTTTATAATATTTTTTTATTAAGATGAACCCCACACATCACCCAATATTAGTTGCAAGTTGTTTCTCTTTCATCAATTATTACCCTAATTTGATCCCAATACTATTATTATATCATATACCATAATGAAGAGGCGAATAGTGACGGACAAGGAAAATAGGGAACGGAGGGAGTATTATATTTTTTTATTTTTTCTAGATTGTATTTTGTTGATGAGTTCTCAAATTCTTTGTAGCACGTGATTAATGACAAATTGGTATCAGAGCTAGCTTAAGCCATAGAGGATTTTAGGAACAAATACAAGATACAACCGTTTAACAGAAAAAAAATTCTCGTTGTGGCAGAGTACGATTAAGGATATTCTTATACATTAAGATCTCCATAAGACTTTAGAAAATAAGAAACCTAATTCGGTGGATAAAGACAAGTGGGAGAACATGTAAGTTTGCGCTACTAGTTGTAAGGGGCNGGGGGGGGGGGGGGGGGGGGAGCAAGGGCCTATTCCTAGGGCGAGGGCTCAAACCTTTCGTCATGGCTTGCTTAACCAAGGGGTGGAGTTTTGGAAGATCCACATGAGTGATGCGCACACGAGTACGTCCTTGGTGTGTGGACATCAGTGAACAAAGGGGTTCATGCAGATCTGAGTCAGAAGTGAGAGCTACACGGATGTCTTTCCAGCATAAGGCACACAAACTCGAATATTTTCGATTAGGGGACTGGAATATGACCTATGTCTGGTTTGGATACAAGAGACTAGATTTGGGAGAGAGGGTATGGATATCGGTTTAAGTACCTCATCTACCCTTGTGTAGCATCTTCTTGCTCGAATTTTAGCACAACTAGTTGAATCTTCGACTGGATAGATATCTCCGGCGTAATCTAGTCTTACTTACACATAGAGGTTGCTAAATTGTTATGCCGGTTTATGTTAATGTACATGTAATTTCCTATGTTGATCACTTTGATTTATGCATGTTTATCTATATGTTTGTTTACATGAATTATCTTATTAGGCGTGATTGCATATACCGATCTTTTGTTAAATCTTAAATTCTAGTAAGATGCAACAATGGTTTATACAATTTCAAGGAAGCTGAGAAGTTCGCATATATATGAAAGGAAAATTGACATGCTCGTGAAATGTTAAGGGTTAGTGTTATATACTCATCCAACGGTTCAGATTAAAAGCTTAACCTTAATCCATGTGACAATATATGGGACAACAGATGAAAGACACGTGTCCTCCTACTAACACACAGGATTAGGTAGGAAGCCATGTGGGAGAGAGGAACCCCCTTTACACACCGGGTTATCCTCCTCTCCCCCCTACCAAAAGGAAGAAGAGAATAGTGCTCTACTGTACAAGGGGCTAAGCAGTGTATTCTCACTAGTATAAATACCCGTGAGAAACTTGAACAAAGGCTTTCAATACACATTTATTACAAGCATTTATTGTGCTATTTCTCTCTCAAACTCTCTCTCTCTCTCTCTCTCTAAGTTCTTCATACAGTTACTTACTTAATCATCGGAGGGGGATAAATCCACCAAGGATTTATTCCTTTGTGCAGGTATACAAGGCGCGGAACCTCTGCTCGCCAGGTGCCCTTTGATCGCCAAGTTCACCTGAGGCCACGCCATCTCCTTCACCTACCAGCTTGGACGTCGTTAACCAGCGCCGAGTCAACAAGCTAAAGCATTGTCTGTAGCATTACTGTGTGACCTTTGTAATTAAAATCCTATAAATTTGTAATCATTTGTAAGGATATAACATTTGGCGCCGTCTGTGGGGAAGACACATAGCAATGGCAGGCAATAATCAATTCTTGGATTTAGATGAACACTTAAGGGATAGCAGCTCACCCAATCAGACAGGAATACCAGAGCACTCAGAAGCAGTCAATGGGCAAACAGTAACCATGGACCAGCTACACGCCATCCTGTCTCGCTTCCAACACACCATAGTTGGAGCTGTGGAGGATCAAGTAAAGAAAATATTAAAGGATGCGCAGCCAGAGGCAACGCCAAGCAAACAGGCGAGTGCCAAAAGGAGGGAAATGTGCCGACGAATCCTAACTAGAACCAAAACCCCATTCGGAGCAAAAAGGGGGGAAATATTTAAAAGTACGCCTGGAAAGGGAAAGGAAGCTCGTCAAGAGTTAGAGGCCCAACCTTCTGACGAAGAAGGTGAAGAACAACAGAGGGTCAGAAGAAAACCCTCTCAGCTGTATGTCTCCCAGAATGAGAGTATGGTAATATCGTGGAAAACACCGTTCTCTCTGGTGATCATGGCAGCACCAAGGGCATACAAAGTTAAACCACCAATCATCGAGGCCTTTGATGGCACGTCTGATCCTAATGATCATGTTGCTACATTCAAGCATGCCATGCTGCGATAGGAGCAGATGATGCTACTTGGTGCAAACATTTCCCAGCCAGGTTAAAGGGAGTGGCACAAAAATGGTTTGGGAGTTTACCTGATAATTCCATAAATAGCTTCATGGAATTAAGCATCCTCTTTTGCCATCACTTTATGGCAAATAAGCAAGAAAAGAAGACGAGCATGCATTTAGGCCGAATTTCACAAGGACATTCCGAAACCTTGAGAAATTATGTACAACGATTCAACTTGGAAGCCTTGCAAATTCCAAGCTTAAATGAAAATGTGGCGTTTGATTGTTTCTTCCGGGGATTGGGAAGAAACGTTGAAATTTGATATTGTTTGGAAGGACATAAGGGACCTTAAAACTGCCTTGAAGGAGGCAGAGTCCTTCATTCACACAACAGAACTCTGCTCCACCACTAAAATGAAAGGAAAGTCGAGAAAGTATTCCCAAAAGGAAAGAATGAAGGGCGGAGACCTGGTCTATCACCCCAGGTGAAAGGAAGGATAACAACAAGTTCAAGCGGAAAAGGGAGATCGCCCCCTATGCATCTCCCTATGAGTATAATAAGGAAATTGGGGCAATTTTGAAGGAAGTAGGCCCAAAACTGGGGATCCAGATGCCCGCCCCCATGAGAGCACCAGTGGAAAGTAGGGACAAAAAGAAATTTTGCCACTTTCACAAAGATTTGGGGCATTACACCAACGACTGCAAAAATCTGAGAAGAGTTCTTGACGATCTGGCATCCCAAGGCAAATTGGGGGCATACCTTAGGGGAAATAGAAGAAAGGAGCAATCATGAGAACTCTGGGTATGATACCCCGCCGGATGTGGTGGCGGTCATCTCAGGAGGATTTGCGGATGGGGGGCCGACCAGGAGAGGAGGCAATGATTATGTCCAGCAGCTGATCCAGGTATACACCTCTACATCAGCAACAGTGGAAGGGAAATTCCGAGAGGTGTGCATCTCGGGGAAAGATAGGGGGAGTATACGAACGCCACATGATGACCCTATGGTAGTAGAGTTGAAGGTCGCCAACTTGAAGGTACGGCGGATCTTGATAGATACCGACAGCTCTACTGATATCATCAGCCTATCATGCCTAGAGAAGTTAAACTATGCAAAGGAGGCGTTAACCCCAATCCATCACCCAATAATTGGATTTGGGGGAGGTATCATCCACCCTGTGGGCAGTGTCACCCTACCTTTGCGATTTGGGGATAAGGCAAACCCAAGTAATATGTTTGTAAGGTTTTTAGTAGTTCGGGATGCCATGGCGCACAATATTATCCTTGGGCGTCCAACGTTGAATGTCGCCAAGGCAGTTATAATGCCTCATCTGATGCTGATGAAATTTGAGTGTGATAATGGGTCTATCGGATCGATACATGGTGATCAACAGGCCGCCAGGGAGTGTTATCTGACTACTCTCAGGCCCATAAACCAAGGAACCCCAGAAGGCTCCGCGCCGTCAAAGAAGAGGAAATTAGAGGACAAAGTAGGTGAATTATTGGCAGTGATGAGCCTAAATCAAGCCAGTAAACCTGTAGCTGTTGATGAGCACGAAGATGTTGCGCTAGATGAAAGCCGACCAGAAAGAACGGTGAAGGTTTGGAAAAATTTGGCGAGTGGAGAGAAGGAAGAAATCAAGTCCTTGCTCAGAGAATTTAAGGATTTATTTGCTTATGAGGCGAATGAGATGCCAGGTATTGATCCCAGCATAGCGGTCCAAAAGTTGAATGTGGATCCATCAAAAAAGCCAGTGCTGCAGAAAAAGCGAAACTTGGGCAATGAGAGAAACAAGGCGGCAACAGCCGAGGTTCAAAAGCTCCTGGACGCCGGGTTCATCCGACCCTGCCAGTATCCTCAATGGCTGGCAAACGTGGTTTTGGTTCCTAAACCCAATTGAACTTGGAGGATGTGTGTATATTACACAGATCATAATAAGGCGTGCCCAAAAGACTACTTCCCCCTACCAAAGATAGACAAGCTGGTTGATTCTACAGCAGGCCATGCACTAATGAGCTTTATGGATGCATACTCTGGCTTCCATCAAATCCTCTTATATAAAGAAGATCAGGAAAAGACTGTCTTTGTCACTGAGCAAGGGGTGTATTGTTATCAAGTTATGGCTTTTTGGATTAAAGAATGCCTCGGCGACATTTCAAAAGTTGGTAACTACAGTCTTTTCCGAACAAAGGCGGAATCTTGAGGCATACATTGATGACATGATTGTAAAAAGCAAACTAAGTGGCGAGCATACCAAGGATCTTAGAGAAACTTTCGGAACTCTGAGAAAGCACAACATGAAGCTAAACCCCAAGAAATGTGTGTTTGGGGTGACCAAGGGAAAGTTCTTGGGGTTCTTAGTGGACGAAAGAGGAAACGAAGCCAATCCAGACAAAGTTCAGGCGGTGATAGATATGAAGGCGCCCACCTGTATAAAGGAGGTCCGAAAATTGACAGGATGTTTGGCAGCCCTGGGAAGATTCCTATCAAGATCTGGGGACAAATGCCACCAGTTTTTCAATACAATCAGAAAAAAGGCGAAGTTTGAGTGGACGCCGGAGGCAGAAGAAGCGTTTGAGTCTTTAAAAACACATCTCCATTCGTTACCAAGGCTGGTCATTCCCTTGATAGGAGAAACGCTGCTTGTTTATTTAGCAGTGTCTGGGGTGGCGGTGTCTACGGTTCTGATCGCCGTAAGAAATAAGATTCAAATGCCTGTATATTTTATTAGTCATGTATTACAAAATGCTGAGCAAAGATATTTGGTCATTGAAAAAGTTGGACTAGCTTTATTTCAAGCAAGTAAAAATTACGCCCTTACTTTCTGGCTCACAAGCTTGTAGTTCTCACTAATCAACCGATCAAACAAGCTATGAAAAATAAGGAATCATCTGGGACAATGTTAAAATGGACCGTTGAATTAGGGGCGTTTGAGATAGATTATGAACCACGAAAGGATATTAAGGGGCAAGCCTTAGTAGATATTATAGTTGAAACCACTCGTCTTGAGGGGTGTTAAGAGAGAAAGGACTATTGGACGTTGCACGTAGATGGATCCTCTACTCAGCAAGGGGTCGGGGTTGGCATTATATGCCGATCACCAAAATGTGGCATTTATGAATATGCAATGAGGTTCCAATTCAAAGCCTCCAACAACGAAGCAGAATACGAAGCCCTGTTAGCTGCAATCAAAATGTGTAAGGCAGCTGGGGCAACCAAGGTGAACGCCATCTCTGACTCTCAATTGGTAGTGAGCCAAGTGAATGGTCAATTTGAAGCAAGGGACGAGGCTATGGTTCAATACCTAAAAATGGTGCAGGAAGAGGTCAATGATCTTGTAGAATTTACTCTCAGCCATGTTCCAAGAACAGACAACAACCAAGCTGACGCCTTAGCAAAGTTAGCAAGTTCAGCGGCTAATGACACCCCGAGATTAGTATTTTGGGAGGTTAAAGAAAAGAGAAGTGTAGGAGGAGAAATCGCTTCTATTGATCGAAGCAACACTTGGATGGTTGGAATAATGGCGTACAAAATATCAGGCGCCCTCCAAGAAGACAAAACGCAGGCTAAGTACATCAAGGCCAGGGATAAGTGGTTCATAATATGGAATGGGGCGCTCTACAAATAATCTTCTTCTCGCCCCTTGCTGAAATGTGTCACACTAGAGAATGAGAGGAAAATTTTGGAAGATTTGCATCAGGGACAATGCTCCTCTCACATCGAGGCTGGTGCACTAGCAGAAAAAGCCCTGCGAACTGGGTACTTCTGGCCAACAATTAGAAAGGATGCATGGGAAATGGTTCAAAAGTGTCACAAATGTCAGATCTTTGCAAATCTGCATCAAAAGCCAGCGAGCTACCTCAAACCAGTTCTAAGCCCACTTCCTTTTGTCAAGTGGGGCAGGGACATCCTTGGACCATTTCCTCAAGCAACGGGTCAACGAAAATTTGTTTTAGTAGTGGATTACTTCACCAAGTGGGTCGAGGCTAAATCTCTCCGGAACATAACTACTAATGATGTGAAAGGGTTCATCTGGAAAAATATTATCACTCGATATGGCGTTCTTCAATCCGTTGTTTTTGACAATGGAAAACAATTTGAGAATGACCGCCTTAAGGATTGGTTGAGCAATCAAGGGATACACGCCCACTTTGCAGCAGTAGGACACCCACAAGCAAATGGTCAAGTAGAATCTTTCAATAAAATCCTCTGCGCAGAAATCAAGAAGAAGTTGGAAGAAGCAAAAGGGTTATGGGTGGAAGAACTTCCTAATGTTCTATGGTCCATCAGAACTACGGTCAAGAACTCAATCGGAGAGACGCCCTTCACCTTGGTATAAGGGGCAGATGCTGTACTACCAATAGAAATGCAGGAACCTACCCTGAGATTGATGTTGTATAATGAAGACGCCAACTGGGAAATGTTGAAGTTGCATTTAGATTACCTACCTGAAGTCAGAGAAAACGCCCTACTTCGACAACAGTTGTACAAAATACGAATGAGTCGGGAGTTCAACAAGACGGTCAAAATACGTCAACTTAAGAAGGGCGACTTAGTGTTAAGAAAAATGGAAACAGTTGGGCGAGCAAGTGAGCAAGGAAAGCTGACACCAAATTGGGAAGGGCCTTATAAGATAACAGAAGAAATTCACGACGGAACATTCAAATTAGAAAGGATGAATGGACACCTTCTCCCTCGAACATGGAATGCAGACACCCTCAGGAAGTATCAAATATGAATGTAATATCAAAAGCACATTTTAATGCAAAAGGAAAGGTTATGAGAAAACATATAAAAGACCCCAAATGGCGTGCAAACGTTAGGGAAATTCCCCTGTAAGACCTCGAAATGGCGTTCAAACGCCGAGGCATAATAAGACCTCAAATGGAGTTCAAACGCCGAGGCATAATAAGACCTCAAATGGCGTTCAAACGCCGAGGCATAATAAGACCTCAAATGGCGTTCAAACGCCGAGGCATAATAAGACCCCAAATGGCGTGCAAACATTAGGGCAATTCCCCTGTAAGACCTCAAAACGGCGTTCAAACGCCGAGGCATAATAAGACCTCAAATGGCGTTCAAACGCTGAGGCATAATAAGACCTCAAATGGCGTTCAAACGCCGAGGCATAATAAGACCCCAAATGGCGTGCAAACGTTAGGGCAATTCCCCTTTAAGACCTCGAATGGCGTTCAAACGCTGAGGCATAATAAGACCGCAAATGGCGTGCAAACGTTAGGGTAATTATCCTGTAAGACCTAAAAATGGCGAGGCAAACAAATAATAACACCCTAAATAGCGTTCAGTGCCTGGGCAATTATCTAGTAAGACCTCAAAATAACGTTTAAACGTTGAGGCCATCATACAAAAAGACCCCAAGCAACGTTCAACGTTAGGGCAGTTAACTTATAAAACCTCGAATGGCGTTCTAACGCTGAGGCTATTGCAATAAAGGGCGCTCAATGGGAGATTTAGAACACTTCCAAAATCTCCTTAGGTGTCAAACGCAAAAAGCGCCTTGGGTAAAAAAAAGAGGAAAATAATCGACGAGTAAAAGCCTGAACTAGATAAGGTTTAGGGGCACAGGATAAAATAAACTACACATTCTGGTTAAACTTTACCAAGTTCAGAGTTTTCTTTTTTTGTTACGCCCTCATATGAGTAAGGTAGTTGATGAAAGAAATATTAAGTAAAAAATATATATATATAAATAACATTAGCTACAAAACTAACAAAATATTTGCCAAAAGCAGTAAATAAATAAAAGAACGCCGTGATTGAAAGGAATTATATTATTAATTATTGTCAACTCTTTACAAAAGGTAAGGAAGGGCTTAAAAGTACAAACTACAAGGAAGGGGGGATAGGGGCGTCATGGGTTGGACTATCAGCTATAGTCACAACTTCACTAGGAGTGACGCTCTACTCGCCAGGCGCCTTGCTTTCAGCTTGATCTACAGGACGATCATATTCTTCCTCCTCCATAATAGAAGTAGATTCAAAGGGGGAAGGAGGGTCATCATTGTTGTGTTTAGCCAAGAAAGCCCTGATGACATGATCAAGCCGGCGCTTGAAGTAGAAGTAATCAACTTTTTCTTCACTATGGCGATAACAAAGCTCTCATCCCTCCTTCACCAAGTTTTTCATATCCGTCATCCCCTCGTCATAGATGTCAATGGACTCGTCTTGAAGCTCGTTCATGTTAGCTTGTAGAATGGCGACTTGACGCTCTAAAGCCTTCTTAGCACGGGCGAGCTCCTCTTTCTCACCAAGGGCTTTGTCATATGATGATTTGAGTTCAGAGTGGCCCTTCAATTTCTCTTCTAACTCTTGGTTAGCTTTTTGTAAACTTGCCACTTTGGACTCAGCATCATCAGCCCTCTTAGACTCGGCCGCCAACTTTCTTTCAACAGCCTTCCTGGACGCCACCTCAGATGCGTACTCGGCGTCGGTGGACCCCTTAGCCTTGAGCATATTAGTGTATGCAATGTTTACAACCTCACAGTGCTTTTGCATCTTAGCATAGGAGGCGTCCTTATCTTGGCGCTCTTTCTCCAGAGTGGATTTCAGCTGTGTAACTTCAACTGAAAGTTGGCGACTTTGTTCGAAAAGAGACAAAGCCTCAGCAACGGTCTCATGTTGCTTTTATGCCCAATTGGCAAACACATCAAGACGAAGCATAACTTAATAAAAATAAAAAAATAATAACAAAAAATTAGTAAGGCAAATTGATAGTTGCATAAAATTAAGGAAAGATATTAGTTAGGAAGAATCTTTACATTGGCAAGATCCATGAGGCATGGACCCAGCAGACCATCTTTGGCGCCCTTTAAGCCATCAGTGTAGCCTTCAGGGGCGCACTCCAGCATGTTTCCCAGCATGGTCCTCTTCTCAGTAGAAGAGAGGCGCATCGAGGGTGTACGCCCAGTCTCCACGGTGGCAGGAGACTCCATCGTGTTATCCATTGCTGGGATTTCTGAACGGGCAGAAAAACAGAGGCACGAGGGTCAGTAGGAGAATAAATGACGGAGTCGGAGGATGACTGATAAGTACATACAAAATTGGGTCTAAAAGAATTACCAGATTGTTGGGCTTGCAGCTTGGTGGCTGCTGACATATTAGCCTTCACTTTGTTAGCAAGGCCAGCTAGGACGCCGCCATCCAAATCAGCGCCTGCTGGGGCTGAGCTAGAAGGGCCAGCTTTTGGGGGCCCAACACCCTCTTTAGTTGTGGTGGTAGGCGTGGATTTGGATGAGGACCCCGCCAGTTTGGATTTTGGGAGTGTGGGAGTTTGTTGGTTAGATGGAGAAGGGGTGTTGGATGGACGAATGGTGGGTTCTTTGGATTTTGAGGAAGGAGCAGTAGGTAGTGGAGAAGGCCCTACCATTGGTTGAGAAGGCGAGGGGGTGGATACCTCGCCAAACGTAGAAGGGGTGGCAGGAGAAGGAGTCGTCTCCTTAGGAAGGGAAGGACGAGAAGAAGGGGTTTTGGGTTTAACCGCCACATGCTTTACCCTCTTTTGTTGACCTGGGAGCACATGAGAAGGGTGTTTCATTTTAACGCCCCCAGTTGGAGGGGTAGTGTCCTTGTTCCCCTTTGAGGAAGGCGCAGGGGCCATTTACTTTCCCTTTGATTTCTCCGCGCCCCCAGCAGATGCGAAGGCGTCCTTTTTCCCTTTTCCTTTACCCTCGCCAGCTGAAGGGGCAAGGGTGGCGGTCCTCTTAGACCCTGGCTCCCTTATGGATACACCAGGGCGCTTTGACGAGGGCGCCTCCATGTTGCTCGCCGCACTCTCCTGAAGAAACTAGAAGAATAAGTAAAGCTTGTAAAAGACAAGATAATAATAATAAAAATAAAAGATAGAAATGAAAAGTTTAGTACCTTTTTAAAGGCGAGCTTCTCCTTTTAACTCATCATCTTCCGACGAGCTAATATGTCCTTTATGGACTCCAAGACTTTTCCTTCGCCTAATTCTTCAGGGGTAAGGCGGGTCATTGCTTTTTCTGAAAAGAACAAAAAGGAAACATTAAAAAAAATATATACATAGAAGGGATATATTAATAAGAGGCTCGCATTAAGGCAAAAGGTAAAACTAAACCACCAGGTACCTTTCTCCAACTTGGCGCACAGACCAGTGGCGCAAAGGAAAAATTTGTTATTGAGTAAATAGGGGAGAGGCACCCAATTGGCAAGACTTTCCTTGTCCTCTTCGGACACCTTAAAATAGGCCTGGGTGCGCTCTTCACCGGCGATCAGGTGAGGGGTGGCGTTGGTTTTACCCAGGTGCTGGGCATTATCATTCCACCTACCATAGCAGCCCGCCATGTTAAGGTCGCTGGTAACAAAAAATACGAATTTGACCTTCCACTACTTAAGGTTGGAGGTCCTGTCTATCACTTTCATATAATGAAGACGGTTGGAGATAGCGTACCAGCTGTACCCAGCTGCAGGGTTAGGAACCCTATTTAGGAAGTGAAGGGAGCGGAAGGCGTTGAAAGAAATAGTTAATTTCTTCAAAACGCAAGTGGCAATGAAGGAGTTAATAAAATGCCAAGAGTTGGGGGTCAGTTGGGCTATCCCTATGTCATACTCGCTTAAAAGAGTGTCCACGAAGGGATGAGGGGGGAACCTAAGTCCAAGTAAAAGGGCATCCTTGTAAACCCCAAATTCATTGGGCTGTACTTGGGTAATGGTGGCGCCTAGTAAAGGGTCAATCATTTTAACATGTTCAGGAAGCCATAAAGATTTCCTAAAAGCGCCACGGTCCTCCCCTAATTGTTTGACCCAAGAGTTACTAACAAGGATGCCGCTGGGATCGTTTTTAGGAAAGAAGGATTGGACCTCCACTTTCTGTTGCTCGCCACCTTGTTTCCTTTGACTCTTGCCAGGGGATCGGCGAATAGAGCCTCTGTGTTCTCCGAAAGATCTCGCCCTGGGGAAGGCGCCTTTTCAGAAGAAGAAGAGGAAACCACCATTGTGCGAATTCTTCTAGCACAAAGTTTTGTTCTAACCATAGAATTCTGCACACAAGAAATAAATGGTGTGAGATTCTGAAAAGTTAGAGGTGGTGAGCTATCAGGAGAAGAGGAGGCGAGATATATGGCTCTCACCCCTGTGAACCCAGATGAAGTAGGGTTCTCTTCACTCCGCAAAACCCTTCTTTTGATTAGGGGATGAAGATATACCCCATTAGAGGAAGAAGCAGAAGCCATAACTGAAAAGAAAGGAAGATAAATAAACAAAGTAAGAAGGGATTAATACCTGAACAAATGCTCGAAGGAACCGACAAACTGTTACCGCAAGATAGGAATTAAACTTAAGTTACTTTCACACGTAAAAATGACAGGAACTCACACTACAATTCACCAAAAAAAGCTTGAGAAAACCCACTATTTTAAGAGAAAAAACTTGAATGTTTAGTAAGAATGAGAAAGAACAAGGGAGGGGTTAACAGAGGAAAGTATTTATAGGCAGTTAAAGAGGGGTAGAGAGGACTTTTCCCCTTCGAAGCTGAAAAGGCAGGGGCAATTCCGACCAGTCCTCGAAGAGAGTACAAAAGTACGTCTCCTTTTCTTTTCCTCGAAAACTGTTTTGTAATCATTCGAGCTCTTCATTGATTATTTATGATCATCAAACCCCTTCGTTAATTAGCTGGTAACCACCTATTCAAATTCAACGGCTTGATGAGGGGAAAATGTTATATACTCATGCAACGGTTCAGATTAAAAGCTTAATCCATGTGACAATATATGGGACAACAGATGAAAGACACGTGTCCTCCTATTAACACACAGAATTAGGCAGGAAGCCAAGTGGGAGAGAGGAACCCCCATTACACGCTGGGTTATCCTCCTCTCCCCCCTACTAAAAGGAAGAAGAGAATAGTGCTCTACTGTACAAGGGGCTAAACAGTGTATTCTCACTAGTATAAATACCCGTGAGAAACTTGAATAAAGGCTTTCAATACACATTTATTACAAGCATTTATTGTGCTCTTTCTCTCTCAAACTCTCTCTCTCTCTCTCTCTCTCTCTCTCTCTCTCTCTCTCTCTCTCTAAGTTCTTCATACAGTTATTTACTTAAGCATCGGAGGGGGATAAATCCACCAAGGATTTATTCCTTTGTGCAGGTATACAAGGCGCCGAACCTCTGCTCGCCAAGTTCACCTGAGGCCACGCCATCTCCTTCACCTTCCAGCTTGGATGCCGTTAACCAGCGCCGAGTCAACAAGCTAAAGCATTGTCTGTAGCATTACTGTGTGATCTTTGTAATTAGAATCCTATAAACTTGTAATCATTTATAAGGATGTAACAGTTAGTAACATAATGGTAAGCATAGATATGTATAAAAGGAGGAAATATGTACATAAGGTAAAAGGGGAGGGGATTCCTAGAACATGATACTATTAAGAGCCAAAAAGTAAATGCCTAGCCATGGTACTAAGAAAGCTTTAAATATCATTAGATAGTATATGCCATTTAAAACTCATAAAGTAAAGACTTAAGCATGTAATTAAAGCATTAAAACTTCAAGAGCATGGTCATTTGTTAAGTGAAAAATTTTATACCATCAAACCTAAGGAAAATAGTAAAAATATGAGATATAAGATGCAAGGTAAGCATAGGTTCAATACAAAGGACAAAACTCTAACATGGCACTAAGTAAAGAAGTGAAAAGGAAACATGCATAATCAAAATTAAGAGCCTACTAAGCTACAGAAAAGCTATAAGAAAACATGATACAAAGTTAGAGAATTAAAAAATAAGAACACGTAAAAAAGAATTATGTAAAATGAAGCTATAATGAAGAAAGTATGTACGAAATACTAAAACAGAAAGAACTACATTTTGACAAGTAGAAAGAGCATGAATCGAAGAAGGAGTTTAGAAAATTACATTTCTCACGCATTCTCCACTACCTTACGAACAACCACGAGCAATCCCAATCCAAAAGGCCTTCTTGAGCATCGAAAACGAGCCCCTCAAAGTTTCCTTGCTTGGTTTTAGATCTTGAAATGAATTGTGACTTTAAATTTTGTTGTAGAAAATGTGCTTGGATATTTGTAGTGATTTTTTGACACGATGTAGTTTGTTGGGAATATTTTGTTAAAATTTCATAAGTAAACTCGAAGTATAGATGGAGATATGATGTTTTGATTGGTCGGGGTACATTCGAAGTATTTTTTAGAAAACAAGTATGAGTATGTGAAATGAAGTTGATATAAAAATTGATGATTTTTTTATGCCACTTTGATCAGAAACTTTAACCTGTTTATATAAGGTCGCGCCAGGTTTACGCCATAGCACAGAGGGAGACCTACGATATAGCGCAGATGGTCGTGGATAAGGCGGTGGTTGCGCCTTGACGCATGTGACTTCCTGCGCTATGACGTAGGTAGATCATACGTTAGTGGGATGGACTGGTTAAAGTTGCACCATGGCGCAACAACCGCACTATACCATGGGGTAGTAGGCTAACAATTATTGGGTAATTGTTGCTCTTGCACTGTGGCACAAATGGGTCGTGGGAAGTGGCCAACTTTCCTTCCTGAGCTATGACGTATAGTGTATCTCGCGCTATGGGGTAGAGACATCATGGGTTGAATGATAAAATGTGTTGCGCTATGGTGCAGAATAGGGTCTACGACACGACGCAACCTTTAAGGTTACTGCAGGTGGTGCAAGAGGGTCTCTGTGTTGTGGCACAAGCCATGACCTGCGCTATAGTGCAGGTTAGCGCGGGAATTCGGGCTTTGTTTTTTATTTTGAATTTATTTATTTAATGTATTAAAATCATTTTAATAAAATCAAAAAGTCATTTTTGGCACAAATTTCCACAATTTATCTTTAGGGCCTCCACTCGGGAATTTTGGCTCATCGTTCCTCTCGGCTTTCAGTGCATCGCAAGGTTTGGAGGATCATCATTGCTTCTTCTTTTCGGCAATACATGATTTTTTTTCTATAGAAGCCCCCACTTTGACCAAATCCCAATGAGAGACAATTGTCAAAGTATTCGAATCGGGACGGAAGATCCTCTAGGACGTTCTGCTATCTAGGGGAGTCTTGTCACGTTGATACTTGTAAAACAAGATGTTTTAATTTTACTTGGACCTTTATTCATTTTCTATGGCTCCGGTGGGGAATATGCTTCTTCCTTGGGGAGGCCATGTGTAATGGAGGGCAAGCGGAAGCCCCAAGTGTCAAGTGTCTTTTTCTAGATGACTCCATTAGGGAGAACAATGTGTGTTTGGAGTGTTTCTGGTAATTTTGTGTGATTTGTTGAGGAGTTATTTGTGTGCTCTCTAGAGGAGAGTTTGGTGATTGAGTTGTGTAAGAACAAGCATAAGTCTGATGAAGTCGCGTATAGAAGGTATTGCGTATAGCAGGTGTTTCTGCTTGTAGCAGACTTGATTGTATGTGTTATGACGTGATTGGAGTTAGGGACGCCTATAGCAGGCTTAGAGCTAGGGCCATCTATAGCGAGATATGGGGTCGTGTTTGTAATATACAACGTGTAGCAGGTTTTTGTTTGGGTTTTTGTATAACACTCATAAGCACGATGTCCAGATTTTCCATAGTTCCGACAATTCACTAAGTTCTCTTCACAGCCTCTTCTAGGATGATTCTTTGGACAATATGGCCAATGATGCACCCTCTCTCCAGACTTTACCGTCTTTCCACCTTGTTTAATTATCCATCCCTCTAGAAATTTGAGTTTCCATTTTTTTTGAAAGTTAGAGTTCCTATTCCTTTGGAAGTTTTGGTTCCCACTCCTTCGATTATGGTTGTTTGATCCACCAAATCTAGGTCTTTTAATTTGTTGAAGTGATTGAAATTTTTTGGACTATCATTGGCGTGGCTCCTTCTCTTCCCATCCTTTAATTCCTTGGCTCTCTCACCTAACTTGTATCGAATTCAGACGAGCAGCCCTACCATACACAACATCCAAAGTAATGAAGTGCTCTCTAGCAAGTTGAGATTGCAACTCCAAATTCAAACCTTATTAAAAATAATAAGCCTTCCTCTCTTCGATTGGCACAATTTCAGGTGCAAACCTCACCAATTCAAAGAACTTGTGGTAGTATTGCTCCATCGACATGTCATCTATCTCCAACTTAGTGAACTCTCTCGACTTTTCCTTCTTCAAAAATGAGGGATAAAGCTTGTTGCGAACTACTTCCTTAAACATTTTTCAACCAAAGTTAGGCCTAGCCATAGTTGCCTCACTTTGTGACCACCATATGTCAAGTTCCTCTCTCAAGTAAACATAACATTAGCAACTCTTAGTTCATTCGAACATTTAAGAACATGGAAATTCTTATCGAATTGCCTAATCAAGTTCTCCAACACCAAAGGGTCTTTAGTCCAATTATAGACTGGTGCCTTACTCCTAGCTATCTCCCTAATCCCCAACAGAGTCTTAATTCCTATGATTATCTTGATTGTTCCTTGACAACTCAAAACTGATTTCTCTATCTTCATTGTTTCTTCCCATCTATTAAACAAAACACACACCTTTAAACCTCAAACTTAGAAACACTCGACTCTTATTTGTACGGGTAGTCGTGTACCTATAAAAAAAACCTACAACTTTAACTAATGTATCCATGGAAGTAGGAATCGAATCCATAGGGAGACATCGAAGTTCTTCAAAAGTTATTTTGTTATAAGGGGCCATTGAGTTGGTGATCAGTCAAAACACTAATTAATACTAAAAACAAGAATTAAAAACAAATAAATCAATTAAACTAAGCATAGGGCAATGGTTCACCATAAACCGACAACAAATAGACTAACAACCGATGAACAAATTGACAACGCTCTAAATTATGGCACACTAATTCTCTCGAATTTAGACTCCTTCAAAACTCCTCTAATGGCTCTCGCTTGCTTAGACTCATTTTTCCTATTATCCTATGATTTAATTGTGGCAACCTTACATGTCAGTATCAATTTCGACAATTATCAGACTGACAATTAAACCTAGCCAGTATTCAATTAAAAGCAATATATATTGATAAAAAAGGAATTCAGAAATGACATATATATCAATCGATTACCAAACAAGTTCATTGGGATGGTTCATGGATTCCTTATTCCTAGAAATTAAACCACTCACACATACTGAAAATCGCAGGAGTAAAATCGATATTAAAAACCATGACTAAAACATGATTACATTAACAAAACTTAACAACATAAAAATTAGAGCATAAAATAAATCTATCAGTATTAAAAGCTAATACTAAAAACATAAACTAAATTAAACAACAAAACTAAATTAACAAGAATAATAAAAAATTGAATAAATCATGAATTATATTAATTAATTGAATGAATGGGTAAATTGCGCAAAAGTATCATTTCTACATAGAGAAAACTAAGTAAAATTGGGCAATGATGATGATAATAATAACAATAATAATATTAATAATGATAATGATAATAATAATAATAATAAGTCGTACATAAGTGTGGAGTCGGGGCTTTGGGGGCCCACGTGCCCTTTTTATAGACGTCGAATGTCTTATTAGTCTGCATATTGCGAGTATGTTTGGCTTGAGGGTGAGTCTAGAAGCTCAAAACCTAAGCGGAGAAGTTGCCACTGTGCTCTTTTCGGGAGCTCACAGAACCCCATGGGGTCTATTCCAAAGGCCAATTGATGCCAAGGATAAAAAGGACTCTAGTCCTGGATTAGGGGACGAGGGTCGGGACAAGGTAGTTCACGATGCCCCCCCCCCCCCTCCCCCTGCACGCGCGTATAGCGGTCTCTACTTGGTCTCATATGTAATTTCATGCTTATAATATTGAATTATAGCAATCATATTTCCAGTTTATCCTAAAAATATCATAGAAATTTTCTAGGTGAGGTTATCTAATACACACATATTTTTCTAATAACACGCGTGGGAAATCACTTTAGGGTTAATCAAAATTAATAGGTCCTAAGCCAGTTGTCTAGTATTTAATCTTTACTTTAGTTAGATCATGTTTTTCCAATCTTTTAATTAAACATGGATTTTAGTTGATCAAAAGCAATAAACAATTAGCATATAAAATCACATAAAAAACCTAAAATACTATTTCTACTTAAGGTTGATTTTAATTTAAAGTCACTCCATAATTAATGAAGAATTCATAAACATGTCAAATTTCTAATAAAGAAAAATAAAGCACATAAACTAACTCAATTAATTGAAGATCTCAAAATGCAGATGTTGTTGATGTCGGCCTCATTTGAAGTACTCTGCGTGCGGCCGTCAAAACAACGTCTTTTTGTTGATGCTTGAATAAGAAATTAAATTAAATTAATTATAATAATAACAATAAAGTTGTGTTTTGGAGATTTAGTTAATTTATTAAGAGTGTTTAGGGAGATTTAGAAAATCATTTTGTCGAGAGAGAAATAGAGGGGTTGGCACGAATTACGAGGTGTGTCGCAAAAAGTTTAAGATGTTTGAAATGGCTGGACATGCATGGGCACGTATGTATAGTGCAAAAGGTCGCAAGCATAAGTGCATGAGCGTAGGGGGAACGCCACAACGCCTACGAGCGAGCATTGGGGCACTTAGTGAGTGCTAGGGCGCTCAGGCTGAGCGCTCATGCGCTGGATAGGCAATGTAGCGCTAGTTGGGCGCTGTAGTGCACGGTCGTGAATTTTTGGAGTTTTGCTTTGTTGTCATAATTCCAAAATTCGACCCCTTTGGGTGTATGTACGTTGAACGAGCGCATATATGCTCAGGGGATATGTATATCGAATTTCCATATTCTGATATTCACTTCCATAAGTCGTCTTATACATTTCCATAAGCTTAAAGTTGCTAGATTTCATACGGTTGCTTCTAGAACTTTCGTCGTACTTGGCCATATTTTTGTGCTCAATTTACATTCTATGTTTTTAAAATAAAATAAAATTAAATTAAAATTAAATTAAATTAAAAATAGATAAGATAAAATTGAAACTGAAATAAAATCAAAGAAACTACTTTAAGCGCACTTTTTCCATCGGAACTTATCATCAGCTTATTCTGGCAATGCATTTTGACCCGGCAGCGGGACCCATGTTTAGATTGTGGGGTGGGATCAAATAGGTGATTGGATTTCATCACACATATTTTGGTTTTCCTTGCAAACAATTAACTTCAGATGTTGGGCCTATTGCAATGTGGTACACTTTAATCATTGGCCTTTAGGCGGGTCCAAATGTAGGTATCTACAATAAGCCTAGGATAGAAACCCTATATATACAAAGCCAAAGCAAGTCAGAAAATCTCAAACAACACATGCTTTTGGCTGGCAAGGCACAATGCATTTTGGTCTGGCGTGACGCACCCGAGCTGGGCACAATGCTCCTTGACCCCGAGTCTTTCGTGCTTGCTCATTTGCTCCGAAACTCGACTTCTTTGCTTCTCAAAGGCTTCTAATTTATATCTTAGCTCTCTTGTGGCTCCTTAAAGTGTTCAAGACTTCTTCTAATTTGTCAGGTGCTCAAAATAATGCGAAAATCAATGCGATCGAACTAATTCCTGCAATACATAACAAACCAAAATAAAAAGCGCTAAAAGCAACCAAAATTAGTAGAATTAGACTCAAAAGAGCCTTGTTAGAACCAATAACCAATACAAAACGGGGTTAAACCATCGGTATAAAATATGCATATCATTATTACGTAAAGTGAAATACTCTAAAACTAGTCAACGGTTTGGCAAACAATTTCAACAAAAAGGGCTTAAGCAATAAACAACAACTCAACAACCACAATAACTTGAAACTACAACAAAAGAAAAAGAAGTTAAAAAAAGAACAAATGAGAAGACAAGTAAAGAAAATTTAGTTCCATTCCGCTTGGTTTAAAACTAGAAATCCAACGACTCAACTACTTAAACAAAACTAATGAGGTTACAATTACATCAAAGAAGCAATTATATCCTTTTTGTTTGAAAAAAAAATTAAACAAAAGCCAAAAATAAACAAGTCTTCTATTCTTCAAGGCAACTTCTAGAGCAATTCCTGGGTCTTGCATTTGATTCTTATTTCTTTCTCCTGTTGCTCCTAGATGGTTCTTATGAAGTAGCTTCATTTCTGTCTTCAATAATTCCATCATTCTATCTTGAGTCTCACTATCACTAAGTATGATGATCGATTTTCGGTTATTTCTCCACGTCCACACAATCACCATCATCATCTTCTTCCTCTTTGTCTTCCTCTTCCTCTTCTACATCTTCATTCTCATCTATGTCATATTCCTCACAATATCCCACATGGTATTGTGGGCTTGGAGGTACAATCAATCACTCATGAATCCTGCCAGCTATTTCTATCTCCCTTCTAACAAAGTCCATAGTTGGCAACCTTCTCCCTTCTATAGAGAATTTTTGGTAATTGGGTGTCCTATTCTCAAGGACAATATCATGATAATAGTTTTGAGTCCCTCATAATCCAATTCATTTGGTAGGTATCTCATAAACATCCACACAATCACTAGTACAAAAAATGCATTTTGCTGCGGTTTTTTCCCGGGTATTTGCTGCGGTTTTGAACCGCAGCACTTATAGCAGCAGCAAATGATGAAATTTTATTTGCTGCGGTTTAACCGCAGCAAAAAATGGGTTATTTGCTGCGGTTATTCAGGTAATCGCAGCAAATAACACACCACAAACTGGAGGAAAACAGGATTATTTGCTGCGGTTCTTTGTAAAACCGCAGCAAATAGTGCAGTTTCCCACCAAAAAAAACACTTATTTGCTGCGGTTTTGTGAATAACCGCAGCAAATAAGCACCCAAAAAAATAATTTTTTTTTTTTTTTTGCATTTTAAAGCAAAATTAGAAGCTGAAATGTTATACATACATAGAATCAATTATTTTCAATTGAATTACACTTCTATCACAAAAAAATACACTTCTATTCAACCTCAAAAACAGCTTTTCCATGTTAAATAGAGGATATCTCCGAGGTGTCTCCACTACTGTAAAATGCCATATAAACCAAATAGTGTTGCTGGATAAGCCATTAATTAGTAGCAGTGTCATGCACCATATCATACATGTTCCTAACTTGCTAGCAAGTCGTAGTTAAGATAAAGAAGATAAAGTAACCACATTTTGACAAAAATGGCATAAAAATGGCAATGTCAAGTCAGACATCCTTACCATAGCCACTCAAAGACCATAGCCTTAGAAGAAATATATTTAGCACCTAGAATTATATATTTCTAACTTATAAGATATTTGCAATATGCCACTCAAAGACCATAGCCTTAGAAGAAATACAGATCTTGGCAATGTAGCCTTGACTAAATGTCAAGAGGAGTAATATAAATCCCATAACCATCAACTCTACAGTAATTAAACAAATCTTGAATTAGAACATCACTCCAATACTCCATAGCTCAATAACCAAAGAACATCAAAGTTTATAATGCACTAATATTTCCGATTAAGAGGATTATGTTCTTACCCTCTTTCACCTTATCCAAAGCCTCAAATAGTGCCCTCGCTCTTATGTTTCCTTGTTAACCACTGACCAACAATTAAATTCAAGCATAAAATTAGCAATATATATAATACTAACCATTACTTTACTAAGTATAACACATTGTTAGGATTATTATACATACAAATAAAACTATAATGTGATTAGGAGTTAGGACAACCAGACTTGTCGAGTTCAATTACTTTACCATTCGACCCAAATGGCAACTTAAAACATTTACCATCTAAATAACATATTTCTAGTGATGGAAACTTCACAGCTACAACATCAAGGATTAGGTTCTTAGCCGCCATGACAATCTACTCACATTAACAGCAGAAAGAAACAAAAGACATTAAATGAGCAAAACCCAATTTTCCAATTTCAATAAAACAATCTAAAAATTATCAAACTTCACCATTTTGACATAAGTATTAATAAATCAAAAAAACCCTTTACAAAAACACAAAAATAGCAGCTAAAGAAAATCACCTTTCAGGCTTTCCTCAATGTTTTTTGAGATCAAATATGAGCAAAATAACCTCCACTAATCTCATCTTTATTGTCTTAAAGTGAAACAACTAATACAATACATCAAAATTCAATATCACTACACAATAATCACAAAACAATACTTTCTCAAAGAAAAAAAAATTTTAAAACATTCCTCACTCACTCTTTCATCCATACATACTGAACAAAAAAAAATCAGTTCAAAGGAAAAAGACAAACAACCCAGAGACTCCAATCCCACACAAAAACGCCCAATACTATTTGTGATGATACATCTAATTAGGGTTTCATTCGAAAAAATTATCAAAAAATTAGGGGTTTTCGATTAACTCACCTCAAATGATTGATCTTTAAAAAAATTCGCCAAAAATTCGCCCAAATCGCCTGGAATTCGCCCAAAATCGCCTGAAATTCGCCCAAAATCGCATCAAACAAATAAAAAAAACTCAATCAAATTCAGACCATTAATGTGAAAAAAAAACATGCAAACTAAAAATTAAAATAATAATCGAATTCAAATTCGATCATCCAACAATAAAAGAAAACAAAAAAATTCAGAAAAAAAGAGAGTACCATGAAAAAGGAGAATGATAAGAGGAGACTGTGAGAAAAAAAGATGATTTTAAGGAGAAAGATAGAGTGAGAGACAGTGAGAGGAGAGACGGTTAGAGCGAGAGTGAGAAAGAGGAGAGACGGTGAGGGTGAGAGTGAGAGTGAGAGCTAGGGTTTGGTTAAGGGGGCTTTTATATGGGGCGGGTATTTGGGCTCATGGCCTACTTATGATTTTGGTTGGGTTATTTGCTACGGTCAATTAACTTGTATAACCGCAGCAAATAAGTTATTTGCTACGGTTTTTTTGAACCGCAACAAGTACTTCTATATAATTGAAATAATAATGGTTATTTGCTGCGGTTCTTAAAAAAATCACAAAGAACCGCAGCAAATGTGACGCAGCAAATGTGGTTTTTTGTACTAGTGAATTAAGCCATGCAAATTAGATCTTGATAACCCATATAATACAAAAAGTGGCTCCATTTCTTAATACTGTCATAATAACTCTTAACATGATGATAATCTCTCCTATGAAGGTTGTGCACCGAAGGGGTCAACAACTACAGGTCCAGAAAATTGTGAATCCCAAATACTAAGCAACCCAAAAAAAAAAAAAAAAAAAAAAAAAAANAAAAAACAAAAAAAAAAAAAAAAAAAAAAAAAAAAAAAAAAAGCAACTCAAAGCTCAAACACTTAGTAGTTAGCATACAAAGCAAAACATAAGACATAAAAACATGCATAATGTAAGAAATATGCAAAAGTTCCCTTCCTAAGTCTATCCAACTCTCACTTTCCAATTTTTAAGTCTTAATCTTTATGCTTTCGTGTCTGCAAACACCTTTCGAAAACTATTTTTAAAGTCAAATTGGAAAACCCGTTGCTCTAGTAACCACTCTGTAACACCCAATTCCTCACTTTCTAAAACTTACCTTTAAACCTATAACAAGAGGAACTTGGACGCGTTATTGTCACGCCACAACTAACTATTGAAAACTAGTTGCAACGCTAAGGCTAAGGGCAAAACAATCTAACAAAAAAAATATTTTCTTATAACTTAAACACATATCAGAATAAGTTAAACCATTTAGTCAAACTCTTACAACTTGGAACCATTATGGCCCTTATTCAAAACCAAATGAGAAAGAAAACTGAAATGCAAAATCAAACTTAAACAAATAAGTAATGTCCACTCTCACAAATTTCATACATCCTTTGCAAGTGTTCAAAAGAAAACCTCCACTTATTTTTCTTCAACAAGTAAAGCAAAACAAGACAAAAACATGAAAGTATATGCGTCAGTAAAAGCTGAGTAGATAGAAACTAACAAAATAATAACAACATGAAGACACGACTCAATCAACGCAAACAAGATATAACACTTAGCATATATAACAAAAATTCACTAACATACTTAGCCATGCTTGACAACATAGACTCATAAGTTAACTTACACTTTAACAATGTTTACTTATAAACTCTACTTAATAAATTTGTTGCTTAATTGATTTACTTGGTAACTTTACTTGCTCTAAGGATATAGGAAACATGAGCGGACTCCTGGAAAGTTGACCGACAATAATGTAGATTGGTGCTGCCTAGCAATCTGCTCTATTGAAAGTTTGCAAGACTTTCAAAGACGGTACATGGTCTCCATTCACCCTACGTCAAAAACTTAACTCTTAGGAATTCCTTTACTAAACAGTGAAGCATTGTTACACCCCACAATGAAAGCACATTGTTAAGGCAATACATTCCTCTCTCGTATGGTAACCTCACTTAGCCTAAATAAGGACTCATGTTCCTTTGAAAGTGCAGAGGTATCTTGAAATGCTTTTAACTTAACTTGTCTTTGACTTTATATTTTAAACTTGACTTATAAACTGACTTTTCTTGGCAACTTGACCCACATGGTCAATATTACTCAAAAAAAAAACTTGCTTAAACATAACCAAACTTATACACAATATTCATACTTAAAACATGCATTTTAGACTCTTAAACTTCACTTTAAAACATAACACAATTGTTGTCCATAATATATAACATGACTTACTTCACTTTAAACAACTTAAACAAACATCAAAAACCTGTAGAAACATGAATTAGAAGCATAGAAAAAGCTTAACATCAAACTCGCACATACATACAACTCATACCATTTTTTAGTAACCTTCAAAATATAGTAAGTGTCATTGATAGTATTTTTAGAAGGTTCCATATAATAAAAGCCTTAATAGGAAATTCTAATAATTAATTAAGTGATTAAAATAGTAATTAATTATAGAAAACTATCAATTGGTAATAAAAACTCTTAATTTAGTTTTCAAAAATGTTTAAATTAGTTATAATTTTGCAAAATCATTTTCATTAACGAATTAATATCTAACCAATTTTAATTCAAAATTCATCGATTTAGCCATAATTCTCTTTGATTAATTGGAAAAACACTTAGACTATCCCTTAGGTCGCAAAAACAATTTTATAAAATATTTTTGATGCTTATTTAGTCCCGATTGGAGCTTTGGTCGACTTATATTTAATTTAAACCTTTTAATTAATTGAATTTATTTAAAAAAAAACCATCAACGTAGGTCAAAACCAATTACAAATTTAATAAAATATTGAGAAAAACCTTTTCACAAAGTAAATTTTACAAACTTATTTTATACAAGGAAAAAAGTAAAAATAGTCTCGTGACCAGATGCAAGGTTTAAGTCCTTCTAAATAACATTTTTGTGTAAATCGCAAAATCTTAAAAACAACATTTATACAAATCCAACATTAAAAATTCGTCCAACTCGATAAACATGTTACGTAACGAATATAAAGCCTTTAACAATGACTTTCGTGCATTAGATCTACTCAAACCTTTGTTTTATAGTTTAATTGTCACAATTCACAATTTACTTGCAAAACCGATTTAATTAGTAAATATGATAAAATAAATCAATGTAGACTCTTTTTATATTTTTATAAAATGTATTAGAACACCATAAAATCAAAATCTTGAATTTTGAATAAATCTTGAAGTAATTTTTTATCTTTTGAAAAACAAAGTGGCTTGTTGGCTCAATTTTTTAGGGACTTAGAGACATGGAGGGTGGCGACGGGAGGTACTTGTTGTTAGTGTGTAGTGAGATGGTTCCGTAGGTGGTGGCGGTAGGCACGTAGGTGGCCAAAGGTGGTCTCGGCGGAGGCCCAAAGGTAGCCACCCGAAACTTGAAAAATCGGGAGAAGAGAGAGAAAAAGAATTTTGAGGTTTTATTTTCTTATTTTTGTGAGGTTTTTGCACAGTGATTATGAGAGTAGAAATCGAACTCGTTACAGGTGTAGAACCATGGGGGTTTTCGGCCAAAATAAGGGAAGAAAATACATTGATTTTTGGACTTAATCTTCTACCAAAGATAGGATTTGTAAAAAGACAAAAATTTGATAATTTGGATAAATGTTTGATGGTTATTAATTGGAATATTTAAAAATGTGGAAAATTTTATTTTCGATGACAAAATCTTGGTAAAATATTTAATTTAATTAATTTATAAAATAATTTATGTCATGAAATTAATTGAGCTTAGTCCTTAATCTTCAAAAAACCCAAGTAATTGGACCTAATGGTCCGAAATTTATACGGCACAAAGCCCAAAACTTTTTCTTCTATTTTCGAAAATTAAAATAATTTTTCAAAACCTTTTTCGGAAATAATTATAAATTTTTGAATAAAACCTCACAAAAACAATCTATCAAAAACCTCATAAAACCTTAATAAAATAAATATAATAAATCTTTATTTTAAAATTCCTGAAACTATATATAATCATAAATAATTACAATATAAAGTCTCAAAAAAGAGAGAGATTATAATCATCTTCATTTTGACTCTCACGAATCTCTTCGAAATGGGTAGGTTGGACATTTATAGCAATGAATCTTGCAACAACTTCGCAATAGTCAACCATTTTAAGACTCAATTTACTCATATACTTACGCAGTATAGCCAAAGCATTCACAATATCCGCGGACTTTCGATTGAGTGCTTCGGCCATTATGTTCACCTTCCCTTCGTAATATCGGATTTCAAGTCATAATCCTTAATTATAATTCCAACCATCTCCTTTGTCTCATGTTTAGATCCTTTTTCGTGAAGATGTACTTCAAGCATTAGTGGTTCATAAAAATGTTACACATGACTACGTAAAAGTAATGCCTCCAAGTTTTCAAAGAAAAAATTGATTGCCACTAACTTCAGATCGTGGATACAGTAATTCACTTCATATGAATTCAATTGTCACGAAGCGTAAACTAGTACCTTCTCATTCTTCATCAACACACATCCTAATCCATTCTTTGACGCATCGCTACACACTTCAAAACCGTCATTACCTTCCGACAATGCCAAGGCAGATACTCTCGATAAATTCATCTTCAATGCTTAAAAAGCCTCATCCCACTTCTCATTTCATACGAACTTCTTCTTCTTCATCAACAACGTCATCAACCTTTCTATTCTTGAAAAAAATTTTGATAAAGCATTAATAGTATCAAGCTAATACTAAGAAACTACGAATGTTTGTCACATTCTAAGGGGTCGACTTTACACTCACAACCTTTACCTTAGTAGGATCTATAATGACTATGCCCTTCATGATTATGTCTTAACAACGCCATTTGTTTAGACCCAAACTCATCTCATCAACAGCCTCGCATATAGTTAATTCTCCTTTAACGCCGTCAAGATCGTCCTTAAATGTTCAGCATGTTGCTCCTTTACCTTTAAATACACCAAGATATCATCTATTAACACAACTATGAATTTATTTAAGTGCTCATGCAATACCCAATCCATAAGGTCTATAAATATCGCCGCCGGTGCATTCGTCAACCCAAATGACATAATTAACCATAAACTCATAATGTCCATATCTTAACCTATATGTTGTCTTTGGAATGTCCTATTCCGTAATCGTCAATTGGTGATCGATCCATAATGCAATCAATCTTCAAAAAATTCATCGCTCCCTTCAATTGGTCAAACAAATCATTGATTTTTGGTAAAGCATACTTATTCTTGGTGGTTACATTGCAAATCTCTCAACAATCGTGACATCAACTCATACTTCCATGCTTCTTCATATACAACAAAGGTGTGCCGTATGGAAATGCACTAGGTCTTATACTCTTATGTAACCTTTCTCCGCCAAATCTTTCAATTGAGTCTTTAAATCCATAGACATCGTATATTCCATCCTAGATGGTGCTTTAAAAATCGATGCGGTTTCAATGCACTATTCAATAGTGAGCTCCATGGCTCTCTTGGTGGTAATCATGGAATTTCATAGGGTAACACTTCGAAAAAAATATCACCATTTTTGTACTGGGTTGCACAAAGTTGGGTACAGGGGTTAAAAACAAGGAAGAAGATGAAAAACGGCAAAATCAAAATTTCTAAAACTGGGATGACATAGGAATCGACAACTAAATAAATCTTTTTACACATACACACACAAACACACACGTACACACGCACACCAAAAAAAGGGGAAGCAAAAAGGCTACATCACATGAAGTGAACTTGGAGGTTGGAATTTTTTGCTGACATCAAAAGAGAGAGAGAGGAAGAAAGGAAAGAAATGGAAAAAAAACATTAGAAGTAACCCAATACATTTTTCTTACATAACTCGTCTCTTCTTATCATGACACAACAAAAGATTTCCCTTAGTCATCAACCTTGCCAATTTCATTGCAGAAGCAATCTTAACATCCTACATCTTTATCAACCTCTTATAGGATACCATTGCTCCTTTTAGACTCCTTAGCATCACCTTTTGCGCTTCAAACTCAATCATGGACTTATATTTTCTTAGCCAATCCATTCCTAAGATCATATTCAGGTCTTGTAACTCAAATCCAATTAATCTCGACTGAAAATCATGGCCAACAAGATGCACCTCTATACTATCATACACCTTCAAAAAACACATTATCTCACTATTGGAAAAAGCAATACGTATACTGACCATCATAGGTTTCCCTAAGTCAAGTCTAGTTGCAGCAATACTAAGCACACACGTATACGAAACTCCCAAATCAAACAAACTCTTAACAAGAATAGAGTTTATAAAGAATGTACTAGTAACTAGTCCTCTATTATACTAATTAGCTTCATGATAGCTTATGATAAAAATCTTCCCAGTCACATTGTTCCTAGATCAACCTCTAAAATTGTTCCCATTAACTCCACTCTTGTTAATAGTACTATAATTCACCACTCTAGCTATGGGTGTAGTAGTTGCTCCTTTATGGAAATTCCAATTGTTGAAGTTTGCTCTATTACTTCCAACACTTCCTCCATTAAACCTCCCACTGCTTTTTATTGGCCTAGCATATCCTCCTCCATGCATATCTTGAATGAATTAATTGTCTCCGGTAAACAAATCCCAAAGTTATTCTTATTGTGGCTTCCACTCCACCACTCATATGCATGTTGTCCAGGCTTGCCACTATTGCGACAATTTTCCAAATTCCTTTCAAAATCCTTTCCTAGGTGATTCGAATTATAGAAAGTCGTGACAAAAATGAATTTTAGGTTTTGAACAAATGATTTTTGAAAATAAATTAATTAAATAAATCAAAACATTTTTCAAAAACAAAAACCTCGATAATCCGCCATAACCAGCGCTATGGCGCAAGAGCTGACAATACGGACAATATTGCACTTTCTCCCCAATTTAAATACCATTATGCTGGAAATTCGAGTTCTTGTTCCTTTGAAAGTTTAGGTTCCCCTTTCTATTAAAATTTTGGTTCCCAATCCTTTGTTTATTGGGTCCTACAAATCTAGGTCGCTTGTTAGAGTGATTGAAGTTAATATTATTGTTGTTGTTGGGTTAGCTCGACTCCTTCCTCATCCCATCATTAACTTTCTGGGTTCTCTCACCTAACTTGTATATATGAGCAGTCCTTCCATACATAACATCTAAAGTAGTGAAGTTCTCTCCCGCAAGTTGAGGTTGCAACTCCAAAGTTAAACTTTGCTCGAAATGATCACCTTACTTTTTCGCATTCAGAATTATGCAGGGGCGAACCTCATCAACTCTAGAAAATTGTGGTATTATTGTCCTACTGACTTATAACCCATCCTCGGTTTGGTGAACTCTCTAGACTTCTCCCTCTTTAAGAATGCATGATAAAACTTGTGAATCACTTCCTTGAATATCTCCCAAGCCTAGCTAGGGCTAGCCCTCATGTTTGTGTTACTTTGTGGCCACCAAACTTCAGCTACTTCTCTTAGGTAAAATATAGCATTAGAAACTTTCGGTTCATCCAAACACTTAAGAGCATGCATATATGAATAAAATCTTATCGACTCTCTAATCCAGTTCTCCAACACTGATAGATCCTTAGTAGACATATGGCTTACTCCTTGTTATATTCTCTTGATTGGTCCTTGTAAACTCAATAAGTTGAAGCAAACATTTAGCTATATCCCCATTCCCATTAAACCTAGCCATTGCCTATCAAACAAATCTCACATCTTTAAACTTCAACACTAGATCTAAACTCTCAAACTCTTATCAAGGTGCAATAATCACCTTGTCAAAAAGATTCAAATAAAAAAAATCCTTTCAGGAAACAAAAACCCACAACACATAAAGCAACAATGAAATAAACAAGAACTAGTAATAAGAAGAGAAGAAAGAAAACTTATTTCCATTCGCTTGATTTAGAACTAGAAATCAAACAACTTAAAAACTTAAACAAGATATACTTAAATTTACTTCGAGAAGTGTTTATATCTTTTGATTCGCAACAACCTAAACAAAAACTAAACAAATCAATGCCTTCTAATTCTTGATGCGACTTCTAGAGCGAGCCATGGATCCCTCACTCAATTCTTCTCTCTTCTTCTTGTTAATTCTAGGTGGACTCTCTAAATTGGCAGCATTCTGTTCTTCAACACTCCCATCATTTCCATCTTGACTCTATGTAGCATTAAGTACAATGATCACTAAATCTTTCTCAATAATCACGCATTTATCCTCGTCACTCTCTTCCTCTTCTACCACGTCTTAGTTGCCATCTATAACATTATCTTTATTTCAATTTCCATTCTCATTCTCTCAATTCGTCACATGATGCTCCGGGCTTGGTGGTATAGTCAATCATTCATGCAACCTTTCAACTCCCTTCGACCAAAAACTGTGGTTGGCAACCATCTCCCTTCTACGATGTATTTCTCATGTTAGGTGTCCTACTTTCATTCACTACATCATTTTATTTAGCTTAAAGACTAGCATAGGGTACTACATTAGGTAAATATATATCTTATGAACAACCAAACGGTAAAGCTATGAGCCTTAGCACTAAGATATCAACCCTCATGTAGAAATTAGCTCCATCTCCGATCTCAATACAATCACAATAATTGTCAATGGTATCATAAGGTCTTTTATGGAGATTGTGCTCAAGTGAGATAAGCATCTCCAAGTTAGAACAATTGTACATCCTAAAACCAAACAAACAAGCACAAATCAACACAATTTAAAATATAACTCAAACTTAACTCAACAATACGTTATCCAAAACTCGAGAATTATGTGAGAGTTACCACTACGCCACAAATAATTACGAAAGCTAGTTGCAACACTAATGCTTAATGGTACAATACACACAACGAAGGTCTTTTACTACTAAGTGAAAATAATATTATTTAAACACATACAATTCGGAAACATTATTGGCCCTTATTGAAAATCAACTTAAGATAATTTCTTTTTGAAACTCAAGCAAACTAAATGATCTCTCATATAACTTATCATCCCATGCAATGTATGAATGGATACATGCACATTATTTAGTAAAACAAATAAAATAAAGGAAGTAACACATCGATGAAACACTGAATTTCCACATATTAACAAAAGCTTAACAACAAGAAGAGACGTTAACAAGCTAGACAAACACAAATTTAAAAAAGACACAAATTTGGACTCAGATTATAAGATTTTGAATTATTGTTTAGACTGCAATATTATTAGAATGTGGACATTTGTAGTTGTGACTTGTGTGTTATTGATACGAATTCGAACATTTGCTAGTACCTGAACTCCCATCTTTATAACCGAATATCCGCTATTTGAATAAGCTTTAACCCACGTACGGATTTACGAGTAGTTATATTTAATACCATTTAATTCCTCTTAATATGTACAATATCCGATCAAAGTAATTGCACTTCAATTTTACAATTATATAAGTATAGATACAAATATATAATCGGATAAAAGAATAACTCAACAACTATAGAAAGTAAGAGTATTTTCGAATTTAAAAAAGTCAATAGCATTGACTCAAAAAAAAAAAAAAAAAAAAAAAAAAAAAAAGAAAACCACAAAACTATGATGCAAGGAAGGATGGAGACAAGGAGTGCTAAATTAATAGGCAAGATGACATAACATCACCATAAACAATATTACTCAATATAAGCAAGTAAAGCAACCAAACATATTGGATAGACATAGCAACACTATGCAACTTGCATTGGACAAGTGCACAACATGCCTCCACACGTGAGTTGTTCACGCTCAACAATCAACACTAGCATTTCATTTCACACGCCCTATACAAGAGAGTGTATTATCATGCCTCCTACTAATTTATTTGGTTTTATTCAATTGTTTCTAATGATCATGCCATCTATAATTCTAAAGGGAGCAACTTGTTTAGCGTTTGTTCTGTGTCACTTTGACTTTCTAATTTTTATGATTTTAATTTTATGAGATCGTATTATTAATCTTAAAATTAATCATATTTATATTTATCATTTTTTTCCGAAATTAGACAATGGAATATAATAAACTAGTATTGTAGGTTTTGTAAGTTTGTTCTTAGGTTTTCAAAAGTTTAAGAACATAACTTAAAAAAAAAAAAAAAAAATCAATATTTAATGTGCCAAATATATATCCATTTTATCTTATTAATTTTCAATGTTAAAGAAATCAACCCACCAAATCCATTCAATTTTTGATCTACTCCTCTACTAGTACGCCAAACAAATATAAAAGTGTATGTAACAAATTACACAAAGATGTCACGTACTCCTTACACGGGATGAAAGGCGACCAAATCAACATCTCCCACCTAATTTAAACCTACAAAAATACACATTGACCCAATAAAACCAATAACTTAGATTTTTCTCACTACAATATCCAATAACAAAGGTTGTCCTTAAAAGTTATTGAGTGGTTCAAGAAATTTTTAATAACGGTACATGAACAAAATGATTAGGCATGCACATAGGATTTGGTCCATTTCACCATTTTCAATGAGCTCATATTGCACCAAATATCAAATCCGTAAATTGCTGTGCCATTTAGCCCAAAAAAAAAAAATTGAGGTATAATACGCTAATCGCGTATGTACTATCTCTATTTTACATTAGTTGTAACAATTAGATATTTTTTCTCTCTATTTAAATCGTTGCAAATAATATGTAACAAAGATAGTTATTGAATTAGGAAGGATGTGTTTTTAAGTACTAGATATATAGTTGGATTAGAAGGCATGTGTTTCTAAATTTACTCGTATTTTTATAACTTGATTAGTGACTTAATTGTGATGTAAATTTAGAAGTAATATTATGACTTGATTAGTTGGTTTTTTTCATGTAAATAATGTGAACTATGACTTGAATATTGAATATTATAATTTGACAATGACTATTTATAATTTGATAATCTATACTCCCTCCAATTTTTTTACTTGCTATATTTACCCTAAAGGGAAGTCTCTATTTACTTGTTACATTGCCTTTTTAGAACGTATATCATATAACACAATTACACTTTTACCTACCGTTAGAATCAATTTACCCTCAGTTAACCATACTTAAGATCTGTTTACTTCAACTTAAAATCAGTTCAGTTCAGTTCAGTTCAGCTCTTCTTTTATTTTGCTAATCATTAATCCTCAATACTACATTAAAACTTTCAGTTCAGTTCAGTTCAACTGTTTTCAGTTGAAGTAAACAGGCCCTTAACCTTATCTAACATATGCAAAATTATGATCTCAATGTTAAAAATGACATTTCATGGTCTTTGTTCCAATGTGTATAGCAAGTAAATAAAACCGGAGGTATAATCTAATATAATGTTATAAGAGGAGGTATAATCTAATATAATGTTATAAGAAATTGTCACGAGGAGTAGTAAATTATACTCCGTATAAGCCTTGTTTGGTAAACGCATATTTGGCTTAAAGCTACTCATTGACATTTAAACACCACCATATAGCTCCCTATTTGGCAAACGCATGTTGGCTTATACTATTTGCCTAGTAGCCACTCATTGACATTCAAACACCCCCATAATCAGGTAATAATCAAAGTCACATCTTGACTTTGAAGGCATTTGACATTGACACTTAAAAGTAATAGCAAAAACAAAAATAAATTAATTAATTAAATACTTTACAAAAAAAAAAACAAAAACAAAAAAAAAACTTCGAGTACCAAATTAAACTCAAGACTTCGCAATAATACCAAATCAGAAATTCACATGTACTCTGCTTCCATTCACGGAACAAATGAAAGATGCAGTAAGAAATCAGCTGAAAAATTATTAATTTTTTTTTTTAATAAACCAGAAATGATAACGATAATCTGGCACTAGAAAAATCAAAACTACAATGAGCTACAAATTACTAGAACATTTCAAATTGTTTACTTGAACTATTGTTACAACAGATGGTAAAGGCAACATTTGACAACAAAGACCATCGACCGAAATAGAAAGTACATACAACAAACAACAGAAGACTGAAAACAGTATGTCACCAACCAATGCACTTTCCGTTGATCGTGGATTATACAGATGATTGTTTTAAACACACATACGCTAGTCATCCCTAGGACGAAATAACCCAATGTGATTATGACCTGCTAAATGTTCTTTGGACTTTCGGTTTGCTTGGTTGTTTTTTTTTTTTTTTCAGCTTTTAAAAATGCCACCTTGACTGATTAACTACTATTCACAAGCCAATTTAGTGTCAAAGCTGCTCAAACATATTGCAAAAGCCTGAAATGCAGAAAGAGGGTACCGGTAATCCATGGTGAACATGTCCTTGCCAACTTTCCCGAATTGGAGGATGATCTTATCATGATCTGATGATGGAGCAGGTTGAGAGGGAGTGGGTGCCCCTGCAGGGGGCGGTTGTGTTGCGGCTATGAGTTGGAAATTCTTTACAGAAGCAACGGTTACCCTACCCCGGAAATTAAGACACCAACATTGCAATTGTTCATGCCACCTCGGGGCCTTGTTCCGAAGAATCAAGGGCTTCTCTTTGCCTTCTTCGTCATCATCACGAGGCCCAGCGATGTCAGAGAACCGGGAGCTACTGAACTCGGTGGAGGTATCGATTGATTTTGAGAAAGACATGCTGCGGAAAGAATCCTCGAGGTTTCGGGGGATTAGCTCTGGTTGCCCAGGGACATTGCCACCAGGCTCTAGAGAAGCGTTTGGAATCGACTGCATGATGCAATGCATTCTGCGTGGTCCACGTGTGCCAAGAACATTCAGCTCATATGTGACTTGGGCGATATTGTAGCTCCCTGTCGGAACTTTAGGGGAAACTTTCTTAGAGTAAAACCTCCTGCTAGAACGACCTGGGGGTGACAACTGTGAGCTGTTGTAGGGTGGCTGTGTATCAAAGATGATGAATTTGGTTCCCAGAAAGTTTGACCTAAAAAACAGGTATATGACATCAAGTTAGATCAAGTGATTCCATTATATATTCAAATCATTTCAATATATGATTAATTGATTCCTATAGCAGCAAAGAATATTAAAATGGAGTGTAGTAGTACTCATATTTTCTAGACAAATTCTTTATGCTCACAACCAAAAGTGGCAGACACTGCAAAGTATGCATTACAATGACATATACTTTTATACCTTCCCACCATGTCCAGATTCTCCAAAACCCAAGCACAAATGGAAGTATAAGGTAATCAAGTTTAAATATGTTACAAATTAGAATCAGATATATAGCCACAAAAATATACCACAAACCATGACATGGCCACTTTCAAAGCGAAAGGACACTACTTCGCACAAAGGATGTAACTCTTACATGTTTCCATACAATTAGCTAGAAGTAAAGGATAAACTATATCAGATTTTTAAGAGAGAAATGGCTATTAGATACGGTGTACACCAATAGATAGAGTACCAATCTATAGACAATCCGTCATATCCACCAATAGAATCATAATACCAAGAAACAAAGCTTTAAAACATCAAGTGAACAAAATTCACTGTAAATTTCTGAATAAAATTGCCAAACGTGTTAACAGTATTTATTTTCAATAACATTTATGAAAAAGGGTACTTGAAACAAACACCCATTTGATAAAATGCAATAAATATAGCATTAACAGAAACTGAAACTGTGGACATGGGACAAGCTTCTTCAAGTCAACACTTCGATACTAACCTAAAGAGGCACATAAATTCACCATTACAGCAATAATGTGATGTTTTACCAAGGGATCAACTTTCAACATTGATGTGTTAAAAGTTGCAGAGAAATGAGATTTTTAAAACAACATAATAACATTTTACCTTAATTTTCCTATGTAAGTGTTACTGGATCTCGATATGTTATCTGCATCCATACTGATGACATACTCTGTACAAGTTGTTCTCCTGGTCCGCTTTGCAGAGAGAAGAAACTTCCCATTCTCAACAAGCAGAGCTGCAATACCAGAAAATTAGGAAACTAAATGAGACCGACTATAAGACATAGTAATAATGTTGCCCACAAGAATATGATGCGACACAACATTATATTCACCTGCACTGATAAGATGATAAATTGACAGCTGTAACATAAAACTGGACACAGTAAGATAAATTACAAACTTTGTTTCATTTGTTGGTTACCCAACCAAGTTGAATTGAAAGCATCTCAGCCTATTAAAGCTCTTGTATAAAATTATGATTTGAATGAGTTTCCAACGATGAGCTCAGATAAAGTAGAGATTGCTCAGCAAATAAACGAACAACAAAACTAAGTAATGCCACCGAAAACAGCACTATGAAACCATTAAGAATTACAAGACTCAAAACAGCTATCCCCAATACTAAAACAACAATAGTTTTTGAACAAATTAAGCCAATCCCAAGCATTGAATTATTGGAACTTAACAGAAGCTTATAACACTAGAATTACAACTAAGAGAATAGATTACAAATTGCTTACCAGGGCTAAGACAAAGGAAAAGGTGGTAAGTCAAGTTGGATTTATCCCGCTTAATGAAACATTGAATAGTTCCATCTCGTGGCCCGGGCTGTAAAAGGCAAACATTGTGTTAGCATTTCTTATCAGGATCCTCACTCAAAACACCCACAGAACTAGCAGGAAGCACACAATGAACCACATAGTCATACAATTGCCAAATGACCAAACAGTAGTTCTATTAAAAAAGCATGAAAAACAACTGTACCTGCTTTAATGACACTGGGAAGGTCAGCTTCCCCGACAACTCAGGACACCGGACAATTTCTTTGCACATATCCCTCCATGACCTACAAACAGCGGCACAAGCAACAACATGCTTACGAGCTGGCCATGTACTTTCACTAGCCTCTAATCTCTTTATTACATCACGCAGCAACTCAGGTGGGAGGCTAGCCCATTTGCTGTTCTGGATAACAATAGGTGGGTCATGTAACTCATGTACTGAACCATGTGATTTTCCCCGGATATGACCTGAGAGCCTCACTTCAAAACTCCGTCTAGACAAGCTTCCAAAACCATCTCTAACATCACGGACTATGCTTCGAAAAGACATGTGCTTTGAATGAAGCCTCTTAGCTATTTCTTCCTTTGATAAGTTTGCATAAATTAATCACATAACCGCAAATTAAAAGTAGCCACACATACTGCTGCAAACAAACAAACAAATTGTTAATATTCGAACCCGCAAACCTTAGCAAGAAAGGAAAACAATAAAGAGAGCAAATAAGAAAAAAAGATGAAAGATGAAAGCAAGAAAAGCAGATTCCATAGAAAAGAAAAGCCCTAACATGGACTTGGAAGGAGAGCAAGCAAGACATACAGCACTTTCGAAAGGAAACAGCTTTCCATGCTTTTAACAATGGAAGGAAACAACTTTTAATAGCTTTTTACAAAATAGATACTCACTTATTTACATCAATCATCAAATTAAAATACCTAACCTTTTACCTAGAACAAATGCTATACCAACTCTACTACATCAAACAAATGAGTATACCTCTCAATCAAGAAGTTTAGGTGACCAACTCAAATATTTTCTTCAAAGATAATTAATTTAGTATTCAAACACTATAAAACAATTTAGAAACCCACAAAAATAAATGAATCATTTAGTTACAGAAGATTATAATCAGAAAACAATTTCAACCCTAACAATTCAACTTAAATCTTAATATTTTGGATGGAAATTAGAGTTTTCTAAGTCAAACCCACCAATTTATGATCATCAAATTCATGACAAAATTAAAGATAAAAGTCTTTCAACCGATCTAATACACAATTTAAAGGTAACCCAAAATCACAAACAAAAAATCTCCATTATAAAGCATTAAATTATACAAATTAAAAAAAATTAAAAAAAAAAAAAGCAAAAAAGGTGGAGAAAACTCACCAGTGGATGAACCACCTACTACTTCCTCAATGATAAACCAAAAGATGTAATCTTTAAGCAGAATACACCTAAATCAATTGAAATCAACAAATTCAGACATAACTAACAGTAAACTTAATAAAGGAAATAAATAAAATTAGTTGAAATTAAAAATCTCATACAACACATTTGAAGAAAGTCAACAAATTAAGTGGGAAAATAAATGAGAAATTAAAGATCAAAGAGCTACACATCTCCAAACAAAAACCCCAGGAAAATTAAAAAAATAAAAACACAAATTAACAAACAGAAATTAAAAAAAAAATGAAGAGCAAAATCGAAAAATCAGCCAAAATTAAACAAAATTCAGAAAAAATAAATCAAACCCAGAAAATGGTAACCCCAAAAAAGAACAGATCTAAGCAAAAAACAATGAAAACAACAAAAATCTGAAATGGGTAATTTCCCAAAAAAAAATCAAAAATTAAAGTTAAAATTAAATTATACCTCTAATTTGTAAATGAGTAAGTGTAGTTTAGAGTAGATGGGTATTTAGATTTGAGATTTGAAACAAAGGAATCTCTCTCTAAAAAAACACTTTCTCTCTCTAAAAACCACAGACAAAGAGAAAGAGAGGAAGAAGAAGAAGACACACACTCTCTCTCTATGAAAAAAGTGAAATAAACTCTTTGTTTTTGTTTAAGTGTATTTTTCTTCTTTTACTCTATCTGAAAAACCGGAATCCAAACCTTATTAAATCCAACTCACGGGCTAATCATATTACAAGCATGAATATTATGGTTTGTTTTTTTGGGTTTTTTTTTTTTTTTTTTTTTGGAAAAGGTAGATAGGCGATTGGTGAAGGTGATGCTTATTTTAATTTAATTTTTTAAAATTTTTTGGAGAGGGATATTTATTTTACCTACTCCTCTAGTAATTAAAATGAGTGAATGTATGGTGTATTTGTTTTTATGAATTATTGGATTGTTTGTGTGTAATTGTTTATGAATTATTGGGTTTTGGGCGTGTCTTCTATGCGCTAAGTTGCATCGTTAAATAATGATGCAACTATGCATATGAAAATCGTTTTTTTGTTAAGGGTTTTACTACAATAGTTACTTGGTAGTATAATAATGGTTACTTGGTAGTACAATAATGGTTACTCACGTTATAAACTTATTTAAACAACTTTTTACTTATGTGAATTGTAATGATTTTTAATTATTTGAATTGTATGAATTACTTATTTGAAATTTGAATAATTAGTGATGATTACTTTTTACAAATATAGAGCTTATTATAAATTAAGTTCTTGAAATCGAGTTTTACTTATAGGTTACTTTTTTTAAAAATTCGTGGTTAATAGTTAAAAGTGTAATGGTTAATAAATAATAAAGTGATGGTGAATCATTAGTAATACTCACGTTAATTACTAATAGTATTATACATGGTTACTTATTTGAATATTGATAGTTACTTGACTAAGCAATGATGATTACTTAACTACTTATTAAGTTGAGGTTACTTGTTATTAAAATCGTGGTTACATAATTGAACGATGATAGTTACGTTTTAGACGAGTTATGGTTACTTAGGGATACTTATGATTTACTTGTTAGTAATACTATAGTTACTTGTAGTGAGCAATGGTGGTTACTTTTTAAAAGCGTTATGGTTACCAATTAGTAATTGTATTGGGGTTACTTGTTAGTAACATTGTGGTTACTTATCAAAATAAAGATGATTACATATTCTAATTGCAGACACAGTGGTTACTTTAATAATATAGGTTACTTTTTTGAAATATGAATATAAAACTTACAAATTTAAGAACAATGTTACTTATAAGAAATCTAATATTATAAGAATCTTAATTCTACAATAAACTAAGAACTTGTATTAAAAAGTTGAATTAAATAATAGAGATTTAAGACACTAAAATATTTCGAAATCACATTAAGCATCAAACCTTCAATATAATTGAAGTGAAGAATCTAAGAATCAAGTTGTACTTGCTAGATTCATTCACAAACCCAAAATGGCCAGAGGGAGAAGAAAGAAGAGCGCAAATGAGAGGGAGAAACGACGACGGCAACGACTCCAACGGTGGCTAGGTTTTTCTAAAACCCTAGAATTTGGGGGTGTCGTACCATTTGGTAACCGTGCGGCATGTTACATATAAGACTAAACCTTGGGTTGTTTATGTTGATAATGGATTGAGTATTTATGTTGAGTGCTTGTTTGGTTGATATGGAGATCGAGATTATGTGATAAGTTGTATTTTATGGAAGGTTGATTCGGTTAATTTTGGCGTTGTAAATTATTTGAATCATAAAGGAAAGCTGAGTTGAGTTGAGTTATGCTGATTAATTTTGTTTTTTTGTTATGTTAAATATTTTACTTCTTGATTCTGATATGATCTTATTAATAATTAGAGTAATGGTGTATGCATTAATTCACTTACTTTAATGTGTCAAAGTGATGAATTCAGATCTTTAAATTTTATTACGATTTCGGAGAATATTGGTATTTGATAATTGTATTTCATGTACGCATATGAGGGTGATATTGGCATGTTTTTGCTCTTAGATTAGGCCCATATATCTACATTTTTAAAGCATTCTTACATTAATTACTTCTTCCGTGCATTGGTTTTCTTTGCCTTGGTGTTTTAGGTTAAATTTTACTCCAATTTTACATCTAAAGAGATACAACTAACACATTGACGAAAGAGGTCGGCAGACGCTCAACATCACCCCATTAGCTCTTGTCCATCATCTACCACTCATAACCGTGCGTAGCTTTAAAAATAACCAAGTACAAGGAGAATGATTAGGCCAAATTGAACCAAGAATAAGGAATGAAGGATTCTTTTGTTTATTAGAGCACCTCTTTCGATTCAAAAAGATCTTTGAGTCGATTATCATCGCTCGTCTTCTTGGCTCCCTAACAACATAGAGACAGAGAACGAGAACTAAGAATCATACTTAGATTGAACCATGCAGTTGCAATTGAAGAACACTCTCCCAATATCTCCATCTTACCATGGTTCTTTGTTCTTTGTGTTGTGGATGAAATTTTCTTCTACTTTTATGTCCAATAAATTAATTCATTAAAAAAAAAAAAAAGAAGCACTAGTAGAAAAAAATGCTATTTGTAATGGGCAAAACATGGCTTTTTGTAAACGAGCAGTGTCCGTTATGTATATTGGAGTTACTAAGAGTATGACCTTTTGTAACGGGTTAGACATTTCCCAGGATAAGAGTTAGTTTCTCGTAACGGGCTTTTTTTTTCCTGTTACAAAAACTTTACTAATTGTAATGAATTATTGAATTGCCAATTACAAAATCTTTATATCTCCTATCTAAAGAATATTAATTGCAATAGTCTTTGATGTTGTCCATTAGTAATACAAGAGTCATTTTTTACAAACAAATTATGCTCTGCCCTTCCCCTCCCCCCCCCCC
>PYUH01000067.1:345798-385818 GCA_016808085.1 Suaeda aralocaspica | reverse complement strand
CCCTCTTTCCTCGCCCCCCCCCCCCTCCCCTAATACAAATAAAAAGGGAAAAAAATCAGCGTGATATCCGTACTTTTATCCAACTTTCTTGTTTTCGTTTTCATTGACATGTATTTGATACTTTATATCTTTATTAATGTGATATCATGTTTCCGTTCCCCCTACCTAATTAATAGTACAGTTCATTGACTAATGCGTGCAGGTTAGTAAGCTTCTATTGAAAAACCATTGCTATAGGTAAAACATGTGATATTTAATTGTAGGAGGAAAAAAAATTAAGCGCATAATATATAATCTTAAACTTATCTGTATCAATGAATGCGTCTTGTGCATAAAATTCTAGTATNTTTTTGCCTTTTTTTTTTTTGTTTTTTTCTTTATCGGGGGGGGACCGACTTTCCCCCCCCCCCCCCCCCCCTTCCCTAACACAAATAAAAAGGGGGAAAAAATCAGCACGATTTCCGTACTTTTATCCATTTTTTGTTTTCGTTTTCATTGACATGCATTCGATACTTTATATCTTTGTTAATGTGATATCATGTTTCTGTTCCCGCTACCTAATTAATATTACAGTTGATTGATTAACACGTGTAGTTTAGTAAGCTTCCTTTTATGCACCTAAGTAACCCTTTTAATGTCTTTCTTCTATTATCCTCATTTTCCTTTCGTAAACCTTTTATTTTTCTCAATATTTGTTAGAATTTTTCCTTACCGTTGTCACATCTATTTGCAACCCTTTTGCTTCCTTTTCTTCATTGTTGCGTGTCCTTGTGATTTTCTTCCTCTTGTTTTCCTTTTTGTTTTCTATACATTAAATGTCTGTCTGAGAAGGTTTTTTCTACACTGTGTCCTTAAGGTATCGACTTTTCTACGTTACACCCCTCCAAAACTAAACTTCTACACTGTGCCGTTTAAGTCCAATAAGTTTCTCCGTGGTGTCCTTGATTAACATTTACAACTAACGTTGTTAACTCCATCTTCAACCTCCCCCATTACATTGCCTTATTCTTCCATAACCCCTGTGATCTCCTCCTAAGCTCCCATCATCTCCATCCTCAACCTTAGAACTCTAGCTCAACCACAACCACAAGCACAACTACCACCTCCACTAACAGATGGTGGGACAAGGAAAAAGCGCCACCATTAAAACCAAATACAAAACAACCACCACCCTTGAAAACCCCACACTTAACCCCATAATCAATCCCTTCGGTGAAAAAAAAAAACTATAACCTGACAAAACCATTTATCCTCCAAACCCACCTTACTCCTCCTCTCCACTAGTGGAAAAAACGTCATAGGTAACAGGCCAAAAAGGGGTTTAGGTTACGGTCATTGTTGTTAGCTAAAGTCCGTTGCATATTCGTTTAGGTAACGGGCAATGTTAGTAACCTAAAACAGTACTTTAAGTAACGGGCAGCCCGTTACTTAAAGTCCTGTAGAATGTTGTAAAATTGAGACTTTAGGTAAGGGGCAGAATGATTGGCCCGTTACTTAAAATCATGAATTTAGTGAAAACTAAAGACTTATTTTTAAAAAAAAAAATAAAGACTTTAGGTAAGGCCCGTTACTTAAAGTCTTATTTTTTTTTAAAAAAAAAATACAATTTGACACAACACTACACACAGTAGTGGTAACACCACCACTACACCCACTAATCTTTTTATCTTTGCCATAGTCATCAAAGTAACACAAGAATTTAGGGAAAAATTACATATGCGTTAAAAAGAAACTACGATATACATTGGAAATGAGAATATGAAATCACCTAGCGAAAATATACATTAGAAATGAGAATATGAAATCAACTGTACAATATAGAAACTAGCTCCAAAAGTTGTTAAGGGTCTTAATAAAGCTAAAAGTCCTACAACATAATAGTACACTCTTTCAAACAAAAAGAGTCAAGTCTTCACCTTTATCATTTGAAGTCCCGGCACATAGAATGAACCTGATCAAGTCATGGAAGCATCCGCTACACATGTAAAAGGAAATAAATAGTTGACGGGTTAACATATACCCATTAACCCATGGAATGCAATTGATACAAAACATTAATACCAACAAATAACCATCTTTCATGAAAACAACCATGATAAATTCATTGCCACCACTAAAAAGATAAAATGATCAAGTTTAATATCAGACGACTCAAAGATCAATGGAGTTAAAGTTCATTGAATTATGATTCAAAACTAGATTTTTTAAAGGCTTTGGTGAAACTTAGGTAAGCCTAGTATATCAAGTTATCAGCAAATCAAAGAAGCTTAAAAGAAAGATAACGTGAGATAATTAAATATATGGTCAAAGGTACTACTATATAACGTTTGTAATCATAAAATCAAGATAATTAGTATTAAGTATTGGTTAGAAGTAGTCAATAAGCATGATTAAAAACTAAAAAAAAGAAATTAAATAAGAAAAAGCAAGTTTGACACTTGACTAGATTGATAAGGATGAATTGATTAACATTGCAATTTTAGCATACTAAGAAAAATAAGAGGATTTGCCAAATTTTTAAGAGGATTTGTCAAATTATTAAGAAACTTGAGAAGGAGGATAGAAATAAAATGATTTGATTTGGTTTTAGTTATTTCTTTTGTTTTGTAATTCTTCCCTCTTCATGTGTGAAGGTTATCTTATATAAGTTATACTTATATAGTTGGATAGTATGAAGGAATTGTTATCCCACATTGAAAGATTGAGAATGACTTCACTTGGTTATATGTGTGTGCTAGCTTAAATGAGTCAAATTATTTGGGCTTGTTATGAGTCAAATCATTGATTAGCATATAGTACTTAGTAGAAGAAATTAATATCAGATTAGTAGAACGTAATTAATCTAATTTAATGGATAATTACTGTTTTTATCAAGAGTTGTGACTCTTAGATAAAACACATCTTTTTAGTATTTATTTATACAAGTTGAAGGATGTTTTCTGTAATTCTTTTTCATTCTCATTGATTCAGTTATTTTCTTTTTCTTCTCTCTTAATATTCATGAAGAATAGTTATATTGTTGTGTTAATTATTCTGTATAATAGGGGAATCCTGGGAGTAAATTAGCGATAATAATCACCCCTTTCAGCATTTGTACAGGGGCTAGTGTTATCCCAAGGACAATGATTAGTTTCATGTCCTGTTATTATACTTAGTTTTATTCGGTTTGTGTAATTAATTCAATTACTTTATAACAATCTTAGGATGATAATTATAAGTTGTTTGGTCATGAATCGATCAAATTTTGATGGAAAGAATTTTCTACGTTGGAAGGAGAAGATGAAGTTTATGCTACAACTTTGAAGATATTTTCTATTCTGGATCCGAATTTGGCAACACTTGTAAAATCCATGGACAAGGATATAAAAGGTCTGATTGTAGAACGTAAGAAACGCACTGAAGATGGGTATATTCTGAATTAACTGTCTAATCATATGTATACTTCAGTTGGGTCTGCAAAGGAAATTAGGAATTTTGTGGAACACAAGTATGTTGCTGAAAGACAAGGAGCAGATAAGTTTGTTACTTTCAATTTCTTTGAATTCACTGTGGCTGATAATTTATCTATTCTTGATCAAGTACATGAATTTCTGATATTGATTTCTAGGTTTAATGATTTGAACATAACAATTCCAGAAAAATTGATTGTTACGTTGGAGGAATTATTGCTAAATTGCCACAATCCTGGAATGAATATAGAAAGAAACTTTTACATACTTATGAGGAATTTACTTTGGAATAAATTCAAAAACATTTGTGAATTGAAAAGGAAACTCAAAATCGTGAGAATACTATGAATGAAGCTTCAAGTTCCAAAGTAAATTATATTACTCGGAATATGAAAAAAGGTAAGAAAAGGAAGGCAAGTCGCGACAATAAACCTGATGGTAAAAAAATCCAATAAGAATAAGGCAAAGAAAGATATTTTAGAAATTACATGTTTCAAATGTGGTGAAAACGGACACATTAGAAGAAACTGTAAAAATTCCAAGAAAAAGAAGTTGAGTCAAAAGAACAAAGAAGAGAATCAAAATGCTAATGCTGTTGAAGAAAAAGATAATGAGATTGTAGCCATGGTTTTTGATTTGCATATTGCAATGATACAAGAATTGCATATGGTTGTTGTTGCTAGTAAATTTCAAGTCAAAGTCAACGACAAACTATTAAGTAAACCAATTATATTTTATTAATAATTTGGATATGGGTACAATCTCTGTAAACAGTTTATAGAAAATAAACTAAGTCTTCTGATTCTGTTCTACTGCTAGGATGACACTTGTCGACGTCAACCAAATCTAATAGTTGTTGACGTCAACCAAAGGTGACACCTGTCGACGTCAACCAAAGATGGCACCTGCTATTGTCAAGCAAATTTGAGTGAGGGTTGACCAACTTCAATGTCACTTTGAATGTGTTTGAGTATCCCTGAACAATCGGCACAATTTTGTAGTGCTTATTGATTGCTGACAGAGAGAGTTTTGTAAATTCTTTGGAATGTCTTTAATTGACTTTTTGTTTCCATGAATTCCCCCCCCCCCTTTACCTTTGAGGTGATGATGGGTATTTATAGGAGATTTTGACCTCCATCTTAGACCCGGAGAAGTGGGCTTGGACTCTTCCGATGACTTGGAAGTTTTGTAGTCTTTTTGGCCCAATAAACATTTTAGTTGGACTAACAATATAGTCGGCCCAAATAATGTAATTATGATCCAAATTATTTAATTAATTTGGATATTTTAATTTAAAGGGCTATATTAATTATATTGAGCAAATATTTATTTTATTTAACTCAAAAAATTAATTTATTTTAATTTTGACACTTTAATAAATTCTCAGTTTCTGCAGTTGTCATTGCCAAAAGTGATGATTGGTGGTATGATTAACTCATGTTTGCAATAATCGTTCTCTCTTCAAAGAATATAATGATTCTGTTGAAGGCCATGAGATCCTATTAGGGGACAATCANTTTTTTTTTTTTTTTTTGTGTGTGTGTGTGTGTGTGTGTGTGTGTGTGTGTGTGTGTCCATATCACGTCCAGAAGTTAATGTGTTTGCTTATGACAAGGCGTCAATTTGATGGACCTGGAAATCGTTTTATTTTTTCTTCACTTAAGCTATCACACACACAACATGTTTGATTGTGAGTAAATCTAGCTCGATTTAATCGGCTTGGCAATTAANGGCTTGGCAATTAAGTTTTTTTTTTTTTTTTTTTTTAATCTTACGAAACTATATTCCTCTTTTTGATTACACCCTTATCCATTTGCACTTGGATTTAGATGAAAGTTATATTTTTTTTATTAAACCAAGTCAGCAAAATCTATACTTAATATAGTCTCTTTGTCATTGGTCAACACCAATCCTTGATGAACCGCCTCTGAGTACATAGTTAANCCTCTAGTACATAGTTAAATACCCCTAAAGCATGTTATTTTACTCATGCTTCACCACTTTGAAACTTGGAGTACGTATCTCTCACTTCTTTCCTCTGCTTTCTCTTTTTTCTTTCTTTCTTTCTTTCTTTCTTTCTTTCTTTGTTTAATGGTTGACTTAAGACCAAGTACATTAACCCCCTGTACTCACTAACTTCTTGTCACCGCATCGTTTTTTTTATTTATTTTATTTTTTTTTTATTTTTTTTTTCTCTTGATGAATACAGAAGCAGAACACCATTGTTTGGTATTATAAGGCCCTGTTTCTTGATCGCTGNCTGTTTCTTGATCGCCGAAAATTGAATTCTCGTACCATTATTCTTCCATATTTGAGGTAGCAACTAAATCAAACTTGTCTAACTTCAATGCTCGAATTTTGTTATTTACATACATGAACATGTTTACCTCTTGATTGTTTAATTACCAAACTTATGGTATTACCTTTTTTTTTTTCTTACTCCATGAAACTTAGCCAAAATAAATCTTTAAGTATTAAATCATGATCACTATCGTTGAAACCACTGATCAACTTGATCTTGAAGCCTATAAACCCACATCAAATAACCAAAGCATGACAATTTCTTATGTTGAACGTCATATTCTGAGTTTGACATTGGAATCAATAATCCCTTATATTCTATTGACCTTGGTAATTATGATACTTCTCAAACTTAACATGTATGTAATTTACTTGAGTCCCATGGAATTGATACTTTGTTTTGACTTCGTCATCGAAGTGGAGATTTTANTTGACTTCGCCGTCGAAGTGGAGATTTTGCACACCATCACTTTCTTGACGAATATGTATGAAGATAATTTTCCTCTTAATTAATTGTGTAAGTAATGAACTTAGATAATGCTCTAATTAAACATGTACGACCAAGAATCCATCTTAACGCGGAAATCAACAATAAAGGACTATATTTGACGCCCCCTGTTTCTATTTCGACGCCAAATTCGAAGCCAGCATATGGTGAAAGTAATACGGAGTATCACCCTTCATTATAATGAAAATCTACTATGTTCAAGGCTAAACTCGTTTTGCGTTGAACATTCTATTAACTAGTTGCATGTTAATTGGTCTAATAATTCAAAGAATAGCCCCCTTTTACCCTTCATTATACAGAGTAGCATCGTCTTGGTAGTTATGTATGATACTTGATGTAGCATGTATTATGTACTTATGTACTCCGTAGTATATATGAATTCCCTTCTTTTTCGCATGTTGTACCCTTTATTTTTATGTGTTCATAAATTACTCAACATGTTTACTTGGTATGAATATCTTCACATAATGCTTTTTTCCTTTCCTTGATGATCACAGTAGCAAAGACACCGTTGGTTTGATAGGTCTCTAATTTGCGCCCCTGTTCGATTTCGTCTCGGAATTCGAGGTCTTCCACATAATCCTTCGGTATATCCTTCCTTGTTTTAGGTACAACTTAATCAAACTTGTTTTACCTCTCCTTATTAACATGTAAAAGCATTAATCTTCTCTTGATTGCATAAGTAATACCTCTACACTGATTGCTCTATTTTGATCTCGTGCCGAAATCGAAATCGGAGGCAGTAATACATGTCATACTCTATGTACTCTTGTTTGGCAGCTTGTTTTACTGTCTTCCATTGATGTTAATTAACACCTTTGAGCAATATTATCCTCTTGAATGTCTTTAGTATCCCTGTTGAATCAATACTACGTTATTTTCGATTTTTTCACCAAAGTTACGAACTTGAGCTCTTCCTTGATGATTATCTCTGCCTTTACACCTTTTGGTCCTGGCTTTTGGTTAGTCATATGAACATGTATTACCCACTCATTCATTACCCACTAATTAGGATAATAATTTAACTTAACATGACCATCCACATGCACATCTTCGAAGGAAAAGTCACCCAATGCTCATGTAGATTTATGTACATGCTCTCTTTATTGTACATACTGTACATATCGCTACACCAGTACCATTACACTTAATTAATTTAGCACCTTGATTATATATATTTTTTGTTTCATTCGCATGCAAATCATGCAAATGATTAGTATTGAGTACTTAATGTATTACCCTTTATGTCTTTCACACCTTAAAGTAGCCATTAACATAGTAATTAGGATGACTTTCATACATATGATTTGCTTGACCTTCTTATAGTATAGTAGCATTGCATCCCTTTTGTTTGATCATCCTATAAATTCATCAGACCCCTTGGTTTATTTGATGAGTTGTGCATGCCTCTTTTGACGCTAGTTCATTATTTTCCTTTGTCATTTTAAGTAGTAGTGGGCTAGTGGATCAATAGCATTAGAGACTTTGGGAGGTACAATTGATTTGATCGACCCCTTGGGCTTACTCCAAGTACNCTTGGACTTACTCCAAGTACTCCAAGTGATCGAGGTACTTCATTCCATTCCAATCTCTTCTTTCTCTTTATTTAAGCACACTGTAGTTTGCATTTTCTTTTTTTTCTTTTTTTTTTTTGGTGCATGCATTTATATGTCTTTGCAGTTCAGTCACCATAGTGAGAGTTATCATGATGTGTTGTCAGGGATGTCAGACCCAACTAGGCTACGCCAGTGTGTCTGGCATTCTAATGATGATTGTACTTTGAAGAATTGGAGGGTGATCAACGACTGTCGTGACAAGTCATTAGTGACAGTGAACATTGTCAAGGGTGTCAGACCCAACTAGGCTACGCCAGTGTGTCTGACATCCTAATGATGGTTGCCCCCTTTTTTTGAAGAACCGAAGAATTGTCAGCAACCCTGGACCAGACTAATTTTTTTTCTTAACACATTCTACTCCAACGCTCCTTGTGTCATCATTTAACTTCCTCCTTTTTTTTTTTTTTGGTAGGATGGTACTTTTGAAGGAATTCAAAAAGAAGGATCAATTCAAGGATGTGGAGCACCACTTCCTTTCTGTAGTCAATCATGTAGATGATGATGCTTCAATGGGCACCTATTTTGCCATTGAGAAATCACTTCGTCGCCCAAATTGTGTCAAGTCATCAATTCAGCACNTCAATTCAGCAAAAGAATTTTTTGAGTGACATGTCGAAACCAGTGTCAAGCGAACATAACCTGTCATCTACTGCTCACATCCTCTCTAGCACTCTCCGAGACTACAATGAACCCATCACTCAATTTCCTTTACTTGGGCGTCGAATAATTTCTGGTTCAACACAATGGGGATCATCTAGTAGTCTTAAGGTTCCAGGCAAAGCAATTTTCATTGAAGGGTATTGGGAATGGACTGAAGATGTTCTCTCTCATTCCGAGGATATCCTTGATTCATGTTCCATTCGTTCAGCTGTTTATGCCTCACTCTATTCTTATGCTAGAGATTCTAGTATCTTTCGGGCTTTTTGTGAAAGTTGGTGCCCAACCACCAATACATTGCATACCATCACTGGAGAATGGTCCATCTCACTTTGGGATCTTCACAAGCTTGGGGGATTGCCTCTTGTGGGGGATATATATGATGAGACCGTACCTGATTTAGCTACTCTTACTTCAAAGGATAAGAGTAGAACTCGCTTCATATCTAGAGCTTGTGACTTTCTGTTGNTGTTCATGGCCTACCATCATATTGCCAAACGTGACAACTCAGACGGATGGGTAACTGCGAAGCAATGGATTGATTTTTGGTTCAGAAAACCAAGAGTTTACAAGCCACCTAATAGAAGAAAGAGTTATGTCGACAGCTGTCCTAAGACTTCTCAAGATCCAAGTGGTAACATTAATGTTGTGGCAACTGGATCTATCGTATGGACACAAGAAGAATGCGACATGTTTGATTTACTTGGAGTTACCGGCGACCTGAGGAGGGAGGTTACTTATGTTGCGGCCTTCTTGTCATGTTGGTTGTGTGTGTTTGCACTTCCTAGTTCACAAAACAGAGTCATCAGACCGAGTACCTTTGAGACAGCTACCCTGATGGCGCGAGGTGTAACCTTTAGTTTAGCTGCACCAGTGCTTGCCAGCATTTATCGTGGACTTAACCATATCGCCAACTCTAAATCCCCTTCTCACACTGATTGTTACTTTCCTGCTCACTATGTGTATGGATGGTTGGCATTCTACTTTCAAACTCATCATGAACTTGAACCTGCTCCCCCAGGTCCTCCGATGGTGGCATTTTCAGGAGCTCAAGGGTCAAAATATTTTCATAGGGATGCGGCATGTGAGCTCATACATGAGGGGCGCACCATAAATATTGGTTGCACCATGCTTAATAGGAATCGCCATGAAGTTTTATATGACAACGGTACCTTAGAGATTCCAAAACTTGGCTATCTTATGTCTATGCGCTCTAGTTGCCTTGTTCTAAGACTGAGTAGGAACTTCCACGTGGAGCCTTACATGCCTCATCGGTTTGGTAGGCAATTTGGTTTTTGTCAAGCAGTCCCTGGTGTGCTTCAGCGCTGTCATCGTAATCGTGACGCGACATATTTGGAGGCCCTGGAATATTGGCATCTCTTGCTTTACAAAGGTAGTCAATCGCGCTTATTTGCTCCAAGTCATTCTCTAGATTGGCGTGATTTGACAACCCGTAATTTCAAGGCATGGTGGGCAAAGCTAAATGTAACAGATCTAAGGGAGAATGTCAACGCTCTTCTTTCAGTTGTCGACAATAAATCTTCCAAGGCCCCTGTTGGAACAACGCCACACAAGGTACCAAAGGTCAGTCAATGTATAATCCACAATACACCTCGAGAGCGCACCAATGACAATCTTGTTGTACATATCTCATCATCCAAGGATAAATCCAATCGAGATTGAACTGGTACCCATGATGGTGATAGCATTAGTGATGCTGGATCTGATGTTGATTTTAAGCACAAACACCGAAGTAAAAGGTCACAAACCATAACTGACACGGAGCATGACGCTTTGAACATCGACAGCTTCTTTGATGATGTCCCTGAACCTTCTCAACATGTGACTAGATTGAACTCATTGGTACTTCATTTTTTTTCTTTTTCCTATCCTTTTATTTATTTATTTATTCATTTATTATTTATTTATTTATTTATTTTTTTACTAATTTATCTATTTCATTTAGGAGGGAGATCTTGAGCTAGAAGTGACAAAACAGATCAACATTGATAACTCTCTTGTTGGTGAGGCTAATGGTTCTCAACCATTAGTTGACCCTGCGTCAAATCCTAGGAGAGGGAAGGAATTGTGTGTAATGAGAGACTTACCAGGCAATAACCATTCGAGTTCCCCCACGAGTTCTCATAACACGATTGGCAATCCTTCACCTGAAGCTACTGCAGAAACATTGGAGATTCAATCTGAGGCCACAGGCTTCCCTTCGATTCGACCGACTGCTCCTTCATCCTCACCTACACCCAGTCACCAACTCACTGCTACATCTCGCAAACTATTTAATGGTGCAATCAAGTCATTTGGTGTTGAGCTGCTTACAGTCCTTAAAGGAACCCCTTTCCATGAAGTCTCAAAAATGTGGAAGGAAGCTTAAGTTATTTATGAGGGCATTGAAGGGCTAAAGGGAGATCTCAAACAATTGAAGCATTAAGTTGAGTCTTACATCACAGCTGTTGAATCTTTTCTCAAGTTACAAGATAATATTGCCACTCGTCAGCGCCCTGACCAAGTGGAGCATGCTAAACATATAATAGCTAAGGAAATTCAACAGTTTAAGTCTGGAATTGCTGCATTACTGAAGAAAGAGAAAGAGTTGGAGATGGAAATTGAGATTCTTCGTCTCAAATTGGAGGAAGAGAAAAATTCTCGAACTTCTTTCGAGGATAAAGTGCAAGCTGCAGAGAAACGTGTAGCAGAACTGGAGGCTACTCCTATGTGGGATGCCAAAGCAATTAAGGAGTTTGAGGAACATAAGAGGCAGATACTTGACTACCAGTCCTCGATTACACCCACAACATGGATGGACGTTGATTAGGCCTTGCACCGTTAATTTTGTTTATTTATTTGTTTTTGTTTTAGCCGTTCACAGTTTAGACTCTTGCGGGCCAGGAGATTTCTTTTTTAAACTTGCAGTTTATACTCTTGCTCAGGAGATAGCTTTTTTTTTTGTTGAACTTGCAGTTTATACTCTTGCTTAGGAGATTTTTTTTTTTTAACTTGCAATTAATACTCTTGCTTAGGAGATTTTTTTTTTTTGTTTTGAACTTGCAGTTTATACTCTTGCTTAGGAGATATGNTGTTCTTTTTTTTTTTTTTTATTGTTTTGGCTGAACTTGAGTTTTCATTCTTTCATCATATATCATCGAATGTCACATCACTTCTACTTACTCAAGCTGCCTACGTACCTGGAAGCAACAATGACATCGCTTTGCAAGATCAAGCTATACGTAGTTCTAGTGACACANAGTTCTAGTAACATTTTTTGAGCTTTTACTACTGTTCTTCAACAAACTTCACTTCAAGAGTAGTAGCGTTTAAGGAATTTGCCATTTATAGGACCGATGCGCAACCCATCACTGTCTACTATTTTGTAAGCTCCATTTGTATAGACCTCTCGCACCACATAAGGGCCATCCCACTTAGATATGAATTTGTTCCCAGTCTTGCGGGATGTAATTATAAGTCTTCTTACTGCTAGCACCATGTCCCCAACTTGGAAGGAACGAGGCCTAACTTTTTTATTAAAGGCCCGTGACATGCGAGCTTGGTAGCATTCTAAACTTTGTTGAGCCTGTAGCCTCTTTTCATCAAGTGCTTCTAACTCTGCTAATCGAAGCTTATCGCTTTCTTCATTGGTTAGGCCTTCTTGTATAGCAACTCGTAATGATGGGATTTGCAACTCCAATGGTAGGACAGGTTCCACACCATACACCAAAGCATATGGCGTTGCTTGTGTTGCAGTCTTATATGTTGTCCTGTATGCCCAAAGAGCTTCTCCAATCCGCTCATGCCAATCACGCTTAGTTTTTGACACTACTTTACTCAACAAGTTACAAAGCGTTTTGTTAAAGGCTTCAGCTAGCCCATTTGCAGGAGCGTTGTACATTGACGACTTATGTTGGGTAAATTTGAACTTTTCACAGAGACTTGTCATCAACCTGTTGTAAAATGGTGTCCCATTGTCAGTGACAATTCGTTTTGGTACACCATATCTATAGATAATGTGAGTTCGAATGAAGTCAACCACATTTTCCTTCTTCACTTCACGAAGTTGAATTGCTTCAGCCCACTTGGAGAAATAGTCCGTTGCAGCCAAAATGTATGCATGGCCTGTGGACGACTTTGGAGTGATAGGTCCTACAACATCAAGTCCCCATGCTTCAAAGGGCCAAGAAGCCACTGTGGGATGTAATGGTTCTGGGGGTTGATGAATAAAGTTGGCATGGAACTGACATGCTTCACATTTCTTCGCGTAATCCATGCAATCTTGTACCATTGTAGGCCAGTAGTACATTCTTTTGACATGATCATGCAACTTTGGGCCTGATTGATGAGCACCACAGATCCCAGAGTGAGCTTCTTCCATGATTTTTGTCGCTTCATCTTCTGCAAGGCACCTCAACCAAAGGCCATGAAAGGACCTTCAATAAAGTGTTTTCTTGTAGTATGTAAATCTAGGAGCTCGACGACGTATCTCATTCCTGCGCTTTGGATCGCTTGGTAGCTTTCCATGTTCCAAATAATCTATAAGTGGTTGTTGCCAATCCTCCTTGTTAATTTGATAGACAAATATTGAATTGACCTCTTCATCACTCTCTTCCTCATCAAGCGACACAACCCATCGATTACACACAGGTACATTCATGGTCTCCTCTGCCCCCAGTGCCAAAGTGGCTGCAAGATTAGCAAGCGCGTCAGCCATCTTATTGGCACTTCTTGGAACATGTTCTAACTTAGTAGTTTCAAACTTGGCCAGTAGCTTTAAAGCACGCCTGTGGAGAGGGAGTAAGTCTTCTTTCTTGACTTCATATTCACCATAAAGTTGACTTATTACCAATTGTGAGTCTCCAAAAATGTCCAAGTCCTTTATTCCCATTTCAATAGCCATTTGGAGGCCTATGATAAGAGCTTGGTACTCAGCCACATTATTTGAGCATAGTTGAGTCAAGACAAATGAATAAGTTAGCACATGCTTTTCGGGTGACAGTAGTATAACCCCTGCACCTGCTCCATCACGACGAGCTGCCCCATCAAAATACATTTGCTAAGGTGGTAAGACATCCACATAGAATACTCCTTCTCCTGGCAACTCATCATCCTTAAATTCCCATTCTGCGGGTACTGGATGATCTGCAAAGAATTCAGCTATTGCTTGTCCTTTAACAGCTTTTTGAGGGACAAAAATGATGTCATATTGTTTTAAAAGAATGGCCTATTTTTCAAGTCGACCCGCGAGTACTGGTCTTGACAATATGTATTTGATTGGGTCTGCTTTTGAAGAACTGTATGAGCCTGCATATAGTGTCTCAACTTTTGGATGGAAAAAACCAAAGCAAGACAAACTTTCTCAATGGGAGAGTAATTCATTTCTACTCCTACCAAGGTTCTACTTAGGTAATACAGCGCAGTTTCTTTACCCTCTTAATTTTCTTGGGCACACATTGCCCCCAATGATCGTTCTTGTGCGGCAATATAAAGGATAAGTGGCTTCCCTTTAATTGGTGCCCCCAGCACTGGAGGAGAAGACAAATAATTTTTTATACTTTGGAAAGCATTTTGACATGATTCATCCCATTCAAATGGGGAACCCTTCTTCATGAGATGACTAAAAGGATGACATCTTCCGGCAAGATTAGAAATGAATCGTCGTATATAAGCAAGGCGCCCTTGGAGGCCCCTCAGCTCCTTCAGATTCTTGGGTGGTGGCATTTCTTGGATCGCTTTGATCTTGGCTTGATCGATCTCAATGCCTCTATGTCTCACAATGAATCCTAGAAACTTTCCAGACGTGACGCCGAATGCACATTTAAGAGGATTCATTTTAAGTTGACATTTTCGCAATCGCTCAAACACTTTGCGAAGGTCTTCCAAATGGTCCTTCCTTCTTGTAGACTTAACCACCAAATCATCAACATAGCATTCCACGATTTTGTGCATCATATCTTCAAATATCTTTTGCATGGCCCGTTGGTATGTAGCCCCAGCATTTTTTAGTCCAAAAGGCATGACTTTGTAGCAAAATATCCCTTTTGGAGTGAGAAAGGCAGTTGCCTCTTGGTCTTCGTTCGCCATTTGAATCTGATTGTATCCAGCTGTACAATCCATAAATGTCAAAGCCTCATGACCAGTAGTTGCATCGATCATGATTTCAGTGACTGGAAGAGGGAAGTCATCTTTTGGACATGCGTCATTCAAATCACGAAAGTCAACACAAATCCTCAACTGTCCATTTTTCTTCCTTACAGGAACTATATTTGCTATCCAAGTTGGGTACTTGACTTCCCGAATAAAGCCAGCATCTATGAGCTTGTTAACTTCACTCTCTATTTTAGGGATTAACTCTGGTCTGAACCTTCGCTGAGGTTGTTTCTTTAGGCTGACACCTTTCTTTATTTCCAAGCGATGTACCGCAACTTTTGGGTTGAGTCCTGGCATTTCTTTGTAACTCCAAGCGAAGACATCTTTATAACCAGACAACAGATTATGGTATTCTTGCTCCTCTTCTTGAAAGAGATGAGCACTAATATACACTAGTCGAGGATCTTCAAAACTCCCTAAGTTTAGCTCTTTCAAATTATCCACCGTGGCTTGCCCACCATCTTCCAATGTTTTGGGAGCTTCATAAGTTTCAACTTCTTCCTCTAAGTTAGAGAATTCTTGCACTGTAACGACGTAACAATTTGTTCTAACTCCTCACATAGTTCATCTTGCTTAAAGATGATAACAATCCGACCCTTGGCCTTTAGACGTTTGGTGATATCAACCTTCTGCTTTCGTATCATCCTAGATGGAACGACACTCCTGACATCATACCTTCCTTTAACACGACTTTTCTTGGAATCATCTTCCTTAGCTTCATTAGCTTTACTCTTCAAACGACTAAAGACCGACTGTCGCGACGGCTTTTGAATCTTAGGTGTTGCACCAATCATGTTAAAGACAAATGGCTTATCCCTTATGCATAAAGCTTTTGGAGATAAGAATTGATCATCGTTCTTTGCAGCATCTTCGCGTTTGCCTAGCCTGTCAAATACAGAGGGTGTGATTTGGATCTTGATGGATCTACCCTATTAGATATAGAACCACGTGGTGGCATGTCATCGTCTTCACCCCCACCGTCATCCAATTCCGATGCTGTAATGTATTGCATGGAAGAAGTATTTGCCTTATGCCCGACAGTGATCTTGATAGGCTCAGACGATTCAAAACCGAGACCTACCCTAGGCACATTTACTTTAACGCCATACTGCTGAAGCATCTTTTGCGTACCATTGAGTCCATTTACCTTAACTTCAACAACTTTTCCCATCGGCGTGGGATTTTCAAAGTCATACCTAGCTTTTGCCAATATCTTATATGCTTTTGGGTCGAACTTGTCTTTATTGAGACCTTGGTTTTTGGAACTTTCGACCCACTTGAAAGTCATTGGCTTTTGACTTTGACTACCTTTAGACAATGGTAATACAACATCTTTATCTTCAATTCCTTAACCAAAGTTGTAGCCTTTTGATTTTGACTATGCTGACTTGAGCATCTTGACACAACACAAATGGTGATTCGCCTTCCTTGCGGCGCGACTGGGGTACGTAACGGAGAACCTCTGTCTTCTTTGGAAGAAAGCTTTCAACTTTTTCTTCGGCCTTCTTTTCCGGAAGAATTTGCTGTTCAACAGGAGTTGACTTAGTGATTTTCACTAGTGTTGGAGCCTCAACCTTTGTTTTGTTTTCCTTTTTTCCTGTCGAAGCAATTTGAGATGGTAATACTTCAGACGAAGTTCCCTCATTACTCTCAAAGAACTTGGCATCCGCAAAGTAAGACTCTGCTCTAGTGAAGGGCTTGACATCTCCATTAATTTTCCTTACTCCTCCACGATAGTATTTTAAACACTGATGGAGGGTAGATGCAACCACACCATTTTCGTGCAGCCATGGGCGTCCAAGCAGCATTTTGTAAGAAGTTTTAGCATCAATCACATGAAAAAGAGTAGGTGTTGTCAAGTCACCCATGGTGAGATCGACACGAATTATGCCAATTGCACGCTGACTCTCCAAATTAAATCCTTGAATCACAATTCGACTTTGGGATAGTTCTGCTACTGTGATCCCTAATTCATTCATTGTGGACTTAGGCATGATGTTTACAGCCGACCCACCATCTACTAGAATACGACCGACCTTTTGACCCCAAATGAATCCTGTCATAAATAACGGACGGTTGTGGGGTTTAGATCCCATGAGCAAGTCATCCTCAGTAAAGACTATGGCGCTATTACATGACGCGCATTTGTCAGAATTTTCTTTGACATCACCAACATCTTCCGCCCTGTCGGCATACAGCTCTGGCTGTTAAAGTGCCAAAGCCAGTTGTTTACACATTTCTCTTGGAAAACGAAATATTTCCCTCCATCCCATGCGCGTGGGGAGAGCATCAAGGATAGCCGATATCTTCGGATCCGTCGACGACCCCGAATGTTGAAGGGTTAATTTAAGTGACACCTCATGCTCATTAACTTGTTCATCCTTCTTTTCTTCTTCTTCTTCATCATTTTCATGTTCCTTAACTTCAACTGAGACTGTGTTGACAGTCACAACATTCAAGTACTCTTTGGGAAAGAATTCTTCTAAAGTTATAGGAGCAACAATTTCTTGTTTAAGCACTTCATCTTGCATCATTTTATGTTTTGTGACCCTTTTTAGTCCTCTCTTTGGAGGCTTAGCAGTTTTATTTCTTTGTTGTCCTCTAGTTTGGTAAGGGGGTGGCAAATTTGAAGTCATTTGCTTCCTAGTACACCTCCTTGTCACTAGGGTCCATCCTTCGTCATTGTCATCGTCGTTTGACACATACTTTTCAACATGTGTCTCCGTTTTACATTGAACATGGAATGGTCGGATTTGCAGCAAAACAGGCTCCAGAGACCCAAACTGTATTAATTCCAACTGAAGAGAAGGCTCATCAGTCACTACTGCGGCATGGTTAGTCCCTACAGCTTCGTCGAGATCAAGCACAATCTTCCCTTCTTGAGCAAGACGCATGATCCTCTCCTTCAATGTAACACACTTTTCAATAGGGTGACTCACCAACCTGTGATATCGACAGTAGTTTGGATCCGATGTTTTATTCATTTCCTCAGGCCGCTTAGATTCAGGCAACTCAATTATCTTCTTTTCCAGTAACTCATCCAGCATTCCAGACAAATCTGAGTCGGGGAACGGATACTTCTTTGCTTGTAACTCTTTCAAGGTTGGCTTATCGCCTCTGTAAACTCTTGGGTAAGAAGTCTTCTTCTCCTCCTTAGCCTTTCCTGAGATTTTGATAGGAGAAGAAGCGGTAGTGATCACCATTGACTCTTTTGTAGAGCTTTTAGAAGGTTTATCACCCTTCTGAACTCTTTCTTTTCCTTCGTCTCAGATTTTTCTTTACTTTTATTTTTTCTAGCAATGGTAAGCTCCATGTCATGGGCCCGTGTTGCTAACTCTTGGAATGTCTTTGGCATTATTCCACGAAGAATGTACCGCAAATCCCAATCCATTCCATTAATACACATCTCTACAGCAGAAGTTTCAGTCAGTCTGTCCTTGCATTCAAGACTTAGAGCGCGCCATCGACTAATGTAGTCAACGACCGGTTCATCCTTCCACTGTGTAGTGTCAGTCAACTCAACCATGCTGACAACACGCCTGGTACTATAAAACCGATTCAAGAATTCTCCCTCCATTTGCTCCCAACTATCAATTGATTGGGGGGAAAGATCAGTATACCAATCAAAGGCAATACCCTTGAGAGAACGAACGAATTGTTTAACCAACAAGTCATTGGTAGTACCAGCGTTGTTACACGTCTCAACAAAGTGTGAGACATGTTGCTTAGGGTTGCCCTTACCATCAAATTGATTGAACTTCGGTGGTTGATAACCGGCTGGCATGCGCAACTTATCAATCCTCTTGGTATAAGGCTTCACGTAACGATGATCCTCCTTTCCACTGACACTTGTTTGATTCTTGATTGCTTCAGCTATCATGTCTTTAATTTGTCGAGCAGTAACTAAAGCGTTCTTGGGATCACCAGCTTTGTCCTTCTCATTGTCTGAATTATCCTCAGATTCAGAGTCGTCCTCCTCACTTTCAGACGATTCAACAATTTGCTTCCCAATCTTCTTTGTCAGTTTAGCAATTTGCTCATTTTGCTTCTTAATTTCAGCATCCTTTTCCTCTCCATCTTTTATCAACTTGCTAATGAGAGCATTCATGTCGGAAAGCTGTTCCTCCATAGTTTTGTTTTCATGAATCACCATGACAGAGGCAGTGTCCAACTGTGATGATTCACCTGATTCCTTGAGCACAAAAGGCCTGAAAGGAGATGATAGAGGAGAACTACTATCAGTTTCAGATTTAACCATAATGTTGGGCGTAAAGGGGACTAGTGTGAACGACTAAGTCTTCTTCCTTGTCAACATCAATTTGTCTTGGCGACTTGAAAGAAGTCAATGACAATCGTTTGTGTCTAGTAATGGAACTTGAACTTGTATTNAGCAATGGAACTTGAACTTGTATGTTCAGTGGTAGAGTTTGAACCAAAGACAGGAGACTCACGCGCCCTATAAGATGTGTTAAGTGCCTCCAAAGCAGCCTCAACAACGCTATTATTGCGTACTTTGGTAGGTACCGCGGCTGCACGCAGACTTGCTGCAGCAGATGTGACTGCAGCTCTTTTCATTCCCCTGGTGAATATGCCACTGTCAGGATTTCCAATGACTTCACCGAGGCTTGCTGATTGTCGTCAAGTATTGACGGACTTCTTTCTCTCTGCAGACTTTGAAATTCTCTTGTTGGAAGACATTTCTTAATTTTTTTTTTAAGTGTTTGAAGAACAGAGATGAGAAGCAGAGATGGTCCCACCGAGCGTGCCAGAAATTTGTTGCTAGTAAATTTTAAGTCAAAGTCAACGACAAACTATTAAGTAAACCAATTATATTTTATTAATAATTTGGATATGGGTACAATCTCTGTAAACAGTTTATAGAAAATAAACTAAGTCTTCTGATTCTGTTCTACTGCTAGGATGACACTTGTCGACGTCAACCAAATCTAACAGTTGCTGACGTCAACCAAAGGTGACACCTGCTATTGTCAAGCAAATTTGAGTGAGGGTTGACCAGCTTCAATGTCACTTTGAATGTGTTTGAGTATCCCTGAACAATCGGCACAATTTTGTAGTGCTTATTGATTGCTGACAGAGAGAGTTTTGTAAATTCTTTGGAATGTCTTTGATTGACTTTTTGTTTCCATGAATTCCCCCCCCCCCCCTACCTTTGAGGTGATGATGGGTATTTACAGGAGATTTTGACCTCCATCTTAGACCCGGAGAAGTGGGCTTGGACTCTTTCGATGACTTGGAAGTTTTGTAGTCTTTTTGGCCCAATAAACATTTTAGTTGGACTAACAATATAGTCGGCCCAAATAATGTAATTATGATCCAAATTATTTAATTAATTTGGATATTTTAATTTAAAGGGCTATATTAATTATATTGAGCAAATATTTATTTTATTTAACTCAAAAAATTAATTTATTTTAATTTTGACACTTTAATAAATTCTCAGTTTCTGCAGTTGTCATTGCCAAAAGTGATGATTGGTGGTATGATTAACTCATGTTTGCAATAATCGTTCTCTCTTCAAAGAATATAATGATTCTGTTGAAGGCCATGAGATCCTATTAGGGGACAATCATACTAACAAGGTTCAAGGGATAGGAAGTGTAGAATTACAATTCACTTCTGGAAAGAAAGTTATTCTAACTAATGTATTGCATGTTCCTAAGGTTAGGAAGAATTTAGTTTCTGGTTTTATGATATGTAAAAATGGCCTTCAGGTAGTGATAGAATGCGACAAAATTATCCTGTCTAAGGCTGGTAATTTCGTAGGAAAATGTTATGTATCAGATTCTATGTTTAAACTTAGTGTTATTAATAAATGTGTTCGTGAATTATGCTTATTATTTTGTGCCATCTTTATATTTCAATTTTAATTTCAGTTTTAACGTTGATTGTTCAAGTTTTAATATTTGGCACAGTCGCTTGGGACACATAAATTATAATACTATGAAATTTATGTGTATTTATGGTTTAACTTCTTATAATGATGAGCATAAAGATAAATGTGAAGTATGTGTAAAAGCAAAAATGAAACGGAGGCCTTTTCCAAAGATTGATAGAATTTCTAAAACTCTAGACCCTGTACATTCTAACATTTGTAAATGAATGGTATTTTGACAAGAGGTGGATGTAGATACTTTATTAATTTTATATATGATTGTTCTAAATTCACCTATGTCTATCTTATGAGATCAAAAGATCAAGCAATTGTTTCAAACATATAAAGCCATATATGGTAGAAACACAAAAGGGAAAAAAAGATTAAAATCTTGCGAAGTGATAGAGGTGGAGAATATTATCCTACGGTTTTCACTTTAAATTGTGAATCTAATGGTTTATTCATCAAGTTAGTGCACCTTATACACCTCAACAAAATAGGGTGACGAAAAGGAAGAATGGTGTCCTTATTGACATGGTTAATGCTATGATTGTCAATGCTATGATTGTCAATGCTAATCTTCCACTGAATCTATGGGATGAGGCTTTATTAACTGCATGTCATGTATTAAATAGAATTCCCTCGAAGAAATTGAAACAATCACCAAATGAGTTTTGGAGGGGAAGAGCGCCTAATATTAGCTATTTTAGAGTTTGGGATTGTCTTGCTTATTATTAACTTCTCGATCATAAGAAAACTCAATTAAGTCCAAGAGCCTTAAAGAGTGTTTTTGTGGTGTATGCAACAAATTCTAAAGCATATAGACTATTAGATATAGATTCCAATGTGATAGTAGAATCTATAGATGTGGAGTTCTTTGAGAACAAATTTAGAAGTGATTCCACTAATGTTGATGAATCAAATCAAGAACCACAGATAACACAAGTTCCTGATCCTACTTCTAGCAATACTGGAAATTCTTCTCAGCCAGGGAGAACTGTAATGGCTAGAAAGGAAAAGGATTTGGGTCCAGATTTTACAAATTCTCAAGCTATTTTTTTTTTAGTTAGAGGAATTATAGATGATGTTACGAAAACTATACCTATGATTTTCAATGTTGAAGATGATTCTAAGATATTTCAAGAAGCATTGACTTCAAAAATGCAACTTTTTACAAGGAGGCAGTTAATGATGAGACGGAGTCATTGATGGCTAATCAGAGTTGCGTCTTATCAGATTTACCATCTGGTTCCAAAGCTATAGGTTTTAAGTGGATTTTTAAAATAAATTGTAACACAGATGGATCCATAACAACCTTTAAGGCTAGACTTGTAGCACAAGGATATTCACAAAGGGAGGAAATAGATTATTTTGATACACGTGCACATGTGGCTAAAATTACATCTATTAGAATGTTGTAAGATTTGGAATCTATTTATAATTTTCATGTGCATCAAATGGACGTAAAAATGACCTTTTTTTGAATGGTGATTTAGATGAATAAGTGTACAGAAACAACCTGATATAGCATTTGCGGTTTACAAACTTTCGGGGTTTACAATTAATCCTACTTTGGAACATTGGGAAGCTATTGAAAGGATTTTTGGATACTTGAAAAGGTCTAAATATTTGGCTTTACACTATGGTAATTTTCCATTTGTTCTAGAAGGATATACTGATGCTAATTGGATATCTAGCAGTGATCATGATAGCAAATCCACAAGTGGTTGGATATTTGTGCTAGGTGGTGGTGCAGTTTCTTGGGCTTCTAAGAAACAAATGTGCATCACACATTCCACAATGGAAGTAGAGTTTGTAGCTCTAGCTGCAGCAGGCAAATTAAGAGGCAGAATGGTTGAGGAACATGTTGATAGATATAAAGTTGTGGCTACAACCGATGACATCCATTTCTTTGTATTGTGATAGTGAAGCAACTTTGCCTAAAGCTTATAACAGGAATTACATTGGTAAATCTAGGAACATGAGCTTGAGGCATGCTTATGTAAGACAATTAATATCTTAAGGGAACTATGATTTATGTAAGATCTTGTAATAATTTAGCAAAAAATCCATTTACCAAAGGTGTTACAAGAGATATGGTGTATGGAACAAGTCTTAAGATGGGCTTGAGACCTTTAGAGTAGTCAGCAACAATAGAAACCTAACCTTTACTTATGTATACTATTATTTAAAGGTTCAATGTGGTAAAAACAAGTTGTTATAACTGACTTGAATGTACTATTATATTTTGAAATATTCTAGTAAATATTGAAGGATGAGTGGTATTCTACAATAATTTTTTAATGTTATAGGTCAATTTCAAGAAATAAATTGGGAAAGTAAGGTTCACAAGCTTCGATTTTGGTCTTCCGAAAGGCTTCAAGGTTCAGGATTGTTCATGAGTGTTCTCAAGGCAGTGCAAAACGCGTGAGCAAGGTATTTTTATGAGCTCCTTCATTAAATCAAGTTCAAATTAATGTTTGTGAGTTCCTTCATGGAATTTTCACTAGTAAAAAAATAGCTTATTAGTATCGTTTTTTTCACCTATTTGTATCGTTTTACACACGATACAATTGGAGGCGTAACAAATAGCCAATTCTATTTGTATCATTTGTTAGAAACGATGGTAATACCACCTATTTGCATCGTTTTTTGTAAAAACGATACAAATAGACCACCTATTTGTATCGTTTTTTTTACAGAAACGATACAAATAGGTACCCTATTAGTATCCTTTGTTTAAAAAACGATGCAAATAGGTGGCCTATTTGTATCGCTTTTACTAAAAAACGATACAAATAGACACTTTATTAGTATCATTTTTGCAATAAACGATACTAATAGTGCTGTTTTAAAAAAAAATTTGAAATGATAATTTGGGCTCTATATTCACAATAAATAATATATATATGCATCCTCCCGCCATTGCCCTGTTCGATTCTGTATAGTTTACAATATTAATATGAATATTTCATTAACTAATTAAAAATTGTAAAGGATTCATATATATAGAATACACTTTGTATTCTTATATATATTTTTTACAATGACAGGTTGGATAGATGTTTACGAAATATTTAAATTAAAAGTATGAACAGTAATGTAATCAAATACATTTTTATTTAATTAGGATCGGGCAATAAGAAATTTAGTCTGAAGAACCTCGCCCATTGCCCGCGAACCTCATCCAACTCTCTTTTGGTATACGGGGCAGATCTTCCAATATTGTCCTTCAAAAGATTATATTGAAAACATGCAATTGAAGCTGAGAGCCATTAGATTTACCCAATGTTTGCACATGTAATTGTAATGTCATGACTCACCATATCCTTGTACCACCACAGAGCAGCAAGTAACCCTCAGAAACTCTTCAACATGTCGTGCCAAAGGCGCTCCTCTAGAAAACATAACGCGTACTCGTCCTCCAAAGCTTTGTTTGATCTAGTGCAGTTCAGATATATCAGGTATAGGGCCAATTTTAACACTGATTAACATAGAATAATGAAATGAAAAGGTGTATCAGAAAGAATTTAACCAACTTTATTGAAAACCAACTTATCCAGAAGAGGCGAAGCTTCATCTAGGCGTACATAATTACATATAACAAAGGTGCATACATAATTAAATATAACATGACTACATTAAGCTACCCTTATAGCATCCTAGACACCACAGCTCTTATACATACCCAATTTTAAGTAAGGAAGTCTACATAGGTAAGAATAGAAATCACAAGATGAAGAACAATAATCATCACCAAGAAGAATGAAATGCTTTGTTGCCACTTTCCACCGGGTACTAAATACAAAACTTACAATACACATAAATGACTAATCGAAAGGCAACGACCTTCACAAATCAATAACTATATAAAAGATAACTTAGTAAATCGACCCATATCCCACAGTAAAAACAAATATATCGAATTTGATTCAATGAACACCAGTTCGATGCTGAACACAACCCACACCTACTTCTCACAAATCGATAGACATATTAAACTACTGAATAAATTGAATTACCAATTGAAAAACAGTTCGAATCTGAACCCTAGCTTGGAGATTGGGGATATTCGAATTGTGGTGAAATTATATTCGAATCTAGGGATATTCGAATTGTTTATTCCTGATACCTCCCTAATGCCATGTCAAAAGTTTTTATGTCTATTAATACTCAATACCATAGTGTGTTTACCTCCAATACAGGAAAATTACTTATGTAAATGAGAGTATGCAAAAAGTAGCAACCCAAACATAGTTAGGGTATTTAGGAAGCAACCAGACTACTAGAGAGAAAAAAGAAAGCATGGAAATCCTGGATGTAGGATTCAGAATTCGAAAAGTTGGGAGTAGGCTAGGCAATATTTGACCAAGTTCTTTTTAATATTAATTTCAATTATTCAGTTCAAATCAAAAGGTTTTCAGGAAGGGAGCAATGTCTATTGCTAGAGCCGCTCTGTGTAAAGATAAATTCTTTGATAATGTAAGAGACCAATCACTGCAAATGTTGTTAAATTTTGATAAAACAAATGTAGGTGATGAACAATCACGTCAACCAATCAACCATGAAAAAGGTGTTATACCTCGTCTGATTTCAGTGCTTCAGCCATATATGTTTATCAGGCTGCTTCCATAGTAACTGGTGGAATTGATCATTAATGAATTTATTAGCTACTTAGTTTCTGAAGTTAGTATTGTTTATATGCAGAAGTTAATGCCTGTTGTCTTTTAACAAAGTTAACAGTTAAAACGACCTATTAGACACTTCTACACCGTTTCATTTCATACACTCGGGTTCTCTACACAAAAGCCTGAATGAATAGCTAATCATCTTTCTTCCTAATCAAGCACACAAGCACTCTATGCTTAATTAGTCTTAAAACAAAACAGGGTAATATAACCAATATGAACTCTTATGTGCTCTCTTAGCCATGATAAAACTGGGGGAACAACACTATCATGCGGAAATGAACATCAGCATTCAGTCGGCATTACCTTTCCAGATTACATTTTAGTTTCTCTACATTTAGGAGTGTAAAAGCAAACTAAAAGTATCTTTCTTTTCCAATATCACTTCTTGCCATTTCTCTTTCCTAAATATAACACAGAACTTGTTAATTGTACCCCTATAAAAACATATGATATGAGCCTGCAGCATCAAGCATCTCTGGCATCCATTCTTGTCTCTTCTAAGTTACATTAAAGCAGATTAAATTGAGCTATTAACTACAAGATTTACTGCCAACAGATCACATTGAGCTATTGACTACAAGATTTCCTGCCAACTGATCACATTGAGCTATTGATCACAAGATTTCCTTCCTCGGAGCTCAATTACTTCCAAAAGAAATCAATACTAATTCATGATTCTACACTTCAACGGTCCCTCCATGGGATCAAATCACATATACCTAATCTCCTAGTCTCGTAATCGATAGCTATACTCAATACACACAAACGAATTCGTCTGAATTAAATCTAAAAGGCATATACTCCTATCCTTGTAATAATTCGCTCCAATAGAATTCTAAAAAAACACAATAATATCAACAAACTACAATAGCATACACCAAAAAGTACACCGTAAAATCAAAGCACTTCCATTTACTGAAACAATCAAATTCAACAACGTTAAAAACAACAATTCAAATCAAAGCAACATCAAAAATCAGCAAAAATTAAATTAAATTAAAAATTAAAACAAAAATTGCATTCTAAGTCAACAAAAACGCTAAGCAGATCTCACTTACCTCATCAATTCACCAAATTCAAAACAAAAAAAAAAGACAATAACATAATCACAAAAAAAAAATCATCAAAATTCTTCAACATCATTCAAAAACAAAATTTCAAAAAAATAAAAAAAGCGAGTTAAAGAAGAAACTAACTCAACTAAGTCACCGAGTTGACGAAGAACGCCAACAAGTCCAGCCATGGCAGCACCTTCAAGCAAAGCTTCAGGATCATCTTTATTTGCTACTTTATACAACTCTGGATCTGCTAAACTATATTCACTTCTTAATTCGAATACCCTAACCACAAAAACCCTAAATTAAAACCTTCAATCGAATACCCTAACCTCTAGAAAAAGCAATTCGAAACCTCTAATTCGAAAACCCTAACCACTCCAAAAACCCAATCATAAAACCTAGTTATCCCACCAAAAACCCAATCAATAAACCCTAGTTATCACACCAAACACCCAATTCAAATAAAAAAATCGAGAAAACCAAAGCCAAACAATCGAGAAGGAGGAGACAAGATAGCTGGCTTGGTGAAGAGTGATATGAGATGATAGAGTGAAGAGTAAGAATCTGAGAGAGTTGAGAGTGAAACAAACATGAGAAATGAGAGTAAGAAGGAAGAGATTTGATTTTTTTAAGGGTCCTAAACTCCCATTAGCATCGTTTTTTTATTGAAAACGATATAAAAGCTACGTGTTGTTTTTTTTTTTGAAGCTTCTATTAGTATCGTTTCGTGTAGAAACGATACTAATAAAGAAGTATTCATATCATCTATTTTAAAAATGATACTAATGGGTGACCTATTAGTATCGTTTTTTGTAAAAACGATACTACTGGGACATATTAGTGTCGTTGTTATTAGAAACGATACTAATATAGACCTATTTGTATCGTTTTTCTTACAAACGATGCTAATGAGGCGTTACTAATAGCCATTTTTTTACTAGTGTTTCAATTCACTTTTGCTCCTTTTTTGTTTGATTCTTTTTCCATTATTAATGTTTTTGTGTTTTTTTTTGTTTTTGTGTTTTTTATTTTGTGTTTTTTTATTAACTTTCTACTATGATTACATGATTTCATTACAAGAAAACGGAAAAATAGCGACGAATTTTTTGCGACGGATTCCATTCCGTTGCAAACTTACGACGAAAATCCCCTTGTTTGCGACGGAAATATCCGTCGCAAAAAAGTGACAAACCAAATCAGATGACCAAATACTTTTTGCGACGGAATTTTATTTATGCGGCGGAATAATCCCTCGCAAATTTGCGACAAAATTAATTCTATCGCAAATTTCCCTCGCAAAAAATCGACAAACCCTTATTCTATTTTGTAGCCAAAAAATTAAACTAAGACAACACATCACTTTTTCTTCTTGTTCGCCATTCTCCCTTCTCCCACAAACTAACCAAACCCAAAAACCCTCCTTCTTCTTCGTCGGTTCGCCACCACCACCATTCTGCTTCTCCTTCGTCGGTTCGCCACCACCACCATTCTCCTTCTTCTTCTTGGTCGTTTCTCCCTTAAACCCAATAAACCCGTTTCTCCCTTCTCACTTCTCCCTTCCATACCGTTTCTCCTCCCTTCTGGCGAGGACCGCGACTCTGCTCCATTTCTCTTTCCCTTCTTCCGGCGGTCCGACTCTTCTATTCAGGTAAATTCCATTCAAAGTTTCAAAGCTTAGTTTATAATTCGAATTTCAATATTCCAATAACTGAAGTTTGTTTGATTCTTTTATTAAAAATTTCAGATTTTGTTTAATAATTAATACTTTAATTTACAATGTTTAATAAATGTTGCCGTCACAGCCACAGGCTTCTAGAAAGCTTTAATGGTGGCTGCTAAAGGTGAACAAGAAAGTAAGAGAGGGCAATAGAAAGAAACAATAAGGAGGTTATTTAATGTTTGTCAATTGTTTTTTATAAGTTATTGGGCTTTGATATTTGCTAGGATACATGTTGTTTCAGTAAGTTGAATGCATTGTCATTTTGTAAAGAGGTCTGGTAATTTGGTTGCTGCATACTCAATGAATGATACTTGTGTTTGGTATCGTTTGTTTTATTTGTTGGATGGTGTCCAAGTAAAATCTCCTTTGTGTATATGGATTTGCTGAATGCAAAGTTGTGGCATTCAGATGCTTGATCACCTTTTATTGAACTATTTGATATTTGAGAGTGGATAACATTGATTGTTTGGATTGGTAGTCCTAAATCCTCAAATCACCATGTTGATGTTCGATATTCGNACCATGCTGATGTTCGATATTCCTTGACTCATCAGCTGTAACAACCTTGAAATCCACTTATGCTGTATACTTTTGTTGTTTCCTAGACATCTCCTGCTCTTGTTGGGGTTTGAAAGAGAATTTTTATACTTGTAATGGGTTTTAACTAGACAGTTTGGAGGATTGGATAGGAAGAGAATTCGAGATTCTGTTCTCTTTCCTCTTTTATGAAATCCGTTTGTGGTGAGTTTTGAAAGGATAATGCTAGAAAACCATTTTCCTTCTCAAATTTATTGCTTCCTTTTCATAATTTAGTATGTTTTCAGTATAGGACGAAATGACTGACTTATAAGAAATAGGTATTGCTCTAGAGACTCAAAGACTTCTGAAGAGCTATGGTAAAGCTTACCTCTAGAAGTGATACAGTGATATTAAAACGCACTTTAACCTGTTGGGTTTGGTTGAAACTGGTAGTTGTTGTGTAGTTTTCTATATCCAGAAACCAATGTTACCCAGTCTCAAAATCATTTGAAATACAAATGTACTTGTGCTTGACTTGCAACTGATGTTACCAACCTGATTGGCAGTTCTATCACAGACCAAAGAATACCTTAGAGCTAGAACTTATTCTATGCAACAAGTGGGGCAAATAATTAAACTCAGTCATAATATAGGATACTATGACGCAGTCATGAATTATCGTTCGTCCTACAACTTCCTACAATATGGAGGATTCACTTGTTTCAAGTCAATAGTATATTGTTGCAAAAACTAATTAGGTATTTTTTTTTCCAGAAAATGAGATGTATTACATTGTTATCCCCCTATTGCGTATGTGTCTAGTCTAGTTTCTTTTTTTTAATCCTTGTCACCCATGTGATCCAATCAGTGCAGTTTTGCTTTGGTCCAAATTATAATCTTCCACTGTGTTGATTAGGGAAAAGAGCACTCTTCATCACATGTAATGTGTTCCCATCTTCACACATGTAATGATACATTGTCTCTGAAATACTGAATCCTTTGCTTAAATCTATACTGTTTAGGTGGAGTTGACTAGGAAGGTTACTGAACAAGTAAGGCTGCTCGCTAAGGATGAAGATGAAAAGCTTGCAGAGACAAGTCCATACGATGTCTTCCCTCCATATGATCAAGCTAAGGCTCTCGGAAAGACCAATATTGATGTTGATCGGATTGCTGCAGGACTACCTTGTGGCAATGAAGGATTTCTTCTTATGTATGCTAGATGGAGAAAACTAACAAGAGACTTGTATAATGAGCGTAAAGTGTAAGTTTTCATAATTCTTAACTTGATTTTTAAATTTGTAATAATAGGTGCTATTAAATTTCCTTGCTCAACATCATTTGAAGTTTTCTACCGGGAAAGAGGTGTATGAGGGTCTAGAGACAAGAGTTTGAAGTATTACACATGTCCATGTGACATCTTAGTTGAACTTACCTTAGGTGCTGACCTTTTTGTTTATTAACATGCAAAACTTTGTCATTGTCAGGAATGGAATTGGTAGGAACTAATACTGAGTTAGTGAGTTACTGACATTCAAGCTTCTTACAGGAGATATGACATTACTCAGATTCCAGATGTTTATGACTCGTGCAAGTAAGTATTTCAGCTGTAAATCACGTCAGTTCACAGGTTTCTAGTTGACTTATGGCATATATGGTTGATTGCTTTGCAACTGATATTTGGATGTGCTGAATTATTGCTTATAGAAACTAAAAGTTGTTGTCACATTAATCACTTACTCTCATTCCCATCCTGAATTTTTTAGTTAGCAGGAATACAGCTTGGGTACCTCCTAATTACTAAAATAGACTAGGATTTGGTTGTAACCTGTAATTTGTAACACTAGAAACATTTAAGCCCCTGTTTTGCATGCAATTTAATTTATACTAATTAGTTTCAGCAGATAGAGCAATTTGCTAGGTTAAAAGTAAAATTTGATTTGAAGAGTCTCAATAGCATGTGGTATTTTTGTGCATGCTACCTTCTTCCTGTTACACAATGCTTTGTGTTGTTTCATGTGTTAGTGGTATCACCAATTTTAATAGTTGATTTAGAACTTCTAATTGGTGCATGTCATTTTCTCTGCTATGGATACTTTGTGCTATTTTATGTGGCTCCATCACTGAAGCTTGCATCATTGAGGTGGATTTGAGTGGTGAGATGTAGAGAAGGCCTCTACAGTTTTTTTTTTACTTTATGTGGTTGTTATGTATAGGTTGCTAAGTTTTATTTTGTTTGTTTGATGTATAGTTTTTGGAGCTGTTTTACGAGCTGCCTAGACTGAACTGAGTCAGTTTGGTTTAGGGTTGGCTTAATAGGATGTATTTGTTTTTCCTTTTTGGTAATAAAATCACTTACATTTTTACCAAAAAAAAGTTAATTTATGTCCTTTTATGTATCATTAATGTCTTTGTAATAATTTATTATCGTTATTCATCAATTTAATATAGTATTTGTTATAATAATTTTAATTTTTGGTTATTAGTATTATTATTTCATTACAATTGTGATTTTATTTTATTTTTTATTTTCAAAAATCGCTATTAGTATCGTTTTTGTAAAAAACGATACAAATAGGTCATAAAAAACGATACTAATAAGCTATTTTTCTACTAGTGCTTCCGTTGCAAATTTGGCAAATTTGCAAATTTGCGAGGGAATTTTCCGTCGCAAAATAGCTAACTTTGCGAGGGAATTTTCCTTCACAAATTTGCGAGGGAATTTTCCGTCGCAAACTCCAACAGATTTGCGATGGAATTTCCATCGCAAGTTTGGAAATTTATGACAAAAATTTTAGCGACGGACGTTTTGCGACGGAATGTGCTAAGTTTGCGACGGAATTTGTCCGTCGCAAAATAGTTGTTATCTTGTAGTGGCATGCATGTATGCAATTTTTCTTAGCTTAGCATCATGTTCCAGATTCCATGTTTTCCAAGGTTTTTCATATTTCATGTCCTTATGCTTTCGTAATATCATGCCCTATGATTTATTTCTTGCCTTTTGTTGTGTCATGGCTTAGATTTTTCTTTATGCACATACTTTCTTAATTTATACTAAATCATAAACAAGAATAGCAAACACAAATCGAAACCCTAAATCAACACTAACAGCAACAAACTCAAATTGAAAATCCTCCATCAAAAATCGAAAATGAAAACCTAAATAGAAATCACCTCGACTTAGCAACAAAGCTTTCCGTGCAAGTGTCTCCCACCCCAATTGAGGTCACCTCTGCGACGCCTTCGTCGCTATGTCAAAATCTGCGGGGGTTAGTAGAAAGTGTAAAGAGGGAGAGATTAAATGTGAAGAAAAGATCGAGAAAGATAGAAAATATGAAGGGAAGATTAGAGGTGGTGGTTGAGAATGAAGAATGAGCATTAGTGGGGAAAATACGAAAGGAAAGGTGAGAAATTGAGAGTAAAGAGTGAGAGTGTTAAAAATGATTAGAGTGATGAAGTAAGGTTGACATCTTTTTTTTTACAAGAATTTTAGTATCATTTTCATTAAAAACTGATACCAATAATGTTATATAAGTATCGTGTAAAAACGATCCATTACTGTAAAAAACGATACTATTATTAAACTATTAATGGTCATTTTTTTCACTAGTAAAATATGATTATTGGGAGGGAAGTGTAATTGTCACTAGGGGCGTGTATAAGTCGGTTTGGATTGGTGCGACAATTCTAGTGAGGTCTTTGGCACAAAAAAAATGGATTTCTAATTAAACCGTTTTTTATTAAAAAAAATTAATATTTATAATAAAGTTGCTTATGTTTAATATATTTTATGTTGTAATTAGTGTATGTATAAAGTGCAAATAATATTGATTTAGTAACTAAGAAAGATTTGTTTAAAGAAAAAAATTACTACTTCAGGTATCCGACTTTCTCTATCTCATATATAAGTACCAAACTCTTCATGTTCTTTCTATGTGCTCAATTCCTACTTTTTTCTCTATCTTTTTTCATCCCTTTTGTTTTTTCAAGATAAGAACTTCCCATAAGAAGTTGTAAACAATTAAACTGTTACTTAAGGTCTGTTTAGTTTGGAAGAAAGCTCTTTTTCAAAAAAATAATTTTTCATCAATTCCCCATTTTTTTCATGGGTGGAAAACTTCTCATTAAAAAAAATGATTTTCCTTTTAAAAACAAGGTATACCATATTTTTCTTCTTATTATTTACTCTTCTATACCTTCCCTCACATCACTCTCCCCCTATTTTTTTCAATTTTCTTTTTCTTTATAAATTTTCGTACACTAAAATAAATAAAGTAAAACTTCTTTTACAATATTTTTTTTCATTAAAAAATCTTTTCTTACAAAATTATTTTCCATAAAAAATTATTTTCTATCAAGACATAAAGAGCGGTGTTGTCAAACAAAAAATTGTTGTGGACAGGACCATCAGTAAATTGGATTATTCTTATACATAGATGAATGATGAATGGATGATACATCAGTTTGTCTTATTTTCTTTGGGGTGATTTCTCTAATTGTTCAGTTTGTTCATATGAATACTGTGATATTTAAATTTAATGATGTCCAATAAAGGAAATTGGGTCGTTGATTCGTAATGCCCAACATCACCAAGTCCAAAAAAGAAAAAAAAAATTAAATTATATGAAGTCCAACAAAAGAAATTGGGCTTATCATTTGGAGAGCCCAAAATAACTATGACTATAGGAATGATTTGATCCACAATATGAGAAGGCTAAAAGGCCCTATAATGACATATGAATTTGTCCATGTACCTATAACTCTATAAGGTTATAATGACCATGTAAACCCATGAACGTATCCTTAGCCCTTCAACACTTGAAATTTCTACTCCTACGGAGAAAATTACTCAAAATTTTGATTGCCTAGTAGCAATTTAAAAGCAATTATTCTTATGTCACATTATCATAAGACAATTTTAAATCTTGTTCTTCTTATCTAATTTTAAACTTATTTTTATTAAAAATAAGTTTAATTCATAAAAAATAGGTTCAGTTCGGCAAACTTATTTTTAATAAAAATAAATTTAGTACATCAAAAATAGGTTCAGTTCAGCAGAAATAAGTTAACGAAAATACGATTTTAGTTAAAATTTACCAATGACATTTATATATTTTAAAAGGTTTATACAACGGACCCAATATATAGTATTTTTATTTTACAAGTTCAGTATTATCCTTTTTTGTAACATTGGTCATTCACTTGAATGCCACAAAATGCATAAACAATCCACTTTATATTTTCAAACCTCTACTAGTCTACTTATTATGTAAGTATTTAAAATAATAATAATAATAATAATAATAATAATAATAATAATGCAATAAATTGTTCGTTTGTGAACCTCAAAAAATGAGTAATGACGTACCATTTATTGTTATTGCCCTAAGGTTCCATTTTGTCCATCTGAAAAACAAAAAATGCTTCAATTCTAATAAGTAGAAATATGGTATAATCATTTGAAATAAGTTTTAAATAGGGATTCCTTTTAAATATTACTATAATTTTCAATCCTAGTTTAATAAGCTCCAATAAAATTTATCAAATTTCATATAGTATGTTAAAGTACACGAGGCACCTTCAACGATTAAAACATTAAAGATTTTTCTCAAGACTACATGAACTAACGATAAACGTCTCTAAACATCTTAGTGGCATTTTATAATTAATCTGGTTTAATAACGTCCAATAAATTGAACCCAGCTTATCAATGATTTCATTTCCAAGTTTCAATCCGGTCCTATAAATTCCAAGACAATTTAACCTTCAATTTTGACCAATAAAAGTAAAATGTAGCAATAAAGAAATAAATGGAGGTAAGTTTGGTGGATATCATACGGCATGGAGATTGAAGCAGGGCTGAAGCTCAATTATTAGAGCTGAACAATCATTGTCAATTGTAACTTTCTTAAGGGATCTTTTTCTCAAGGATATTTTTGGAAAGCCGTTAAAATTATGATCTGAGAAGAGGAAAAAATGTCAACAATAACAGTCACATACATTTATAGGTCTTTTCTATTGATACTGATATGCATTCTTTCATATCTTTCTTTTGTATCTTTAAGAAAATATAATAATGTTATTATACTTACTGCCTATTTACTTCAGCTTAAAATCAGTTCAGTTTATTTTATTTCAGCTCTTCTCTTATTTTGCTACTCATTAATCATTCATAAAAAAATTTCAGTTCAGTTCAACTCCAATCAGTTCAGTTCAACTATATTCAGCTGAAGTAAACAAACAGGCCCTTAGGATGAAGTATAGCAAAGCTAAAAAAAATCGTTTAGTGACCCAACTTAATTATTGATAAGGACTTGTTCACGATGATAAGGATATTATCCGGTAACTGGTAAAGTCATGTTCTTTTGAACTTATTTTTATTTGAGAGTATATTTCAATCCATTTAAGTGATTTTTGAATTAGTTATTATATTCAGTTCGGTTAATCCTATGTTAGCTCAATAGAAAAAGTGAGTCTTTTACCAAAATAGCTAATTGAGCCAAAACATGTACCGATATAACTATTTTTAAAATATAATTCCCAAACTAGTTATTTGACCAAAACTAATGCACTTAAAGATATGTGATTTTTTTTTCTTCTAATTCAGAATTTTTAGTATTAAAAAGAAATTAGTGTAAAACAAATTTAATTTGTTTCATTTGTTTTCCGTAGTTTTCGATATTATTTGCCACAAGTTTTAAATTGACCCAATATCCCACTTTTTAATCTTTGGTTTGATTATATTAAAGGTTTTTTGACATCAATTCTCTAATTTTTTTAAAGTTTTTTTTATAGGACGTCATCCTCTAATTCTATTTGGTTTTTATTGTATACTTGACTGAAAAAAATTATTGTTTTTGAATTGAGTAAAATAAGTTATTTCCCCCACCCCCACAAAAAACAAAATGGTTTTTCTCATATAAAAGATAAATATAGAGTAGGAATTATGTAAAAGGGGATTAAATTAGATTTAAAACATAAATTCCATAATTTATATATGGTAAATGCATTTCATTAATATTATAGCTAGTTTAGAAAATACATTTTAAAATATGGTAAATACGTTTAACAAACTAGTCATTTGAGTAAAAGGCCCAGAAAAATTCTTGAGTCATTAAACATATATTGTGCAAGAATTTTTTTTTAAAGAAAAAATAATAATTTTATAAAGGAAGCTTATGTAATTCACTACCCCATTTCGTTCTTTAGTCAAATTTATTGATAAAAAGAAAGAGCACTACTTTCTTTCTCAAAACGGATATTATATATTGTAAGAGGAATTAACTTATATGTTCTAAACATCGAGGGATATGATTCTTGGTTTCTAATTGTTAGAAAATAAGTTGTTTTTTCACATATTTGTTTTATAATTATATTATATTACAACACAGTTGCATCATATTTCAATATAGAAGCCCATAACAAATCCACTTTAATTATAATATGGTGTCACTCTATTGTAGTACTACTATGATATACAGATTACAAATAACACAAAGTTTCTAATAGTTAGAATTTAGGGATCTTCACTGACCTAAACTTCTACTTGTCCACTTTAAATAGGTGTATAGCTATTAAAATTTATATTCTAATTACACGATAAATTGAATTTTATTATTGTTTGAAACCTTTTTTAATAATGGTTAAATCGATTAAGCATGTTTGACCTTATTATCTTATAATTTTATCTACTCCGTAATTTATATGGTATTAGTTTACCTTGTTTTGTTAGGCTCATTGATCCTTGTCGATCATGCATCCTTATGTCCTTGACTCCTTGAAAACAATTTATTAAACAAATTAGTTAGATCGGTAAATTATATCTTGCATGCTCAATATATTATATATAGCCTAAAACTTTGCTAATAGTCTATGGTTACTATAGACACCATGCACGTGATTATTGCATTGCAATAATGATGTGGGAAAATTGAGTAAATTGCGAAAATGTCAATGTGAACCTACGCCTACAACTAGGTTTCCATTTGAATGGAGTGTAGTATTTTGTTTTGCTAAAAAGATTTTACTCTCTTGCTCAAGTTGAGCATTTATAATAATAAATAGACAAATATGAGTAAACAAGAACTTCTATCAAACAAACAAAAATAAAATAAAATAAAATAAAATAATTAAAAAAAGAGTAAATATGAGCAAAGTGACCTTTAATTAAACCATATTCCATATAAAAATGGCTGGCTTACAATTGATTAATCTTTAAAACTATGCAAATGCACACCACTTACTTAAAGAGCAAATATTGTGATCTTTGTGCCGCACCTTGAAACTCTGTGTATGGTTACAAATGTTATTGATCAGTACTAATCTAGTACATAAATAAGGCAAAATTCTAACTGCTAATCCTAGATTAGTATGGTACTTGAACCCGCATCCATATCGGTATCCAAGCAATCTACATTAATAAAATGACTTTGCTATATATTTTGTGAGTACATAGTAATAGATTTATAGTACCTAAATTTGTTTTTGTTAATGTTTTGTTTCCTGTTTTGCATATATGCATTGTTACAGATTTAATTAAACATAAATAGTTAAGTCAAAGCGAAATTAAAAATTTACCACGAAATGTTTTGCATATAGGCAAAATGTTTTGTTTCTTGCATATATGTTTTGCATATAGGCAAAATATTTTGTTTCCTGTTTTGCATATATCCATATATGCACCAACAAAATTGTTACTGACATCCCGAGCCTCAAAATTATTATTATTACGACTTTTCGATTCTTATATACAATGATTTATCAAAATCCCTGATTATAATAATAGAATTTCATAACATGGCTTGGTTTCCTTCTTTTATATTAAACTAATGTTAACATAAATAACAAAACATAATCTTGCTTGTAAATTGAAAAGTTAACAAACTCTAACCATATAAGTCAATAATGTAGCCTCTTTATTGGGGCTATCATTGGTCATCAAACTAACACGACATAGATGTTAAATTACTTGCAAGTTTAATTTGAGTGTACCAACAACAATAATTTTTGTACAAACATCTAGTAATAATAATGATGTAGCTAGTGAAAGGTGTGTTTGGTTAGCTAAACTTGTCAATAATTATTTTACCATAAGGCGGTGAAATAAATTAACTAGATATCCATAAGAAACTTAAAGTAGAAGTTGAGATAGCCAAACAAGGAAGAGTGAGATTTTAGATTTGTAGAATATTGCAAAAGAATGAATGATAAGAAAGCAGAGACTTTAGTGTACGTGTGCATGATAGCAACTTAAGCCACCATATGTCATTATACTGTTATAGTGTTATGTAATTAACTGTACAGCAGAATATCTATTTTTAGCCGTTTGATCTTGACCATTCGATCATCTTGTGGACCTCTTTGTTTTCATTCAAAAATTAAAATTATTTACCTTTCTTTTTTTGGATGTGTAGGGTGGGTTATTTTCTTCATTGTTTTATGATATTAGTAATTTTGTATAGTGTACAACAACACTTAATATTATTCTTCATTTTTTTTTTTTAACTTTATAGGTTTTAAGTATGGTACACTAATTCCAAGAGCTTCGATCTACTCGTATTTATATGCATACGTAATGAAATTATAGTTATGGATTGAATCTTATTGATCTCATCAGTGTATTTTGTTATACTATAACTTTTTATATACTCAATCAGCGATTTTTACATATATGTAATTGTAGATATAAATGTGTAATTGTAGTTTTGTTTTGGAAACTTTTAAACATCAAATGTTAAAATTAAAGGGAGTATGATAAAAGAGAATGCAAATATTGGATAAAATTACAGGAGATTAAAAGCAATAAGTCAAACATATATTACCACAAACAATCATAATCACACTTTTTTTGTGTTTTTGTACTATACAATTTTATGCTTGCAAGCATATTTTGCTTTTGTCTTTTGATAAGCTCATAAAGCCTTAACTTAGGCCAATACATTGTACAATAGGATTTTGATTCATTGTCTTAGGACCTTTGATCAATCAAATCCTAGAAATATGTGAGGCAACATGGTGATATTAACTTAAGGGTATATTCCTTTTGCTTCAAATGTAAAAATTTAGGACAAAAGGGGGTAATATTATTAATTACTTGTATATTTCCTTCTTATTGAATTAAAATAAGTGATACATGCAATCTTTGATCTATGCATTTATCACTTGTCAACTTGAATCAATTCTACTATAATGCAAATGTTTTTTGAGGTATGGTAACAATCTAGCACATATTTCCATATTCCATGTTTATATAACCCTTGCAAACTATCTAAATCTGTTTAGAGTATTTTTCACTTTTCTTGGGGTATCGAAAATCAGAGTATATGCTACATTATAGAAGCACAATATGTGCAATACTGAGTTAGTTCTTATGCTTATTACCTCATTATTTATTTATTTTTTTTCAAAAAAAAAAGACATTGTAATAATAGTATACATTATCAAGCATTTGATATTTATCTTATTTCACCCGTATGTACTCTTATATAAGATAATAAGCACAATCTAGTCGGATTATTAGTCCATACATAAGATAATGAGCACAATTTAATCGGGTTATTACTCCATACATACAATATTCGTGTAATTGTTTGATGTCAGCTTTACTAGCTTAGTTACATTTGAATATTTGATGTATATATATGTTAGATGAATGACAAAATTAGTACGGAGTATAACATTCAAAATCTTACTATGAGTTCAATTCCTATTAAATACCGATGCACTAACAAGCTAAGGTATACTAACAAGCCACTAATAAGAGATATACTCCATATCATGTATGTTGTTGTAATCACATCATATGTAGACATGACATTATTACTAATTTTTAGTAGCGTTGAAAACTATGAAAACATAATTAACTCCACTTGAAGATATAAAAATCCAAACAAAAAGTTAAATAAATAATTAAAATAGGGGCTAGTATTAAGGTTGTGTGAATGAAAAAAAAAAGGAGAATAACATGAAAAATAGAACCAAAAGGAAAATTCCTCAAGTTGAGAGAACAAGGTGTAAGAGTGTTAATACAAACACACATGCATGTCAAGGAATATTATTTGATGGGGGGTGACTTACTTAGAAACTCAATTATTTTATTTAATTTTATGGTAATAATTTTTGAGATGTGTGGTGTACTCTATTATCATTAATTAATATTAATATTATTATCGCCACAGTTAATAATGCATTGCGTCTTTACCAAAACATCATATAATGTTAATTAATATATAATTAAAATGTAAATAATAAATAATAAATAATAATGTAGTACGTACATTGATCAAGCCTGGGATCAATCAATGCATCGGGTCCAGAAAGTCAACACGTGGGTGACATTCCAAAAAAAACTTGATATTAATAAAACTACGTAAACTCACTCTTATTACTCTTTTTAGGATTTGTAGATGCCATGCCACTATTAATTTTATTATACCCACTTTTTTTTTTTTTTTTT
>PYUH01000067.1:324079-335004 GCA_016808085.1 Suaeda aralocaspica | reverse complement strand
TTTTTTTTTTTTTTTTTTTTGTGGGGATCTGGCTGTCTATAATTAAATTTTTTTTTTTAAAAAAAAAAAACTAAAAAAATAATAATTTTAATTTTTTTTTCCATTTTTTATGGTGTGATTTTTACTTTCGTTCAGCTCATGGAATCTTCATTATTTTTTTTCTCTCTCTAAAAAAACTATGTCCCACAGTTTTCCTCTCTCTTCCTCATTTCCACTCTTTTTTATCTACTAAAATATTGACCCCTCCATACGGACTACTTTTGAGATGTGAATAATATTGAGCCGTATTTATAAAATAAATATTTTTTTTATATATATATACTCCGTATATTTATATTTGGTATTTTACTTTACAGTAAAAAAAAAAAAGTAAATCTGTATTTTTAAAAAAAAAATGTATAGTACTGAAAAATTGTTGAATAGTATTGGCACATAAAGTGGTGGTATGATTAAAAATCAATAATTGTCAGATACAGTAGCTTATAATCTGTGCAAGGTTAAGCTCTAACATTATTTATACAACTCCGTAATATACAGCTGTTACTGTAATAAGTAAGCTAACTATGGAATATTAAATTTAATGACCTGCTTATTTCAATTTTTTTTTTTGTCAAAATGGTTAGAAATTAGAATTATTTGTACATTTTGTGCAACATTTTAATGCTGATAACTTTTACCCCCTTTCTATATTTACCATTGAGTAATTTTGACTGTCATATTTTAACTTTTTTTTATATTTTATATTTTTCTTATTTCTACTATATCAAAAGGTTTCATCGAGGAAAGTGTGAGGCGTCCACCTGATTTACTGCATTACCCATTTTTTTTCACCTTTTAACTCATTTGGGTCATTTCGACAATTAAGTATCAAAAACATGATTAAAACAACTAATTTTGAATTGAGAAGAATAATTATTTCAAAATTTGATCTCTCAATCTTCAATAAGAATATTTTCTTAATATAGACAAAATTTGTGCGGAATAAAAAAATTGTTTATTTTGACATGAAATTTAATTACTTTTTTAATAAATATTTTTGAGATAGTTTTATATATTTTCTCAAAGCAATTGAAAGAACTTAAAATTGAATAAATTCAAAATTAAAATAAAATACCATGAAATTCAATGGCATACTAAGTATCCAAGATATTTTTGAATTGTGTTAAAATTTATTAATGTTTTTGTCTATTGTCAAATTCTTTTTTTTTTTATAATAAAAAATCTATGTAATTTCCCTGTCAACAAATTTTCATAATGTAGTATAATAAAGTACGTCATCTTGTGGATAAAATGCTAATTATATTAGACTATTTTGTGATAAACTAATTGTTTAAAATAATATTTTTAATAGAATGTTAACATATATTAATGGACTTGTCGATATGATAATTAAACTTATATGAGTTAGAAACATTGCATAAACAACAAAGTTATCGCTCCATCTTTCATATTAATTTCTAATTTCACTTGAGGGTGTTCAATAAAAATATCATTTGTATTATTTACTCTATATTTCTTATTTGAAATTTTAATTTCTCTCACATAATTTTTATATTTTCCCTCAATAATTAGACGCGCATAAAGCTACAATGCTCTCATCACAATCATAGTATTTTTATCCTATCCAAATCATCCACATCTTCAAATTCTTGCGTTGTTTATTTACTACCTCCGTTAACAATTATGTGCTACACTTGAATTTTTTATGTCTCACAAATAATACCTAAGTGTTGCACATAATTGTTAACAGAGGTAGTAATATTTTTGAGAGAGTTTTAGTAATTATATGTATCGCTATTTTATGGAAACCAACATTATACGGAGAAGAAAAAAAAAGTATACATTTTAATTTACCTTTTTAAATTATGTTTTAACACGTTGTACAGTAATCACTTGGATAAAAATTAATAATTCACACCTTGTTATCACAGCATATTAATAATTCACATGAAGTGAAAATAAAAATGATAAGGTTTGAAAATGAGAAAAATAAAATAATTAAAAATGGGAAGCAACAGCTGCAGATAGCGACGATGGGGATAATAAGTTGGTTTTTGTCTGTCCAGCTAAAAATAGTTAAAAGCCGGCCCATGTAGGTCACCTTTGCTTTTTGGGTATTTTTGGATTTCAGTGGTGTTAAATTTTAGGCTCAAAAAACAATTAAAGTTACTGTTTTACTCCTAACATGAGTGTCCATTCACCTTAATCATTGACCCCTCTAAAGAAATTATACACTGAATCAGATCAATCTAATTATTAAAAAAATAAAATAATGCAAAGTAATTAAAAAAAAAAATAATAATAAGGATCAGGTGATCAGTAACAAGTGTTTTGTTGTTGTAAAAAATGCCAGCTAATTATTAATTATTGTATTTGTTTTTGGGAGAGTTTACCTATTATTATTATTATTTAGGATTATAAGTTTGTATTATTGAAATGTCGAAAATACCCTTGGTTGATCTAATAATTTAACATCATAGTCTAAAATTTCAACCATGTTGGGTAAAGACTATGGCGCTCGTGCAGCCACGCAGGCTGTTGTTGGGGCCTACTTTCGAAGATGACTATTGTAGTATTGTTAACCCATTTGACAATAAACTATTTTTGCCTTCCTTTAAATGATTACAAATTGTTTTTAAACTAAATTAATTACAATGTACAAGATGTTTTTATGTAAAATTATATGTTGTCATGGCATTTATTGATAAAGAAAATAGTTACTTTAGTAAGATGTTATAATACATAAATTGATTAACTTAGCGATGGTAAAATATGTTGTTACAACTTATTGGTAAGTTGAAACTTATAAAAACTTATACTCTGTAAAATTTTGTCGATTAAATTATTAGGCTTGAGCTTTTTTTTTGCTTTAATCCCACATAAAACTCATCACAATTTGGATTATTACTCCATAATTGCCTCTAAGGGTGGGTTGAGACCTTCATTTCACATATTCACCCCATGACATACAAAAATAGTTTGATTTCTTACTTCTTGTCGTTAAAATCCCTCTATTTCTTTGTTTACAAGGAAATTCTTTCTTACCTAAGCTTTCAACTAGCAAGTATTGATCTTTTGATTAAAAAAAAAAAAAACAAACAATTGGACATTTCAACAAACAATTTCATAATTGATGAAGTGATAATTATTTGTCTCAATGATTTGAGACCTTACTTCCATTAATTTTTCTACGGTGAGAAGAATTTATCACCATATTTTTTCAGGTAAGACCATCAATTATATGTAGTTAGATTTTCTTTTATTATTGGGTTTATTGATTTAATTATGTAATTTTTGTCTAATTATCAAGTAGATTTACTATATAAGACCATCTTATATAAGTTTTTATATTCATTGTAAATTTTTGTATATGCTACACATGATTTTACGCATGTACTTCATATATTATTAATATATAAATTAAAGTAAGTAATAATAAGTTAAAGTTAAATGGCCAAAATTTCAATGGAGGTAACAAGGTCGTCATAGGAGCACAACATTTTAACATAACATACGGTACTTATTAGCCATCAAAACGGGAGAGCTGCTAATCCTTGACGATAATAATAGATGGTTGTCCCGTTACACACAGGTAACCAATAATTAATGAATGCATAATGAAAATTTTGATGAAGGAAAAAGAGAGGGAAAGGGAAAAATGGGCCCAAAAATGAATTACAAGATAAGAGTAAAGAAAATAAAAAAAAAAAAAAATTTAGGAGGTGGGAATCATTAATTTTGAATTGAACTAGTTAGATGGGGGTCGTCTTATTAGGCAAAGCCATTTATGGGGTAGAAGTAAATAGTGACCAATTCAGTTAGTATGCAACCTACCGTAATAAATGGGGACAGATAATAGATGCTAATATATAATATAATCATAATATAATTAAATATTTTAGTATATGATGATCAATGTCAATAATTCTAAAGTATATATTATAAATAAATAAATAAATAAATAAATAATGAAATTGTTTTTGTATATGTAATGTAGAGGGGAGTTTAATTAATTATCTACCATATGGCTGTGACACATAACGTGGCTAAAAGCCATTTTCATGGAATTCTAACATCACCATTTCTTCTTGTCCCCCATATATTTTTTTTAAAAATTTTTCCCAATTATATATCAATAGCTTTGATATGGGGCATCTCCCCCCTATTTGAAAGGACCTTCCCTAAAGCTAAGGTTGTTAAGGGTCGGTGCTTTTAATTTTCCCCATTTTTTTTTTTTTACTTTTTAATTTTTTTCAATTATTATAATTATTCTTTCAATTTTTTATAACTACGACTTTGAACTTTTATACGAATACTATTTACTTTCCCTAGCTCGAAATTTAATTATTTAAGTTTAAGAAATAACATAATAATTATTGTTATTATTATTACTACTGCTATTGTAGTTTACTACGAAGTGTTATTACTACTGTAATAATATTTTACTATTTACTCAATTTAGTAAGAAAAAAAATGCATGGTTTGAATTTGGTTGATTATGAGAGTATAAAAAAATTAAAACTACTTTTGTTCATTTACATCACTAGTTCACAACATTTTTATTTTCTTTCTTTAGTTAATGATCATTTTATTTTCTTGTGAAAGATAGGTATTATGTCTAACTTTTATTGCTTTTATTAATGACACTCATCAAGAATAAATTAAATATTAGGGTTAAAATAATCTATCATTTATTCAAAAGAAAGCTCTTTATATATTCTTAAAGTAACTACGTACATATACATGATCATAAATTAACAAATTATGGGTTAATTATTTTGTATTGTAAATATAAATTTAAATACTTTTATACATCATATGTACAATTAAACAATATTCAAATATTTTTGCATGTAATAGAATAATAAAACTAGCATTCAAAAAATAGAATAATAAATTAGCCAAAAAAAAAAAAAAACAAACAAACTTATTTACGCCAAAAAGAGGAAATAAAATAATGTGAAAGGTTAATAAGATGAGATCAAGTATGTGGGTGATAAAATGATAGAGTTCTTAAGCTTTATATTTTGACGGCTCTTAATTACCTTTTGTTATTTAATTGGTTATAATAATACTTTTATATTACAGTTTAACGTAGCATGATGATGATGGTGATGACGATGTACTGGAAAAACCATTATATTCACATAACGAACATTATGACACATTTTATTGTTCTTCTTTGTTTTTTTTTTTGTGGCTTTTTTTTTTACCCTAACTAATTCGTGAACTTACAGCTTTCAACTAGCTGTATGTATACCTTTTGATTTTTTTCCCAGATCTAATATTCATGAATTTCACTTTCTCAAGTAATACTACTCTTGTTTCTCTAAAATCTTCTTAATTAGTGAATTAAATATTAATCAGTTTAAAGTCAAACGGATTTTAACTTGAGTGCTTGTTTGATTGCTCTCAATTTCCACATGAATTCACAAATCTCATGATTTGTTAGTAGGAGAGCTGTTTGGTTGTCTACAATTCCTTAAAATGTAGGAATTGGAGAATTCATGGAAATTCCAAATACTTGCATAATGGGGAAATTCCTAGAATTTTACAATTTACATATGCCAACTAAACAAGTTATGACCAATTTCTAGGATTTGTATAACGTTATTAAATTCATGTGTTTTTAAAATGTCTATAGGAATTCAATTCTCCTGGCAACCAAACGAGCACTGAATGTAGTCGATCTTGTTTTAGATCCTTGTAAAAGCTTTGCTAAAAAAATTACAGTTTACAATTTTCAATAGCATATAAATGTTGCGAGTATGTTTTGGAGATAATAATATTATGTAGCATAAAAACGACTAGAGTTTCAAAACATATAACCAACAGATCTAGAAAAAAAATGTGTATGTAATGTAAACACGAAAAAAGATTTGCGTAACACATTTAGCTACACATCAAACAATAGATTTCTCATCGTCATATTGATCATGGTTCTTTTAGAAAAGGGAGTAAGGAAGACCGAAATCAATTTGATAAATAAAGAATAGAGAAAGTTGCTAATACAAAGCAAGTCTTAGCATAGTAGAGAAAGAACTGGTAGAGCAAAATTGTCAATCAACAACTTGAAAAAGTTAACAATAACTATTATTTACGAAGAGATAATCTTCTAGATGTTAATTTTTTATTTTTAGGGGTTAGGGGTGAGCTTTTGGTATGGTAAATGTGATTTTTATATTACTCGTATATTCATTTTAGGTTGGAAACACATGTTTGTAAGTCACAAAGCTTTAAACACGTTTAATTATACTCCGTATTTAGTTTTGCAGAGTTTTTGTTTATGGGAAACACTTAATTTTTTATTTTTTAAATAGGGTTTTAGTGATCCAATGATTTTCCTACACACTTGAAAGTGTTTGAGTTTTTAAAACTTCGATCAAATAAAATAGGAAATAGTGATGTACGTACACTAGTAACTAGGATTAATTAAGGATTGAAGCATGTAAATCTTTTAACCAGGTATTTGATCTAAAGTATTCCTTTTTTTTTTGTTTCTTTTCCATATTACCTATCTATCTATCGTTCACGAGTATTGCACTTTCAAAAATAATACTCTCGTTACTTCCTATGAATCCTATCTCTAAAGATAAAGTTCAACAGATTTTAGCTTTTATGTAAGTTTAAAACATTATATTGAGAATCTTGTTAGATATGCGTGAATTTTGATTTCAAATTATGTACGTTTATTAATATTTAATAGACAAATGGTTAGTTGTAGAAGTGCTTTGAAAGTATAAAGACAATGAAATAGCGAAAACTAGTGGCTAGGAATACGTACAATTTTTAACCAGCTGTACACCTATATACATACTTTTTTTCCAGTTCTAACATCCATGTGTACAGCAGTTTCATAAATGATAATCTCTTTTCTCAAAGGTCATCTAAAATCCTATTTATCCGGTTACCGTTTCGACTTTTGACTCAACTGTAACAACAACACTATTTTCGTGAATCTTTATAGATAAGTGTACGTAAATGTTATTTTAAATTAAAAGATTAATGGATTTATAATTATAAACATGTATGTAAATAGTTGTAGATGTGCTCTAAAGACACCGAAATAATGAAATACTCGTGACTAAGAATACAAATGACTTTCAATTAGTTGTACCTACTCTTTTTCCCCAGACCTAACGTTCAAGTGTATTTTACTTTCATAAATAATACTCTCATTTCCCAAGGGTTATCCAAATTCCTATTAACCAGGCTAAAGTGCGAGTATTTTTTTTTACTATAATATAATGTAACAAAACATTGTTTTTGTGAATGTTGTTAGCTAGGTATGTGGTGTAAATGTTTATAATTACAACCAGGTAAATGGATGTAGCTAAATGTTCTTTGAATACACTGGAATAGTAAAGCACCAGTAGCTGGAATACATACAACTTTTAACTAGTTGTACGTACTTCTTTTTATTTTATTTTGTTCCATATTTGACATTAATGTGTATTAGACTTTTATAAATGATACTCTCATTTTCTGAATAAACGTCTGTCCATCCGACTATTTTGACTTTAATTAATATAGCAAAAACATTACTATTGTGAGTTATTTTAGATATGTGAAATGCTACTTTTAATAAAAATATGTGATTTAATATATATATATATATATATAATTATATATAGATAAATGGTTGTAGATGTTCTTCGAAGGTAGTAAATAGTGATGCACTAGTGGCTAGAAATACATACGTATAGATTATAATTAGTTCTACGTTCTTGTTTATATATATATATATATATTTTTTTTTCCCTTGAGCTCGCATCATGTATATTACACTCTCATAAATGATACTCTCGCCTCTCTAATTAAGATCATTCTGTTTATCTACTCCGTAGTTAAACCAATTTTAATATTTGACTATAACATACGAAGTGACAAATTCATTGCGAGTGTTGTTATATTTGCATTTTCGTTTCAAAAAATTTATTACACTTGTTTTTTGCATAATTTTTAATACACTTTTTTTTCCGAAGTAAATGTAATTCATTAATAAAAGAGTCATACGCCATTTACAACATAAATCAAAAACAATATATGCATAAAAGTTTCAAGGAAATAAAATTCAAAATTGTCAAAATCATGATCATTGTTGAGTACATATCTGATAATTCTGCAAAAAATGTTCCAGACGTTGTACGTTCGTTTATTGGTTCTACATTTGTTAGTTTTGTGTAAATGTTACTATATTACTATTGTGAATCTTGTTAGATTTGTGTAAATATTACTATACTTTTTAAATAATTAAAGTTATGTAAAATGTAGGCTGTTGTAGTTGTGCTCTCACGGTTAGGAATTAGTACACCTTTCAACACGATGCATGTTGTTCTTTATAAGTTAATTTGCGATCTAAAATTTACATGTATTGCTAACCTACGTAATATTCTTGTTTCTCGATGTCTATATATCCCATTTTTATTTAGTTAAAATTCGACTAGTTTTGACCTTCATATATATATATATGTTTGTGTGTGTGTGTGTTATGCTTTAGTTTGGAGAGTGGATCAATGAAAATTATTTGATAGGAATGGATACCACTTTTAGCAATTTGAATTTATTACTTTTTTAATTATTTCCTGCATCTAATATTAATTATGTGCATTGCGATTTCATCAATGATGCTCTCATTTCTCTAATTTCATCTTGTTGTTTCATGTTTATTAGGTTTGTAGATAGGGAAGAACACAACTTTCAACTAGCTGTATATATTACTTTTGATTATGTACATGCACTATCATAAATGATAATCCTGTTTATCTGGTTTTTAAGTATGAACATGACGCGTACAAATTAATTTGGGATCTAATATTTATGTGTATTGCCAATGTAATATTCTTGTTTCTCTATGCCTTTATATCTCATTTTTATTCAGTTAAAATTCAACTAATTTTGACCTTTAAGTAGCAAAAGAAAAAAAAAATTGTAGATCTTGTTAGAATTATGTAATTGGTAATTATAAAAAAATTTATATTATATATATATGTATATACATGCTTTGTTTTGGAGAGTGGATCAATGGAAATTAGTAGATCGGAACACATAAAACTTTTAATTAGATGTATATATTGCTTTTAATTATTTTCTGGAACCAACATTAATTATGTGCATTGCACTTTCATCAATGATACTCTTGTTTCTCTATTTTCATCTTTCTGTTTCATGTTTATTATATTTGTGGATAAGGATGGAAGCACACAACTTTCAGTTAGCTGTATATATTACTTTTGACTATGTACATGCACTTTCATCAATGATACTCTCGTTTATGTAATTTCATCTTTCTGTTTCATGTTTATAAGGTTTGTGGATAGGGATGGAAGCACACAACTTTTAGCTAGCTGTATATATTACTTTTGATTATGTACATGTACTTTCATAAATGATACTTTGGTTTCTCTAATTTTACCTTTCTATTTCCTGTTTATCCGGTTTGAAACGTAACATATACAGGTTAATTTGGGATTTAACATTTATATGCATTGCTAACCTACGTAATATTCTTGCTTCTTGATGTCTTTATATCCCATTTTTATTTAGTTAAAATTCAACTAATTTAAACCTTCATATAACAAAAGAAAAAGAATATTGTAGATCTGTTAGAATTGTGTAATTGGTATTTCTAAATTATTTACTGTTATATATGTATGACATGCTTTGATTTGGAGAGAGAATCGATAAAAATTAGTAGATAAGAACACATACCACTTTTAACTAGTTGAATGTATTATTTTAATTATTTCGCCTAATTCTTGGATCTATCTAATATTAATTATGTGCATTGCACTTTCATCAATGATACTTTCGTTTCTCTAATTTCATCTTTTTGTTTCCTGGTTATCAGGTCTGTAGATAGGGAAGCACACAACTTTAAGCTAATTGTATATATTACTTATGATTATGTACTTACGCTTTCATACATGATACTCACGTTTCTCTAACTTCACCTTTTTATTTCTTGTTTATCCGGTTTGTAGGTAGTAACATAACAAATATGACTTTCAGCTAGCTTTACGCATTACTTTTGACTATATGATCGACAACATATATTAGCTGTGTCATTTTATGTTCATTGTATCCTTTCACCAATGTCATGAATATCACAATTGGATTTTTATTTAGATCCATTTAATTTTATTTTTGAAATCATATGTTTGCGTGTAAACATATACTTAATATTCTTTTTTTATAGTTAATGAACAAATATATAAAAAATAAAATTAAAGGTGAAGTACCTTGTTTATAATACAACGATGCTCGCACAATGAATTAACTTTTCTATTCTAAACACCCCCCCTTGTTTAGAATAGAAAAGTTAATTCATTGTGCGAGCATCGTTGTATTATAAACAAGGTACTTCACCTTTAATTTTTTTTTTATATATTTGTTCATTAACTATAAAAAAAGAATATTAAGTATAGTTTACACGCAAACATATGATTTCAAAAATAAAATTAAATGGATCTAAATAAAAAATCCAATGTGATATTCATGACATTGGTGAAAGGATACAATGAAAATAAAATGACACAGCTAATATATGTTGTCGATCATATAGTCAAAAGTAATGCGTAAAGCTAGCTGAAAGTCATATTGTTATGTTACTACCTACAAACCGGATAAACAAAATAAAAAGGTGAGTTAGAGAACGTGAGTATCATGTATGAAAGCGTAGACATAATAATAAGTAATATATACAATTAGCTTAAAGTTGTGTGCTTCCTATCTACAGACCTGATAACCCAGGAAACAAAAAGATGAAATTAGAGAAACGAAAGTATCATTGATGAAGTGCAATGCACATAATTAATATTAGATAGATCCAAGAATTAGGCGAAATAATTAAAATAATACATTCAACTAGTTAAAAGTGGTATGTGTTCTTTATCTACTAATTTTATCGATTCTCTCTCCAAATC
>PYUH01000067.1:290432-323683 GCA_016808085.1 Suaeda aralocaspica | reverse complement strand
CCCCCCCCCCCCCCCCCCCCGCGCAAAAAAAAAAAAGAGTTTTATGATCAGTTAACACTTTAATTTTATATAATCAAATAAATTTAATGATATGATTAAAGCTATTAAAGCACATTAAAGAAGCCTTAAAATGATATCACATCGAATTATTCGGGGCAACACCGGGGGCAAAGCTAGTTTAATTTGAATATTAATTTAATCAAATAATATTGAACTACACATTTTTCCTAGAAGAATCTAAAATATATTTTTAAATGATTTGAAATTATGGGATTCTTTTTTTTTTTCTATTTTTAAATCTTCGATCAGTCTCTAAAAGTTGAAACCAAGAAGCATTCTACTTTTTGTTACATTATTTTCAAAATAGCAATGACTTTAGCATTTTTATTAACAAGTTTAAAGTAAAAATTTATGGATTTAATGAATTATCTAGTGCGAAAGAACATTGATTAAGTGAATCAGAGATATATAAAATGTTGATGCTTTTTCGAATGTTGATGCTTGACGATAATATAATAGCGAATACAACTTCTTAAGGAGTGCCCAAACATTATTAGGCATCCCCCAAATAAGTATGAGCTTTATGTATTTTTGATGAAATGTATATATAGGACACTATAGAAGTGCAACAAAAATTAAGATAATAATAGTCATAATGACATAGAAATGAATGAAAAACCAAAATATGATTTACTAACCAAAATAAATGAACAAAACTATAACTATAGAAGTGCAATAAAAAACCAAAGCGTTTATATAGGATTAGTAGTTTTAGAAAATAAATTAGTTGTTCTCAACCAATGAGTAAGTATATAAATCAGGCGTTCTCAACTAATAGTATTAGGCAATGAAAGTTGGGCACCCCCAATATATTTTTGGGAATTTCCAACGTATATAGAGCATTTGCAATCATTTTTTTACATTATCATTAGGTCGTTGTTGATATACATGTTTTATATAGTGTTTTCCCCTTGTTTTAGGTCGATTTCTATGCTTAGTAGTTGTGTTTGTGGCTTTATTTTGGTTTAATATCGTTCCTCGGTGTTAATATATGATTTGGAGCGGTTTTAATTAGTTGATTTCTAGTGCTTTTAAATGTTTATTTTATGCTTCCTTGATTATTACGCATGGTTTTTGGTTTGTTTTATGTGTTATAGGAGCATAATATGGAGTTATGAAGTCAACATGAGCTAAAACGCATCAAAATAGACTTGCCTCGGGATGCGTGCCATGGTACGAGAAGCTATAAACGAAATTTGAAGGAATCGAGCAAAGAAATAAAAAGATCGTCAAAATAAGACTAAACATGACTCATGCGGGCGCACTACAAGAAAACGACTGATTTGCGACGGAATAATTCCGTCGGAAATACCCCAAATTTCGTCGCAAAAAGGTCGTCGCTGTTCTCTTTGTCGCAAATTGTTGGTTTTTTCGACGGAACTTCCGCCGCAAAGCGTTTGCGACGGAAATTGAAGTATCAGTTTTGCGAGGGAATTTTCCATTGCAAAATCCAAATTTGCGAGGGAATTTTCCATAGCAAATTTGCGAGGGAATTTTCCATCGCCAATTTGCAAGGGAATTTTCCATCGCCAATTTGCCAGGGAATTTTTCATCGCCACTTTGCGAGGGAATTTTCCATCACAAATATCGAAAGTTTGCTACGGAAAATTCCCTCGCAAACTAGGGCGTAATTTGCAGCTTTTAAAATTTTCCATATATTTTGCGACGATAAATTCCGTCGGAAAAGTTTTAAAAAATTCTTATATAACAAATTGCGATGAATATTTCCGTCGGAATTTTACAATTTTTTTTTAAACACTACTTCAAATCATAATTAGTACCTGCAAATCTATATATACCATAACCATTTCCATTCTGTTGCGACGATCACATCAAGGATATTGTTTCAAACATTTTAAAACATAAATAAATTAATTTGTGTCTTACAACTACCATTAAATACTACCATAACAAGTTTAACAATAATAGTAATAGCATACAACTAAACTATATATCCATGCGATAATACGATATATGCTCCTACACAAGTAAGCTAACTAAACTAGAGTCACTAATACAAAAAATGACATTTTCTGCACCTTATTTGCTGCGGTTTTTGTCCCTTTTTGAAAAACCGCAGCAAATAGTCAAATCCCCCCCCCCTCCCCCAAAAAAAAATTCAGGGAAGATGTATTTGCTGCGGTTTTAGTACAACTGCAGCAAATAATGTTTTTGCTGCGTTTTTTTTATTGCTGCATCAGTGAATAAGCAGCAAATAATGAAGTTTTGCCTTGTTAAACTTAAAAACAACAGCAGTATTTCACCCACACAAATTAACCTAACTCGCTCTCACCCACAAACCTTCTTCTTCTCCATTCTCCTTCTTCGCCATCAATTCACCCACAAACCTTCTTCTTCTCCACTCTTATTCTTCTCCTTCTTCGCCACAAACCTTCCTCCTTCACCGCCATCTTCGGCATTCTTATTCTTCTTCCTCCCATCTCGTATTACGCTCAGTCGCTCATCCCCCTTTCTTCTCGCTCTCCCACCTCCATTGAAGCGCGACTCTTGCTTCTTCTCCTCCATTGAAGCAGCTTCTGTGGTAGAAACAACAGCAAGAAGTTTTGCAAAGTATTCGGATCTCGCTTCACTTCAAATTTATTTGGTAGAAAACTACTAAATGAACACTGCGTGACAACCGAACAACCTTCTCCATTTTTTTCGTCACACTTATCTTCTTTCTTCCTTCTTACTTTTGCAATTCTTTTGCTTCAATTTATGGTAAGTTGCTCTTAACTCTTCCATCTAACTCTTCTATAAAGTTGGTATAAATAGAGAGAAAGTGGAAATGTGAAAAAAAAGCAGTGATTATTACTTATTAGTAAGTTGGATCGTTTATAATTTGGTGTGAGAAATAAAAAGATGTTGTTTAGAAATAATTGTGTTAGTCTTTATTGCTTTATTAGCAATAGGCACACCCCATTACCAATAGCATCTGACTAAAAGGAACTTGTCATTCTAGTAGCCCACGCTTGAACATAGGCAATGTTTTAAACAGTCCAACTAAATATCCTTATTTTTGAAAACTTTGTTGGTATTATTATTGTTATTATTCTTACCTACATTATTATTATTGTTATTATTCTTACCTACAGCTCAAACTAAATGTTTTGATTGCAGGTTTATTCTGAAGTGAATTCGATAGTAGAGTTGTGTAATGCTCAGTTGAAAGTGGTTCAAATCAGTAGCAGCATGTCACCTTCTCAGCTGGTTAGTTCACTTTTCCTACCTTTTATTTTGCGGTTTACTTAAACTTTTCTGGTAATGAAATTTATATCTTAGTTTATGTTTGTCCGTTATTTATTTGGGGAAATTCCTAGTTACTAAACTTTTCATTTGTTTGTTTATATGGCATCGGAAATGGAAAGAAATTATATAGTTGGGCAACTTAGGCAACGTAACACCGTAATATGGTACGAGGATAGAAAGCAAAAAATCTAAAATGGTAGGACAATTTGGGGACGGCGCTCAATTAGAGTAATCTAGGTGTAGTCGTGTAGACTGTGTTCCAACATGTTCAAAATGAGAAATAGTAAGCTCAATAAGTTTAATCTAGCATAATTAGTTCAAATTTATTTCTTAGTATCAACCTAAGTTCAACTAGTTTCATTCTTGTAAATTCAACTTTCACAAGTTGATGACAAGGTACTTGTGTAGACTATGATTGTTATAGGATGATGGGTTTTACGAAAAGAACCAATCTTTTGCTTGTTGAATTGGGTATTTCCTTTCACCGGAGTGTTGTCCTTTGTTGATTATTGTCGTTTACCTAATTTCTCTATTGATGAACACATTACACTAGCCACTGTACTAATTGGTGCCTTTTATTGTATCGTGTATCAGTAGTTCCTAAATTTCAAGAAGCACAATAAGAGTTTCACAGTTTTGGCCTTGGAAATAACAATTAATTTCATGTTTTCCTGCAACTTTTATCAGAAACAAGCACTGTCTTGGCCACCAAATATTCTAGTATCAACATGGCTAAGTTGGTCGGTCACAATGATGTTAGTTGCTTGCTGATGTAATTGAGTTGGTAAACTATTGTTGGTTGACTTTTGAGTTTGATTTTCTTTGTTTTTTTTCCAGCTTTCATGCATTATTTTATTCTATCAAATTTGGCATGTTTGAAATGTTCATGAATGATGATTTTTTTAATTGCTTTGATATGATCAGTGCTATACCCTGCCTCTGATCTAAAAGAGAAGATCATTAATGTCTTGACTTTTGCAAATAGTATTCTAGTACAATTACATCTTCAATTATGTTCGTTTACACTTTTTAGCTTCTTGTACATTGGCATTAGGGTTGAGTGGAGACGAGTCAGGCAGAATCGCGCGAGTCAGAATAAACACACACGACTTCCTCTCGCCACATCGTAAGCATTCTCTTCGCTTTCTCTTCATAAAATTAAACGAATTAATTTACAATTGATGTTGAATTTTGAGGAATTATAGTAGTAATTATTGTACTTAATGCTTATTTTGGTCATTTTTTAGGTTAACAATTAGGCATTTATTTGTCGACTTTTTACTACTTTCAGACTTGTACAAAAATATTGTGTATTTCAATTTCGAAGTCAATATTGAATGAATGATACTTGTGTCTAATAGTTGATTAATGATGAAAAAATAAAATGTATCAACAACTTTATACATTAGTTAAACTTAAGTTGTTACAAATTTTGATTACTGCAAATTATCTACATTATGTACTTGGAGAACTATAGGGAGATGCTGTCGGATTTTCGTGTTAATGGATCAAATGACAAACATCCAATAGTGGGATTAGACGTCCAAGGATGGGTTAGGTTGGAGTGATAAGGACCCTTGGAACGCATGCATTAAATTATGATAAATTTGAACTTATGCATTTTACACATCCGTGCTTATTTGAAAATAAATTTGCAATTAATGAAATTATATTGGTTATATATAAGACCGTTCGTGGATGTATAATTTCCAAGACAAAGGCAAATTTGTGGATGGAGTGTTTGCATTTTGTGATGCTGCCATAGCATATGAAAATGCTAAGAAAAGTGGGGGCTTTTACTGCCCTTGTTTTAAATGTGAGAACGATTGTAGGTATGAAAGTATTGATGTTGTTAGGGAGCATGTACTTCGTTTCGGATTTCGACCTGAGTACTACGTCCGGATTTATCATGGTGAGACTGGGGTGTACGGGGGAAGGTCTGAATCACATAAGACGCATCAACATGTCGAAGACATTAATGACATAGCCACTGATGATGTCTTTCAAAATGTTGATGAAGAGCACTTTCATGTTGAATTCTTTTCAGAGGCCGCTAAAAAGCCTCTATACCCGGGGTGTACAAAATGGACAAAACTTTCTTGTGTTTTGGAACTATATAGTGTAAAATCTCAATGCAATTGGACGGACACAAGTTTCCGCATGTTGTTGGAGAAGTTGAGTGACATGTTTCCAGATGGCAATGACCTTCCTAAGTCGACGTACTATGCTAAGAAGTTAATGTTTCCATTTGGTTTAGAGTATGAGAGAATACATGCATGCCCAAACGATTGTGTCTTATACCGGAAAGAATTTCAAAGTTTGGACAAGTTTCCAAAGTGTAACTCGCCACGATATAAGCGAGAAGGAGTGCGAGGAAATGCTAGTCCTCCATCTAAAGTGTTGTGGTACCTTCCCATAATACCAAGATTCAAGCGGTTATTTTCAATTACAGAAGTAGCTAAGAACTTAAGGTGGCATGCAAAGGGTAGGAACATTAAGAGTTTGCTCCAACATCCTGCTGATGGTCCTGAATGGAAGACTATTAACAGGAAATATAAGACATTTGGGGCTGACAATCGTAATTTGAGGCTTGGGTTATGCACTGATGGAATGAACCCTTTTGGAAATATTAGTTAAAAGTATAGTTGTTGGCCAGTGATTCTTACTATCTATAACATCCCTCCGTGGTTGTGCATGAAACGAAAGTACCTTATGTTGTCTCTTCTAATCTTAGGGCCAAGGCAGCCTGGTAACGACATTGACGTCTATCTTGCGCCGCCTATTGATGACTTGCTAAAGTTGTGGCATGAAGGGGTATCTGTGTATGACGCTTATGCAAAGGAGACATTCACATTGCGTGCACTGCTTTTGTGCACCCTCAATGATTTCCCCGCTTATGGTAACTTATCCGGTTACAAGAACAAAGGAGCAAAAGCCTGCCCTATTTGTATGGAAGACCAAGATTCTACATGGGTGGGTAAGTACGTCGATTGGTGCAACCGAAGGTTCCTCCTATCTACTCACCCCTTTCATAAGAAAAAGAAGGCATTCAATGGGAAGGTAGAAGATCGTGTTGCTCGTCGACCATTAACTGGTTGTGAAGTTTATGCACAAGTGAAAGGTGTTAAGACTACCTTCGGCAAATCCAAGATTGAGACATATGACGGGTTATGGAAAAAAGAGTCGATATTTTGGCAACTTCCATATTGGAGTGGTTTACAAGTCAGACATTGCCTTGATGTTATGAATATTGAGAAGAATTTTTGTGATGCCATACTTTCAACTCTTTTTAACATTCCGAACAAGACTAAGGACACGAAGGTTAGTCGAGAGTTCCTGAAAAAAATAGGTGTTCGACCAAAGCTGTGGCCTCAAGTTAAGGAGACAAAGAAAAGGAAGAACCCTGAACAAGAAGATAACAGTAACACCAGAAAGGGAAAGGAGAAGGTTCAACAACATAAAACCACTTACTACTTGCCTCTAGCCTGCTACACAATGTCAAAACAAGAAAAGAGGCAATTTTGTTCAACTCTGCACAACATAAATGTGCCATCGGGATACTCTTCTAACATGAAACGGTTTGTATCTTCGGGTGGTGACCTATTGTTATCGAGCACGAAATCACACGATTGCCATGTTATGATGCAAGTATTTCTTCCAATTGCAATTCGTGGGATTCTACCTAAACAAGTTAGGTACACCATTACAGAGCTTTGTTCGTTCTTAATACGATATGTAGTAAAGTACTAGATCCCACAAAGCTTGATACTCTTCAAGCACGTGTCGTTGAAACACTTATTAAATTTGAGATGTATTTTCCTCCTGCTTTCTTTGACATCATGGTTCACCTTATTCTACATCTAGTCCGTGAAATTAAGTTTTTGGGTCCTGTGTTTTTGAGATGGTGTTATCCTTACGAGAGACATATGGGAGTGTTAGGTAACAAAGTGATGAATCAAGCAAGACCGGAAGCTAGTATAGTGCAGGGAGTAGTAGTCGATGAGGTTGGGGATTATATCGCACAATACCTAGCGAGTGCAAAGCCTATTGGGATGCCAACATCTCGTCATGAAGGGGGACTTGATGAGAAGGGTACAATAGGGTGCAGATCTGTTACTGCATGCCCAACCGATCTTCGACAAGCTCATTTGTATGTATTGCACCATGTTGCAGAAGTGCATCCTTTTTTGAACGAGCATATGCAGGTGTTGAAACATGAGAATCCAGGGAACGACCAGAAGGGTATTAATGATTTTGCATAATAAACATTTCATCGAATGGTTTCATGGGCGAGTTATTAGTGGACGCTTGGAGGGTGTATTCGATACTGTGAAGTGGTTGTCTTTTGGCCCACGAGACACTATTACTAATTATGAGGGTTACGACGTCAACGGTTACACATTTTGGACCACTTACCAAGACGATAATTCTCCTTGTCAGCAAAATAGTGGGGTTTTCGTTAATGCCTCTTCCACATTCTATACCAGTGCAAAAGATCAAAATCCAGTGGATGCTAAGTTGACATATTATGGAAGAATATATGAGATGTGGGAGCTTGAATACAGCACCTTCACGGTTTGTCTTTTTAAATGCAAGTCGGTTGAAAACAATCGTTGATCAGTAACAAATGATGATCCGTGTGGTTTCACTCTTGTTGATTTGAGTAAAATGCATTTTGGGAAAGAGCCTTTTGTGCTTGAATCCCAAGCTAAGCAAGTGTTCTATGTAACTTACCTTGCAGACCAAAAGTGGTCAATCATAGTACCCGGTAAACGCAGCATTCTTGGTATTGGTGATGTTGATGATGAGGAGGAGTATGATGCATTTGAAGATCCCCCGCCGTTTAGTTCACCTCAAACAACTGTTTTCACTTCTGCAGACGCAAACTATACGTGGGACGACCACAACGAAGGGATTGAAGTGGTCGAGTAGGTATGAATACTTTACAATGCAATTTAGTTGTCTTGACACAACAACAAAAAGAAATCAGCGTTAAATAACATATATTTAAATAGCAGAGCATTGTTGTACAATATAGCAAACCTGAAAATAAATACACCGAAACTTATAAATCAAAAGAGTTTAGAAACATATCTTTGTACGAGAGAAACCAACAATCAGATATGCAAAAAAGCGATATGATGTAAATTTAGTTCCCAGATCTCTATTCTGTATGTGATATAGTTTTAATTTCTTGTTCAGTCATGCCTTATCTTGTACTTCTTTCTAACTAATGTTGATTCATTTATTGTTTGTACATATTGCAGAGTTGTGCATGTCCAGTGATGAATTTTCTGAAGAGTCGGACAACTTCGACTCTGTAACTTCTGATTTAGATTCAGACCCACTTTATGTCCCATATTTGGAGTACGATCAATGTGAGGCAGAGGATGTAGAGTACGACAAGTTTATTGACCGTGTAGAGGAGTTTGAGAGAATGGCTGACGAAGCTCCTGCCATTCCCGACAACGAGTTGACAGTCATTCCCCAAGAAGCCCCTTCAAATCCCACTGACCATGCAACAGCACAAAGCACACTGGAAAGAAGAGTAATTGTTCCCGACAATTCAAAACTTTCAGAGCAGTCATGTCGGGTACAACCGTTAGCAACCAATGCATCAGGAACTGAGAGAAAGGGAAGAGGTCCATTTAAGGGAGTGAAAGCTTCAGAAGCTATGCATCTTGGGTACGATGAGAATGGCCAACCTTGTGCACAGTGGTGTAAGAAGTACGACAAGCATATCGGGGTTTGTATGCGGAAGCTTTCTATGCTAGAAAAATGGGAATATGTTGAAGAAGGTCTTAAAACATCAGAAGATACAGTAGTAAGTATGTGATTTTTTTGATTTTCTAAACAATGAAATCAAAGCATAGAACTGTGTCGTAGATTAATGGTTATTTGGTGCTGTACAATTTAGACAATTTATTTATTAGAGAGATTTCAAGCTAAATGGTTGATGTGTTTTCATGTAGAATCTTTTCCACATAAGTGTTGATGATAGGAAGGAGAAAGTTTTCTTGTCGGCCATTGCGGAGAGATTTAGGGACTTCAAGTCCAAGTTGGTGAGTGGTTGGATCACCAAAACAAGAAAAAGAACTAAGAAAGAAGTTGACAAAATGCCATACGAGATCTATCCTCACATTATTGACAAGATTTGGGAAGCTTTTGTGGCACAAGTAACTACTCCAAAGCAAGTTGTAAGATTCGATAACCCTAAACAATGAAACTATTTCTCATATTTTAAACTATGTAACCTATCTCATTGCCCTTTGTTTCAATTACTGGAAAAACGTGCAAAAGCCTCTAAAAGTGCGGGTATGAAGAAAGTGTACCATCACATGGGTCAAAACACATACCCCCAGCATGTGGATAAGTTGAAGGTTGAAGGATTTTATCAAAAGTTGATCTCATCTTCCCAATCAGCAACAGTGGGCACCTCCTCATCCATTACCTCGCATCCACGAGACCGGGCACTTCATTGGGTTTGCTCTTTATATGGTCGAGATGTAAAAGGCGAACGAGTCATAAAGGATCCAGAGATGAAGAAGCTAGATGATGCAGTGGTAATACTCGTGAAATTTTGGGAGTTATGCCATAATTTTGTTATTCAATCATAGTATAGAAATTCAGTTTTCACACCAAACATATTGAAATAATCCCTCCTTTTTTTATGCAGCTTGGATTCAAACAGAACGAAGTCAGTTCCCAATAGCATCCTACACCCAACAAAGATGCATTGGAAGTAGTCTTAGGGGAGGACCACAACGGTCGAGTTCGTGACTTCGGAGGTGTATGACTACAGAAGAGGAAGGTTTTGAGGAGAGATGGGGGGACGAGCCGAAACTCAACCCCTAAGCTAGCGCCGGATATGGAGAAGATGGTTGAGGAGCTAGTTAATGAACGATTTGCTTTGTTATGTGATAAGCTTGGGATGCCTGATGTTTCTTCGCATTTCAAAGGGGAAGTTCAAGACAAATCAAGCAAGCATGCTCCGAGGACTAACTCCAAAAAGGAAAGACCAGAACCCTTTCTTGAAGATGTTGAGGTTTGTATACCTTCCCTTAGACTTGGCACTTCTTCCAGTCGTTTCCCTTCCTTTATTTCTTTCCCTTAAACCATAAAGGACACTAAAAATCCATTATTTAGATGTAATTAAACTTTCCCATCAAAAACAAAAACCGTTTAAATGTTTTATTGCTAATGCTTTATAGGAGGAGACCCCTTGTATGTTGTTCCTCCCCGAGCCTGAAGTATAAAGCCATGGTTTACTTGTTGTTGCATCTGGTCATGTGCAACCAACAGTGAATAGGAAAGTGTCCCATTTGAGAGGCGTCGATGAAGGAGATTTTTGTGTATCCATATATTCTGTTGTTGATGGATGGGAGGATACGACACTACCTTTGCCTAGGGAGGATTGGGAGTGATGACTATAGGTGATGCGCGTGGTAGTTTTGTGACTTGGCCGCTTAAATGGGTTTGTTTAGTGAATCAGGTACTTCATTACACATGACCTTGACAACTAACATTGACATTTTATTCGTTTCTCCTTATATCATATCACTCAACCTATTACTTATTTGAGCCATATTTTCTTAATTGTATTCCATGTGTGAAGTAGGGTGCAGATGCACAATTTGGTCAACATGAATTGAGAATCGAGGAATTAAATGGCAAGCACGTACCAAGTATTTCAAGAGACAACAACGATGGCGGACGTGCAAATGAGGAGGTGCAAAAGAAGATTTCATTCAAGGGATCAAACCTTGGTGCTGACACATTCAATGATGGTGAAGATTTCATTTGGTCTTTGTCGTTCCCTTGTCAGTGGCTACATGGTGTTGTGAAGGACGAGCCAGATAATGTCGTATTCAGAGTGGTTTTAAGTAAACCACAATTTCGTTACTTTGAGGACACAGAGACATGGATTACGAAGAAAGATGTTAATGACTTCCTCATTGGAGAACAACTATCTGTTGCATTGTTGCAAGCTTTTATGAGGTTTTGTAGTTATTATTTTATTTGAGTACTTCAATTCTTGTTTATTTAAGTTTGTAGAAAGTGGTGTATTTATGCAATTTATGAATACCTAAAATATACTTGTTTACAATAACGTAACCATTTTTTCTATCCATTTAGTTTGCTTCACCTAGATTTGGATAGATGCAAAACCATTTTGAAGGTTGGATGGTTGTGTCCGCAAGAGATCTATGACCAACATTGTTTGAAGAACAAGGCGGAAGTGAAAGATTACATTGAAACATCTATCAAAGAAGCAATGCAATCGGAAAGGAAGCTTCTGTTCGCACCTTACCTTCAAGAGTAAGAAATCATTATAAAACCTTACTACATTTGTAAAGGGTACAATTTTTTTTTGACTTTTTGTCGTTTAAATCATTATTTATAGAAATTAAATATGCTTCCCATAAACTAAAGAGTATTTAACAAGTTATGCTTATATGATAGTGCACATTGGGTGCTTTTGATGATATCACCTTCGACATACACGGTGTATGTAGTTGATTCTTGTCGTGAAACATTGTGTATTCCATTACTATTTGATGTCGAAACCACTCGAGTTTGAGTGTTTGACATTATTTTGTTTATGAATATAGTGTGATGAAGAAGATAAGAGCAAGCACAATGATTCCTAAATTGGTATCGGTTAAGGTAATTACAACGTAGAAACTAGTTTGTTTGAGTTCATTGTAGATTTTATTGAATGATCTAATTTTTGGGATATTAACCATTCTTTCCACATGTTTTGCATTTAGTGTGCACAACAACAAAATGGTGTTGAGTGCGGTTACTATGTCATGAGGTATATGTATAACATCGTTGCACGGAGATGGATGATTTGCAGATGGTACGTTCCTACTTTTTCATCCACTCATTCTTCAAATTTTTTATATGTTGTGATGGAATGATTATAAGGATATTTGGTATGTTTGTTGAATGATTTAATTAGATGTGTGGATGACTTTTGGATGAAAAACCGAATTGGACTTTGTGTGGTTGTTTGTTGTGGAAATATAAAGAAGTGTTATTTGTGTTTAATAAAGGTTGTTAATCAACTCTAAAAGTTGATTGGGCACGTCCAATTTTAGGGGAGATGCTGCCGAAATTTTTAGGTTTTTGAAACAAAATTGCTAAAAAATGAAGAAGATTTTGATTCCATGGAATTTGTCCCATTTTGTCTATTCCTTACCTACTTTTTTTTTAGATTTAAGATTTTGAGCACATCAACAACAATTCGAGAAGGGCCTTTCACTGTTTCGGAGATTGACGAGGTTCGAGACAAGCTTGCTAAGTTTCTTACAACTTATTGCTCGTGATGCATGTCAATCTATCCTCCTTTATGTTGTTGAGTGTAGGTAGCTAGCTAGTGAATGTAACAGGCTGATTTTTAGTGATTTATGAAACTAAGTTTTAGTTTATCAAACTAATTGTGGAATGTAATTTATTAGTTGAATGACTTTTTTATCAAATGATTTCTTTATTGTACTAGTTGTGACAAATGATATTGGTTTAATTATTAATTAATATATATAAATTTGATATTTGAAATCAATTATTTATGTATTCTACCATCTAGCATTACGTTAAAAAAAAAACACCTATTTGCTCCGGTTCCCAATTGTAAGTAGCAAATAATCAGTTTTTGTTTTTGGAGGGAAGAAAGTTATTTGCTGCGGTTCCTGGCAAGTAGCAGCAAATAACAAGCTTTTTTTTTTGGAGGGAAGCATGTTATTTGCTACGGTTCTACAAAACAACCGCTGCAAATAACATGCTTCCCTCTTAAAAAAAAAGCTTGTTATTTGCTGCGGTTGTCAAAGAACCGCAGCAAATAACTTTTATCCTATTTGTTGCGCCCAAGAACCGGAGCAAATAACCGGTTTTTAACCGCACCAAATAAGATTTAATGTACTAGTGAGTGCCTTGACCTGCGCCACTACCCGAGTCATCTCTCGGGTGTCTACGATGTCTCTGGAAAGGAGAACAACAGTCAGTGCCGAATCCATGAATCCGACTCATCAGTTCCTCCACATGCTCTCTGTTTCTCTGCTCCATTGCGGCCATCTCTGTCTGCATCTCATTCCTGACCGCCTCTCGAACCTCCTGCCTTAACTCATCACGAATCTGGGTCCTGAAATCCTCCCGGAACTCCTGCAGCTGGGTTGTGACATTCTCTATCCTCTTGTCAAAATGATCTTGCATTTGAGAAACGAAAGAGGAAGTGTACTACTGTGACAATCCACATCGCCTGAACGACCAGTAGTACAGCTCAGCACCACTACCAAGACCTTTGACGCGACCTTTCTTGCTGCGCCCACTAGCTGCCTCCCAATACATCTCATTTGGCGTCTTTGGAGTTTCTGCATTGGAGGAATCCTCAACCTGCTTCTGATATGTTTCCTACAACACACACATGATTGAAACAAACATACTAATAGAGGAATACACATAGACAACTATTTCAACTTGTGTTCTATGCGGGCTTATAACACGCAGCCTTATAACAACATTTATTCAATGCAGGCGCAACATAGAACAGGCCCTTCAGAAATCACGAAATAAGCAGGCTGCGGGTGCAGGGAGGAGTTGGCTTTTGTTACCTGCGGGCGCAGGAGCCTAGTTTCATGGTCCGCGAGTTCGATTTTCCGGTTTTTGTTCGTGGGCTTAGTTTTAATTAAAACCCTTGTAGTATATATAGGCCTTGTTAATTAACAAGTTTATGATTAGAAACCCTTGTAGTATATATAGGCCTTGTTAATTAACAAGTTTTGTTCGTGGGCTTAGTTTTAATTAAAACCCTTGTAGTATATATAGGCCTTGTTAATTAACAAGTTTTTGTTCGACCCTAACTAGTTTTTGGCATATTTTTGAGATTAGAAATCCTAAAACTCTTTCTCTCTCTAGAATTAGTAGTATTAGCTTATTAATTAACAAGTCAATTCTAGTGAATTATTTAAATCAATTCAAGTTTTCCTTTTGGTAATTTCTTTCCTTTCTCTCTTTTAATTTCTTTTAGTTTTTAATTTTAAATTTAGTTTGTTTTGTTTAATTTAGTTAATTAGTTTAATTCTTAGTAATTAGTTTTTAGATTTAATTCTTGTTAATTAATTCATGTTTATGATCATGTTTGTTGAGTTTGTTTTTATTCTTGTTTTTAAAATTATGTGTGAGTAGTCTCTTTTTTTAGGGCTAGGGGATCTATGAACATGTTATGAATTAATTTTATGTTTGTTAATTACTTCTTAATTAGTAATTAAATTCCTATTATTCATTTCTATTAATTGCAATTAAATTGTGGCCAGATTTAGTTGTGAGTTAGGTAATTGTCGAAATCGAGGCCGAGAGGCCAGGTAAGATTACCACAATAAGACCACTTAATAATAGGCAAAACAAATTTATGCGAGCGAGAGTTGGTAAAGGAGTTTTGAGGGAGTCTAAGTTCGAGAGAATTAGTGAGCCCTAGTTCAATGAAAGTTATTTAATTGATTAATGATTTAATGAATGTTTTATGATTCTTGTGATTGTTTATAGTGAACCGACAGCCCTATGTTTCAATTATTAGAGTTTAATTCGTAATTTCCCACTATTTCTTTAGTTTTAATTTCCTTTGTTTTTCTAGTTTTTAGTTGTTTAGTCATATTTCAACCAAGACCCATTACACAGTTTAGACTTTTTAGAACTAATAGAATTTAATCGCTTCCTTGATGATTCGATCCCTACTTCAATTCCCTAGCTATATTAGTTAGTGTTGTTCGGTTATTTTTTAGAGGTTTACAACCTGTGTCAATTGTTCACCGAATTTTAACAAATTATATCCTAAATGTGTGCCAAATATATATAAAGGTGTAGATATGCTTTTTTGAATTTAAAATAAAATTTTACTAATAATCTTTGTTTTTTTTATATAAATAGAATAAAGAAGAACCAATTAATGAATGAGTACTCACACTACAAAAATTTTCACTTTAACAACGAGAAAAAACAGTTTATGTTCTTTAGATAATTGTTGCCAAATACTGCCAAATACTCATAGCAATAATTTCACAACTAAAATTGTTGATTGCCAACTGGATAGTCGCCATTTCAAACTAGCAACTAAATTTATAATAATTCAGTTGCTAGATGGCGGAAAGATTAAATTTTGTTGCCAAATTGGTTGTCATTATTTCGCAAATCTTTTAAAATTTATTTGCAAAGTCTTAGCAATAATTTTTGTTTTGGTTGCCAATTTTAGCAACGAAAATGATTGCTATTGGATCCACATTCTCATATTTGATCCTTGATCCTTGGAGCACATTACTCAACCCGAGGTTTAATTTTTCTTATACTCAGACTCGATCCTTTGTTTCTAATCCAGAAACAAGTTCAAGCTCAATTGAGGATCAATCTGAAGAACGGGGATTTTTGTTGAGTCATTTGGAGGTTAAGGGCTTGTGATCTTTGGAATGACATGGTCTTAAACATTAACAAGGCCATTTTTACGTTTCTTGGATCCAAGATTGAAGACACACGTGTCTTGGGAAGATGGTGGATTTGAGGAATAAGTTGGTTTTGTCTATGTATTTTTTCCACTGCATTTGCTAGTGTTTTCTTCATTTCAAGCTTATTGCTTTTGAGTCTTAGGAGTGTGTTATACATCATAATCCTTTAAAGGATATGGGAAGTGCATTCTTGAAGGTTTCTTGATTAAAAGATCGAATCTTCAAAGGTTTCTTGAAGAATGAAGGTAAATTCAAGAAAACGTTCCAAAATAGCGAGGAAATTTGTGGCGAGTGTGGGCGTGTTTTTCAAGAACTTTGGGTAGCAAAATGGTCCGTGTTTCTTGAAGGAATTTTTGATGTTTATCTTGTTTGTTAGTTTGTTAGTTAGTTGGTTAGATTTGTTTGTTAAATTTGTTAGGATAATGATTGGAAAATTCGAACAGAAGGGAAGGGTTGTTGCTCATGCTTATCCGAATTAGGACAAGGATGAAAGGGGGCGTGTTTCTTTATTTGTTAGAGGATTTTCTGGTTTGTTTTAAGAGTTTGTTAGGGGTCGTTAGATGTTTGTTAGGATTTAGTTGTTGTAGGGGTGGTTTTGGGCCAGTGCAAAGTGATCGACCGAACATGCTCCCAAATTTTTGGGGCCCCGAAATTTGGATATATACAATTCAATATCTTAAAGGAATGTAAAAGTTGGGTTGGATTAGTGGTTAAAGCAATAATGGTTTACATTGTGGTCACAAGTTCAATTCTGCTCACAATCAATTTAATGTGTTTTTTTTTTTTTTTTTGTTTTGGGAAATGCTAAAAATGCAGTTCAAGACCACCAAGGCCTACGGACTACCAACATTAAAGCTCTTGTTATCTCCAGCATATTATTAATAAATTAAATAATCAAATTTTGGTCAATAATCAATTTGATTCCAATTTCTAAATTTTCTTTTCCTAGCAAACAATTTATTTTTTAATCTAATTTCCAAAACACAATATTTAAAAAATTTGGTCTCCCAAAATTAATGTCACCCTTATTATTTTGTAAGGTTAATTATTGAATTTTAAGATGGAACTGATTATAAAAACATTGTTTATCTACCAAATTTCTTGTATATTCATTTTTTTTTTATATCTTCCAATTTACAAATAAAAAATAATTCTTTAAGGTCATCAAATTCGGAAATTCTATGTATGGTGCAAATATTGCGATTACTTTTAATCTATCATACAGAGGGCCTCATTTTTAAAGGTTACACGGGGCCCCATAAATATAACATTATCGTAGCCCCGACCCTGAGTTGTTGGTTGTGCTATAAATTACCTTAATTACATTGTAACAAAAAAGTTAAGATGAGTTGGAGTTCAGTTTTCAATAGAGTTTCAAGTTTTGAACTTGTTATTTGCTTTCACAAAGCATGAGTTTAATGAGGGATTTTCGTGGGGTTTTCACGACCATATTAGTTTAATTAATTCAGGAGCTAATCTTCCATTAATTAAACAACAATCTTTGAGTGAAATTGAGAGCTAATCAATTCTAAATGCAATACAAAAAACGAAAATACTTAATTGAGCAAATCAAAAGAGTGTTTTCATTAGCATCTATTTTAGGTAAAGAGATATTATAATCACCTAATATAGATCAGTTTCCTCCACATTATTTTAACCAAGAACATTTTGACATAATAAAATTATAAATAAAACAAAATATAGGTAGTGTGTAAATTTTCATGGTAGCCAACGAAGAACTTTTGTAAATCCGTTCGTTGCTACATTTATCAATAAAATAAGCAATACAAAAAAATAATTTGTTTTGCCAAATCACAACATACTTCAAAAGCTTGTTGCTCATAAACAACAATTAAAATTTTGTTGCCACAAACTCGTGCAAAATATCAACAAAATCAATGAATTTTCATTACCATCCAGCAACAATTTAAGAAATTCGATGTCATCTAACAACCATATCAAAGTTCGTTGCCGTCGAGCAATTCAATTTGCATTTGAAATGTGAGGTAAAATATATTGTACTCTTGTATTACTTAGGACCTATTTACTTCAGTTGAAAACAAATGAAATTGAACTGAATTGATTGGAGCTGAACTGAAAAGTTTTTATGAAGGATTTATGAGTAGCAAAATAAAAGAAGAGTTGAACTGAATTGAACGAATTTTAAGCTGGAGTAAACAAGCCCTTATTGAGCATGGATAATTAATAAGAATAAGATAGAGTATTTAACAAGAATTTATACTACTATATTGTGTTTGATGGAAGACAATTCAAAACTATACTGTGTATTGATATCTTATACGGTATATTTTAAGTGAGATACATAAATACATCATAGTATGTTAATATTGGCCCTGTTTGGTGTAGAGAGGATAGAGTTTAGAGTTTGCTGTAAGAGGATTAACTTTTTGTCCAGAGGATTTGTCTATTGATTTGAATAGTTGTTTGTATAAATGTGTTTGGTAACATTTAGCTGATTATTCAAAGTTTATACTTTTTTAGCTATGTAAAATGACATTTATAAACATTTGTTTTTTTGCAACATTATTCACAGTATTGGGTTTTGTTGAATTATAAGGGCAAAATAGCAATTTACTATGTTATATACTAAAAACTCTCTTAAAAACACTCTTTTACCAAACACTATTATTAGAATTTTAGAATTTTTAATTGATCAAAACTCAATATATCTTTCAAACCTCTTCCTTTTACACCAAACCTCTCACAACCAAACAACGCCATTATTTCATGAATAAATGTGTAGTAGTATAGCTAAATCTATGCGTTGCCGCGTAGGGCAAAAAATCAAGGTAGATTGTGTGATTTTTGTAGAGACACTTAACTTCCACAAATGCAAAAGATTTGTCAGCCTTTTTCGTACACCATATATTACTACTGCATTATATTTTAACTAATTTTTGAAATGGTAGTTTAAACAAGTTAGTTATACACTTATATCGACTACCGTACACTTGAACGTTACACTACGACCTAGTGCGCTGGTACGACTTTTTACATAAAATCAATTTTTCACCTAGATACTCATTATCTAATAAATACGGAATTTATTTGCTAAAGTAAGGGGAAATTTCAGGTTTTAAATTATGAAAAAACAACTTTGTTTCTTATAGTGAAATAACTAGAATTCTGGCCCGCGTAATGCCGCGAGTCGACTACAATTATCAAATATATTTTTGTTTATTTTTTATAATGTGATTTTTGTTTAATGCGAAATTAGATTGCATGGATTGTAAATAAGTTACTAATTAAAAAAGCAAAACAATTATAAAAGACTTGGATAAAAATAAAAATGTCATAGTTTTGGTGCAAGTGAATAAATGATACAAATTAAAAGCTCATACCATATGATTAGAAGACTTTATTATCCATTGCTTTGACATATTAAACATCAAATTTATTATGGATTGGTGGTTAAACTTTCACATTTTGTTTCAAATGTCATGAGTTGAATTCCTAATAGCTACACATGGTTTGTATTTAATTTGTGCATTGTAAAGCGTGACATGTGTCACATTCATTGGCTAGCGCCACGTGCCGTAATTTTGTTGACAGCGACGCCTTTTAATATATTATATAGATTAGGCCATGTGCTTTTAGATTTAAGTTTTTGGCACTTCGATTCAGTTCAGTTCAGTGCAGCTCTATTCAGCTCAACTCAGCTCATCTCCATTATAATTACTACTTCCTCCGTTCCTAAATGTTTGATACATTTGGAATCTGACACTATTCATTAAATTAGAGAATCTTTTAAATTACTAGCAATATATAAAAAACATAATATAGTCATATGGTATCTTGTTTGATTTGTTTTAATGAGTACGCTATTAATATCCAATTATTATAAATTTTACATATACACAACAAAAGATATTTAAGGTCAAACAAATACATTGACATGTGTGCAAGTCAAAATGTATCAAACAAATGGGAACAGAGGGAGTACATCATTTTAGTCCACTTCAGTTTAGTTCAGCTCACTTCAGTACAATTCAATTCAGTTCAGTTCAATTCAGCTCTTTTAAGTTCATTCCAGTTCAATTCAGTTCAGCTTTATCTCAGTCCAAAAGAACAGGGCCTTACTACTAATGTTTGATAAGTTTCTAAATGTTTGATATGTTTGAAATCTTGACAAAGGTGTAAGATGAGAGAATCTTATTAATTACTTTCAATATATAAAACATAATATACTCATATGAGGTCTTGTTTGATTCCTCTTAATGTGTACGTTATTAGTATCTAATTATTATAATTGATAGAGAATATTGTGAAATATTCTTAGGATATACTTTTGGTAAATATTTTAATNCAAAACAATTATAAAAGACTTGGATAAAAATAAAAATGTCATAGTTTTGGTGCAAGTGAATAAATGATACAAATTAAAAGCTCATACCATATGATTAGAAGACTTTATTATCCATTGCTTTGACATATTAAACATCAAATTTATTATGGATTGGTGGTTAAACTTTCACATTTTGTTTCAAATGTCATGAGTTGAATTCCTAATAGCTACACATGGTTTGTATTTAATTTGTGCATTGTAAAGCGTGACATGTGTCACATTCATTGGCTAGCGCCACGTGCCGTAATTTTGTTGACAGCGACGCCTTTTAATATATTATATAGATTAGGCCATGTGCTTTTAGATTTAAGTTTTTGGCACTTCGATTCAGTTCAGTTCAGTGCAGCTCTATTCAGCTCAACTCAGCTCATCTCCATTATAATTACTACTTCCTCCGTTCCTAAATGTTTGATACATTTGGAATCTGACACTATTCATTAAATTAGAGAATCTTTTAAATTACTAGCAATATATAAAAAACATAATATAGTCATATGGTATCTTGTTTGATTTGTTTTAATGAGTACGCTATTAATATCCAATTATTATAAATTTTACATATACACAACAAAAGATATTTAAGGTCAAACAAATACATTGACATGTGTGCAAGTCAAAATGTATCAAACAAATGGGAACAGAGGGAGTACATCATTTTAGTCCACTTCAGTTTAGTTCAGCTCACTTCAGTACAATTCAATTCAGTTCAGTTCAATTCAGCTCTTTTAAGTTCATTCCAGTTCAATTCAGTTCAGCTTTATCTCAGTCCAAAAGAACAGGGCCTTACTACTAATGTTTGATAAGTTTCTAAATGTTTGATATGTTTGAAATCTTGACAAAGGTGTAAGATGAGAGAATCTTATTAATTACTTTCAATATATAAAACATAATATACTCATATGAGGTCTTGTTTGATTCCTCTTAATGTGTACGTTATTAGTATCTAATTATTATAATTGATAGAGAATATTGTGAAATATTCTTAGGATATACTTTTGGTAAATATTTTAATTATCCATAATATTGTGATGTAATCCTAATGTATCTATAAATATATGATGATCAATAGAAGAATCCCTGAAGGGAGTTTATACGATCTTACATGGTATCACAGCTAGGTTAATCCACCAATTTTTTTTTCTCTCTTTTTCTTCTTTGATCATCCCCTTATCCGCTGCTGCCTCTTGTTCGCCATCCCTTCCTCATGTCCATGGCAGCCACTGAGCCTTCCTCCTCCTCCTCCTCCTCTGGCAAACCTGACTATCATCCCGCCTTGACGGTCACAAACATTCATAACTATGTTCCCCTTGTTCTTGACTATGAAAAAGTTCAATATTCGAGTTAGGTTGAACTATTTTGAAAATCATGCATGTGCATATGATGTCTTAGACCATATCAACCCCAAAATTCCAAGACTGCAGGACGTGAGTGACGCCTTATGGACTTGCCTTGACGCTATTGTCAAACGGTGGCTCTATGGGACTATTGCACCGGAACTTCTTCAAGCAATCCGATCCTCTTCCGTAACTCAACCGCGCAGGAGACGTGGGATCGTATCAAATAGATTTTCCATGATAATCGGACTACTCGAGCAGTTTACTTGGAGAATCAATTCAATACACTACATATTAATCAATTCTTTAATGCAACCGCCTATTGCCAACAGATTAAGTCTCTTGCGGATAAACTCGCTAATATCGATCATGGTATCTCTGAGCCTAAACTTGTCTTACGCCTAATCTCTGGCCTTGTCAACACCGAATATGATACCTGTGCCACTATGATCCAGCAGTTCGACCCTCTTCCTTCCTTCCAGACGTGTCGCTCTCGTTTATTGTTGGAAGAATCCCGACGCACGAATGACCCAACCTCGTCCTCCCAAACTTTTATCACCACCACAGACTCCTCTACTTCGCCCTCTCCTACTCTTTCCTCGTCCTCCTTGGGACGTTGTGGCGGGCAGCATCCTTACCGTGGTGGCAGGGGAGGGGGTGGACGTCAGTCTAAGAACAACTACAAGGGACGAGGCCGTGGTCGTAATAACTATAACAATTCCCGCAGCAACAACTCAAACTCCACTAATTTCTCAAATAAAAATGCTCCTACTTCTAATTCATGGCCCAATTCTGAACTCCCTCCTTGGGCCAATTTCCTACACAACCCCAGTGGGGTATGCTAAACCCATGGCAGTAAATTCAACCATGGACTAATCCTCATTGCCCGGCCCTTACCCCACTACCATGCAGCCCATTTCAATCAGGCCCACTAACGGACTGCTCGGACCAGCCCCACATCCCACAAGCCCGGCCCAACAAGCCTACACGGCCCAGGTAGCCCCTTACGGCACTCCAATGACTCCCACTGATCTCGAGAATGCTTTTTCTACCATGCAGCTTACTCAACCCAATGAAAATTGGTACATGGACACAGGAGCAACGTCCCACATGACAAACAATCAAGGTACTCTCCAACCCTTTTTTAATTTAAGCATTAATAATTATATTTTAGTAGGCAATGGTAGTCGCATTCCAATAACGGGTTTTGGCCACTCAAATTTTCCCACAAAATCCCTTTCCCTTCGTAATGTGCTTGTATCCCCTAACCTTATTAAAAATCTAATTTCCGTCTGAAAATTCACTGCTGATAATTTTGCGTCTGTTGAATTTGACCCTTTTGGTTTCCCTGTGAAGGACCTTCGTTCGGGGAGACTAATAACGAGATGTAATAGTTCGGGCGACCTTTATCCTCTTTCCACCTCCACTAGTCACTCTACATGCTTAGCCACTACCATTGCTGCCATCTCACCTTCCCTTTGGCACAACCGTTTGGGTCATCCGGGGGCGCCAACTCTTAGTCTACTTCGTTCTAAAAATTTGCTTGATTGTAATAAACAACATGAATTTATTTGTTATTCTTGTCCACCAGGAAAACATAGTCGTTTACCATTTTTTCATTCTACTAGTACTACTTCTTCTGCTTTTGATTTAATTTATATTGATTTATGGACATCTCCTATTTCTAGTATAAATGGTCATAAATATTTGTTGTTATTGTGGATGATTTTACTCACTTTATTTGGACCATTCCTCTTACCCTTAAGTCTCAAGCTTTTAAATCCCTTTTACAGTTTCGCCAATATGCTCTTACTCAATTTGAACATCCTGTAAAAACTTTTCAAAGTGATCATGGTCGTGAATTTGATAATACTCCCTTCAAATCCTTTTGTGCACAAAATGGCATAGTTCTATGTTTCTCTTGTCCACACACCTCCTCTCAAAATGGCAAAGCGGAACGTATGATCCAAACCCTTAACAACATGTCCTGCACCTTATTATTTCATGCCTATCTCCCTCCCTCCTTTTGGATATATTCCCTTGAGACATCCACTTACCTTCTAAATATCTTACCCACGAAAACAAAAAATAATCTAACTCCCACCCAATCATTATTTAGTAAAATTCCAACCTATTCTCACTTACGGGTTTTTGGTTGTCTATGCTACCCCAACCTCTCCTCAACCACTCCACAAAAACCTTCCCCTCGCTCCACCCCCTGTGTCTTTTTAAGCTACCCTCCTAATCATCGTGGGTATAGATGTCTTGATCTCTCATCTAATAAAATAATTTTCTCCCGACATGTTACCTTTCACGAAACTACTTTCCCATATTACAATCTCGCACAATATAAAATTGATGATTTTGACTTCCTCAGCTCGGATGACCCCTCCCCGATATTCATTCACCAATTTTTTAACACCCAAACTACACAGCAGGCCCCGCCAAACCACCCCCTTTTGCCTACTACCACACAGCCGCAACCGTAGGGGGGCCGCGGTTCTGCCAGCTCCACCGGAGCAGGCCTGTGGTCTCCACTGCCTCCCTGCGAAAACAGCCCCCCTACTTCTCCTAACCTCTATACCCCTCCTCCCTTATGTGGTGCACCACCCATCACACCCACTCTCCCTCCTCCCCCGTCACCCCCCATGCGTACTCGGGCTAGCCATGGCATTTTTAAACCGAACCCAAAATATGCTCTCACCACTTCACCTATATTTCTTTCACCCCTTCTTCGTTCACATAAACAAGCCTTGATTGACCCATGTTGGAATGCGGCTATGCTTGACGAATATAATGCTTTAATTAAAACGGGGACTTGGGAGCTTGTACCCAGGCCAACGGGGGTGAATATTGTTAATAGCATGTGGCTTTTTCGTCATAAATTTAAATCTAACGGTGATCTTGAAAGGCACAAAGCTCGTCTTGTGTGTGATGGCAGGTCGCAGGAGAAGGGTGTTGATTGTGAGGAAACTTTTAGCCCAGTGGTGAAACCTGCCACCATCCGTACCGCACTCAGTTTGGCTATGGCAAGAAATTGGTCCATTCATCAATTAGATGTCAAAAATGCCTTTCTTCTTGGTGATTTACAGGAAACAGTTTACATGCATCAACCCTCCCGTTTTGTTGACAAACATCATCCTCACCATGTATGCTTATTGAAGAAGGCTTTATATGGTCTTAAACAGGCGCCACGGGCGTGGTATCAGCGGTTTGCCACTTTTCTACTTCGAACGAGTTTTATTATTGCTCAGAGTGACACCTCTTTGTTTATATATCGCCGGAACAATGAAATGGCTTATTTTCTCCTTTATGTTTATGACATCATTCTTACCACTTCTTCCGATTCTTTATGAGCTGCGATAATTAATCAGCTCAAGTCTGAATTCCCCATGTCTGATTTGGGCCCTTTGAGCTATTTTTTGGGTATTTCTGTAACCCTTACTTCTTCTTACATGCTTTAATCTCAGGAATAATATGCTCGTGAAATTTTACAACGTGCGGGAATGGCAAACTGCAAACCCACTATCACTCCGGCTGAGGCGGGCATGAAGCTCAGCCTCAACTTTGGCCCTCCTGTCTCGGACCCCACACTTTATCACAGTCTAGCAGGTGCTCTACAGTATCTCACTTTCACACACCTGATATTGCCTATGCTGTTCAACAAGTTTGTCTATTTATGCATGACCCAAGGGAGGCTCATTTACGGGCATTGCATCGCATATTGCACTACATACAGGGCACTATTGATCACGGGTTACATCTCTATCCCTCTGCCATTACACAATTAATCACCTACACGGATGCTGACTGGGCAGGTTGTCCTGACACCGGTCGTTCTACTTCAGGTTATTGTTGTTTTTTGGGTGATAATTTGATCTCATGGTCCTCTAAACGACAACATATCGTGTCTAATTCCAGTGCAGAGGCTGAATATCGCGGCATCGCAAATGTTGTTTCTGAGGCATGCTGGCTCCGCAATCTACTTTTGGAGCTCCATTGCCCTCTCCGACAAGCCACCATTGTCTACTGTGACCATATTACTACCGTATATCTGTCAACGAATCTAGTACAACACCAACGCACCAAGCATGTTAGGTTCGTTGGATATTCATTTTGTTCGTGACATGCAAGGTGGCCTTAGGCCATATTCGGGTCCTCCACGTACCCTTTCGGCACCAATTTGCAGACATTTTCACAAAAGGCTTGTCTCGTGAATTATTCTTGGATTTTAGATCCAGTCTTAGCGTACGCCCTCCTCCCGCTATGACGGCAGGGGTGTGATAGAGAATATTGTGAAATATTCTTAGGATATATTTTTGGTAAATATTTTATGTATCCATAATATTGTGATGTAATCCTAATGTATCTATAAATATATGATGATCAATAGAAGAATCCCTGAAGGGAGTTTATACTATCTTACAATAATTTTTACATATAAAGTATCTAAATTCAAATAAGCGTATTGGCATATGTGTAGGTCAAAACGTATCATACAAATGGGAACAGAGGGAGTATAAATATGGATAAAGATAGAAGCATTATTTACAATAATGAACAAAAAGTGTCATTAACCAATTGTCATTTTTGTCCATATAATATTACATCCGTAAACATGTATTTGCAACAAACTATTTTCTTAATACTCACAAATAATACTTGTTTGTTGCAAGTAATTGTTTAGGACATAACAATAATAATACCTTCATAGTATTTACTAGTGAGAAAGAGAGCTCAAGTCTCTCTNAGTAAAATTCTTTTTTTTTTTTTTTTTTTTTTTTTTTTTTTTTTTAGGTGTGCATTTTTTGGACCTACAAAATTAAATGGTCTAAGTAACATACAATATATCTAAAGCTTTATTACTTATTACGTGGGGTTAGAGGAAGGTCTCAATTTAACATTTGAAATGGATTTAGCTTGTTGAATTCATGCATATATCATATATGGGATAATACTACTTTTAAATAAACCTATATCTTGTATTTGAGGTCGCTCTTGAATTTAATGAGCACGGTCATAAAATGGAGGTGGGATCGAACTTGACTTTGAGGTTTCAATTCAAATTTGGATCTCTAAAAATCAGTATCATTTAAAGTGTTTTTACTTACTAGCTACTTTTTTAACAAATCAATCGATTTATTTACAGTTATGAATTGAAAAGTGAAAATAAAATGCTAAATGATGGTTTCTTGAAATCACAAAAATTGGGTATTACACTTCAAAATGTTAAATAAGAACGTGTTATAATAGCAAAAACTTTAAAAATAAACGTTATTATTATTTATCTAGTGAAGGAATCATATAGATAACTACGTGAAAGTGTGAAACATTACTAATTTACTATGTGTGAAACAAGAATGATATTTATGTATTATTTTTACTAACATAAACAAAAACAGCCAAATAGTAAAAATATAAAAATGGTATAAAAGGTCAATGTAGTATTCTGTTGCGTATAAGCATAATCATCTGAAATTTAGAATGCCCGTTTAACTATAATTTAAGGGGCCAACAAATTAATAATGCAGCAAATGTGGGCCTTTAATTAATCAATCAATAGAAGTCATTGAATGCAATCAAAAAATAGTTCATATATACAGTTATTATATGATTAGGTTGCACCGTTGCACTTAATTAATTTAACCTAAATAACGTAATACCGGAGTACTAGCTACATTGGATTTTGGAGGGTATTTTTGACATTTGTGTTTTCCTTTAAAATTTTACAAAGGGCAAAATTGGAATTTTGATATTTATATAGTTATTGTAGACTTGTAGTAGAAAAGTGGAAATAGAGGTGGAGAAGCAAAATCGAAAGTTTTGAGTTTATGAGATTATGACCATTGAAAAAGTAAATGAATGGAAATTTGACCATGACATATATGATCTATTCTACTCCCTCTTTGCCTCTTTGGACGGTGAAAGTTACCACTCTAATAGAGGGTTTATTTTCTTGTTTATTTTTTTTTTTTGACCAAATATTTTCTTGTAATTGCTTACTTAAAAATATCAAAACATCATAATATTACATGTTTCTTTTTTTTTTTTTGTTATAACAAATAAATATTCCGCTTGCAGGATAATTTTAAACTTTTATTTTATTTTTTAAGGTATTCTCTTGGTTTTAGAAATTTATGGGGTACCCTGTAAAAGTTACACGAATGTAGAATTATAATACCAAATTAATTTAATTAAAAGCTCAGGTTACCATGTGAATTTATGTAACTACGATGGTACCTCATAAAATCGAAAAAGGTTCAGGGGTACCACATGAAAAATTCGATAAAATTTTTATCTTTCACAAAAAGTACGAGTACATTTTTGATTCAACTAAACAGAGGAAGTAACTTATTAAAACATAATAATTAGGTCATGTTCTCTTCGACTTATTTTAACTTATTTTCAGCAAAAATTAAGTTCATTTCAACAAAATTAAGTTTAGATCAGCAAAAATAAGTTCAGTTTAGCAAAATTAAGTTTTAATCCTTAATAAATTGTCAATGATTTCAGCAAAAATAAGTCCAGTTCAACAAAAATAAGTTCATATAATTAAAAATAAGTACAGTTCAGCAAACATAAGTTCAAATCAGCAAAAATAAGTTGACGAGAACAGGGCCTTAGTTATTTTTCTTATCTTCAATATTCTTTTTGAGTGATTCAATTAAATTCAATGATTATTATTATGCTTAATTGTATTTCATTTAGTTCAACTCCATTCAATACAATGAATTCAATTTAAATTCATTCACAATAAATAATAAAGTTCAAATAAAAACTAATTAATCAACATTGATAAGTTCATATATATTAACAAAAATAAAGTCTACTAAAAGCTTTGATGAAAATTCTTAGGTGGTTATTTGAGAAACAACTAAAAAAATTTTAGGTTTTTCTATATGGTGCCCTTGAGGTATTGAGTTTTCTATGTTGTGCCCTCTCAAATTAAAACTTCCACATGGTGTCCCTAAGGTTCATTAAGTGACTAAGCCATGACCTTTTCGTTAAAAATGTCACAATTTCAATCTCAATTTGGTGGCTCATACGCCTCTGTTCATGGCTCATATTCTTACAATTTTCCTTACAATTAAAGTACACTATGAGCGCTATGGCAATTCATACAACAAATAATTTACGGGAATTAATATTTGTTTAAGTACAAGGTCATGGCATAGTAACTAATTGAACTTTAGGGGCACCATGTGGAAGTTTATAATTGGGAGGGCCACTAGTACAAAACAAGCCTATTGAGGCACTTAATTAGACGCGCAACCTAATAAAAGTGCTAATTCAATTAAATTACGCTCAATGTAGAAGCGCATAACAAAAGCGCTGCAGATAAGCGTTGGTAAAGGACAAAACAAATCCGCCACTTACTTTTTAATAAAATCAAAACTCCCACTTCCATTGTCAAAAAAAAAAAAAANCTCCCACTTCCATTGTCAAAAAAAAAATCCCACTTCTTCCACTACGGAGCAGCGCTGCAGCAGTTTGCGAGGTGAAACGAGACTTCGAAAAATCAAAATCCTAATCAAAATCCCTCTCTCAATCGAATTCTATATTCCTCCAATTCTATCAAATTCGAATTCCCTCCTTGCCTCTCACAATCGCATAGCCTCTCACTAATCCGTCGTTCCTCCAATTTTATCTAATTCGTCCGAGGTAATCTTATCGCCAAAGATGGTATCTTTTTCAAATTTAATCTTTAAATTTTTTTCGCATAATATTATATTTTATTTCTAATGTATTGTTATATTAATTGGTAATTAATTTGGATTTGTGAATGTAATTAATGGCAGGCAGCAAGAATAATCGCTCAATTAGTTGTAGTAGGTTCTGGGGTTTTAATTCGTGCAGTTTCTCAAGCTTATCGTCAAGCTCTTGTTAGTAAGTTTTCTTCTTTATATTCATATTTTTTGTGAATGTTTTGATTAATTTGATTATGATTGTTTAATTGAGTTTCCCCTAATTTTTCATTGTTATGCCTTAATTTGGGTGAAATCGTTTTGTTTTGGAGATTAGGGGTGTAATTCTTTGTTTGAGAATGAGTGTTAGGTTGTTTGAATAGTGATGTTTCAACTGGGAGGTTTGATGGAATTGGGTTTAGGTCATGTTTAGGATGTGTATAAGCGAGAGTATTGTAAATTTATTGGCATAGTGATATGGATTGTTGAATAACGAGTTTTAATTCATTCAATTGGGAAAAAAAGGTTGGAAGAATGGATCTTTCGTACCTGCTGACGGGAGTGGAAGAGTAGGGGGGGAAGTACTGCAGTGCTGCTGTGTTTGCTGCTTCTAGTTGGACTGGTTGTTGTCTGGCTGGTATGCAGGTTGCAGTGGGGGGTTTGCAGTGCTGCAGTGCTGCTGTTGTCTGGCTGCTTCTGGTATGGTGCAGGTTATTGTAGTTAAGAGGAATGTTGGTGGCAGCAGTTGTATTTCCTGCAGGGCTGTGGCCAGGCTGGCCCTATATACACTACAAGGTGTGGTGTATGCACTACTAGTTTGATGCTCTTGTTTGCTGGTTTTGAGCTGTTGGTTTTTGCAGCACTCATGTTTTGTAGCATGAAGGTTAGATAGATAGATTATTGATTTTACTTGAATAGTTATAAATTGTAAATTATTTTGCAAAGTTTGGATTTCAACTATAAAGTTTGTGGACACTGGACAATGACTTATCCTTAGAGCTAATGGAAGTTCTTTGTCATTGGTAATGAGTTAGTACCATTACTAATGCTAATTTTGCCTATTGGACGATTTAGGCAAGGTTTACATTTGCTACTAGTAAACATTTTTGATGACGCTTGTAGTGTGTTAAGGAGTAGAGGATCATTGTGTTGAAGATTTATAAAGAAATAAATAATATGTCTAATAGTATATCGCTCGGTCGCTCCGCATAATTTTAATAACTACTAAAAGAACAGGAAAAATCATAGTCATGTCATCCCATAATTGTGCATATACTTTAAATAATGGTGCCAACATCTTTCTTTCTTATATGTTAAACCTACTTTCCCTTGCTCATTTTTTAGGTACAAATTTTTATTGTTTTTTGTGATCAACTACTCAAACGTGTGTTCTTTTTCTTTCTTATTGTATGTTTTTTAAAATAGTTGGTGGGTTTGCTATTTTTCAGTTTAAAATTTCATGGATTTGAGAACAATCAAGGAATACTTAAATTTCCCAATAAAAACACCAGAATACCGAGTAGGGGTTGATGGCTTCATGAGTTATGCTAATAGGACTTTAACCATTGATGCCAAGCTTAGATGTCCTTGCATAAAATGTGTTAATAATAAGCTATTGAATACTGATGAAGTAAATTATCACTTGCTTCATAATGGAATGATGCGTAATTATTCAACATGGAATTTTCACGTGGAGAGTATGAATTAAGTTAGTACTCCAACTCCTATAGAACCAATGGTAGAAAATGAGACTGTGATGGGTATGGATATGCGTCAGATGCTGCATGACATATATGGTCGTGTAGATGGTGACCCGGTTGATGGTGAGAACATGGATGAAGGTGTACCGGGCCCTAACAAAGACGCACAAAGTTTCTATAGCTTGCTAAAAGATGCTGAGCAAGAATTATGGCCTTGGTGTCAATTGACTAAGTTGTCTTTCTTAGTGCTTTTATTTCATATAAAGAGCACTAATAAATGGACTAATAAGACTCTTAATGATTTATTTCAACTCTTACTACTTGCAATTCCAAGTAGTGCAAATCTGCCAAAGTCGTTTGCAGAAGCCAAAAAGGTCATTGAGAAGTTAGGTCTTGGGTATGTTAAAATTCATGCATGCCCAAATCATTGTCAATTGTATTGGAAAGATAAGGGTAATGATGATGAATCACTACAACAAAATTGATCTTTTTTAGCTGTCAATTAATAGCGGTTATCCTCATAACCGCTGTTAAAAGTGGGTTGGCTACGTTTTTTATAGCGGTTAAATAAGAACAGCCATAAAAAGCTAAAGAAAAAGGCATATTATAGCGGTTAATTGGCAACAGCCGTTAAATCTAAAGTAGCAAAGCTTATTATAGCGGTTTGTTTACAACCGCCATAAAAACAATATTTAAAACTAACTTAAAAAAAAAATTCTTCTTTAATTCTACACAGAGCTCTCTCACGAACTTTACACAGATTTCTACACAAACCGCCTCTCAAAAACACGATATCTCTCACGCTCAAACAAAAACACGAACTCCCTCAAGCTCAAACAAACCGCCTCACAAGTGAAATTCTCCCACCCGTGACCCTTTGGCAATTTTCGACGACCCCCACCCGTGACATACTATTAGCTACAAGTGATATCACCGATTTATCGCCCCCAGAGTAGAGGTAAAATTTGATTTCATTCGGCAATTTTAGGAAATCGGCAATTTTGAAATCGACTTAAGCAACAATTTCTTATTTGGCGAAATTCTGGATTATTGCATGTTATGAAATCGACAAGTTTGAGTGCATAAATTAATGTAATGAATTTCAATCTCTCAAACTCTCAATCTGAAATTACGAATTGAGTTACGAATTTCAATTGCGAAATTCAATTACGAATTTCAATTACGAATTTCAGCTAAAAAAGTTTTGGTTTAGCTTGCAATTTGATTCTTGTTAGCTTGCAATTGCCGAATCTTGGTAAATATTGGTTTAGCAATTCGTTAATATTCAATTGGTGTTGGTTTGAATTTTTTGCAATTGCCGAATTTCAATTGGTGTTGGTTTATGCAATTCGTTTTGGTTTAGCTTGCAATTGGTGTTGGTCTGAATTTTTTCTTAATTTTTTGTTAATATTCAACATGAAATTCAGTTTTTTTTGTTTGGTTTTTTTTTTTTGTTAATTGTGCTTGCTTGTAAAAGGTATATATTTTTTTCATTGAAATTCATTTGTAAATTCGGTTTAGGTATACGTTTTTTTTTCCGATTGAAATTCAGTTCAGCATGCAATTCGTTTTGGGGTTCCATTATTATTGTTATATTTGTTTAATTTTTAATTTTTTGATAAGCATTGAAGAGCTTTTGATGCTTTCCGATTGTCAGCTTTCGGTTTCTAAATCGATTACTCATTACCCTCAATTATCAGGTCAGTATTTTTGGTAATTTTGATTGTTGGAGGAATTGGTTTGATTTTGATTTTGATTTTGGGCGAACTTTGTGGAAATTAAGGGTTTCAAAAAACGGCTGCATGTTTACTTTATGATTATTAGGTTTTTTATGCTTTTTTTTTAATTGGATTTCGGATTTAATTGATTGTTTGAGCAATTGGCCGGGTTTGATATTCCTGATTTAGGCTTTAATTAGGCAAACAATTTGTGGGAATTAGTATATAGGAGTAATTGATTGACTGTTTTGGGGGTTTCTCTGTAATTGTAATGTTTGAAGGTGAAGTTTATTTGGAGGGAATGAAAGTTTAGTTGCCTGAATACTTTACTCAGAGAACTGGAATGGCCTGTTAACTGGTGGTTTTTAGTTAGTTGTGAGAGTTATTTGAATAATATGCAAAGCAATTGAACATAGTCTGTAATAGCCATGGTTAAATTGGTTTTTCATAATTATTTTGTGAGTCTAATTTAAATTTCTCTTTTTTTTGGTTAGGAGCTGAACATGTCGCCTTTAATCATACACAAAGAAAAGGTTGATCGAAGTCTTGAAGCATTGGTCAATGCTGGTGTTCTCCCAGAGATGGTCATGTTTTACAAGTACGTGGAGAAGTTTTCGGCAAATGAACAAATCATGGTCCCAATTG
>PYUH01000067.1:188253-290077 GCA_016808085.1 Suaeda aralocaspica | reverse complement strand
AAGGTGGGATTTTTAGTAGCTTATGTCTTGGATGGTTTAATGTCTGTTGAGTAGGATGCATTGGATATTGAGTGCTATCGACCCTTTCAACAACATCGTATACTACTTTGTTCCTTGCACAATCAAGATGGAATTGGAACATCGAAAGGTGTCAGAGAGGATTTACGTGAAATGTTGACATGTGAGAATTAATTTTCAACATGCTAAATTTAGTGCTACAGAGGATCCTTATTCCTTTTATCAATCAAATTATACTGTCTCAAATAAGGCACTTATTTTCAATTTCAATCCCTTTAGAGCCCTTTTTCAATATCGAAGTGAAATGGAGATTGCTACAAAATTGAAGATGGATACGAAATGGCATTCAATAAAAGTGTGGTTAATTCATAACCTAGATAGCTACCTTATTATTCAATTTTGAAACATTCATATGAATGGACATTTATATTTGTTTATTTTATTACTTATGCAGTGTCCTCGACAAACAAATGGAGTTGATTGTGGCTATTATGTCATGTGATACATGAAAGACATTATCGCACACAAATGCACAAAGATCCCTGAAACTGTAAGTCCTATTTCATCATTTTACCCCTTTACAAAAATAGAAATTATTTGAATGTGTATTCACTTGTGCTAGCTCCCTTTTCTTTCCAATTCTGAAATGATGCTTTTGTCGGAAAGCAAGATTGAAAATGTTGGTTTTGCTAGATATTGCCAAGACCTTGAGTCTTCCAAAGTTTATTGCAGGTGGCTAAATAACCATAACTCATGGTTTATTTATGGGAAATGTCCATATACAGTTGTTATGCTGCCGAAATTTCTGCTCATTATACCCCCTACCTTTCTACTCATTGTACCCTTTACCTTTACAACATGAGTTTGATATATTACTTGCATGTTATCTCCCTTTTTTTAAAGCAAAATAATAATTAATGTTCTAACTTTTATCTAATTTAAACATGTGTTATGCAGTATTTTTCGGATTGCCAATTTTCAAGCTACGATCAAACTCAAATTGATGAAGTTAGACTTGAGTGGGTGCGTCATGTTTTTCAACACATGTAGCTATCTTGCATGTTCAAGTTAGAACAAATGAAACATTTTGTAGTCGATTTTGTTATTTTGATATGTTTTCTTTTTGATCATATGGATGTATGTTAATAACTATGTATATATTTTGAAAAAAAGTGAACTAGTTCTCGAGTATCTCCACAATGGAATACATTTTGCATAAAGCGTCTATTTGAAATATATAACAGCTGTTGTTGAAGCTTTCGACAAAAATGGTAATATTTTTGTGGATTTTTTTTTAAAATAATATTGGAGGTTTTAATAGCGGTTGAAAAATAGGCGCTGTTATATGTCCAAAGCTTTTAACAGCTTCTATTAAATAACAGCTATAAAAGGTGTGTTATTTGGCGCCACTTTCAATAGCTTTTAACAGCTCCTATTAAATAACAGCTATAAAAGACTTGTTATTTGGCGCCCTTTGATGCACTTTTTATGGCTGTTGTATAACAGCCATAAAAAATAAGCTGTAAAATCTATGTGTCTTGGCGCCCATTGAAGGACCTTTTATAGCGGTTATAGAACAGCTATAAAATGTGCCATCACTTTTTATAGCGCTTTGAATAATGGCTGTTGAATAACAGCTATAAAAAAGCTTTATAACAGCCATAAAAAACACTTTTTGGTGTAATGAATGCTCAATTTGTGGTACTTCAAGGTGGAAAACTCAAAATGAGCAGACAACTTTAACGGGAAGAAAGAAAAAGAAAGGAGCCCCTGCAAAAGTATTACGTTATTTTCCGTTAATACCAAGACTTAAGAGGTTGTATATGTCTAAAAAAACTGCCACCTTAATGAGGTGGCATGATGAAGAACGCTTAAAAGAAGAAGGGGTGCTAAGACATCCAGCTGATTCTGAAGCATGGAAATCATTTGACACTAGGTATCCAGCGTTCGGTGAAGAGAGTCGCAATGTAAGGCTTGGACTTGCTAGTGATGGTTTTAATCCTTTTGGGGTGATGAGCTCTGCACATAGTTGTTGGCCGGTTGTCTTGGTACCATATAGTAGATATCATACAACTGAAATACTTTGGAGGACATTCAGTTGTATTGTTCAAATGTGAATGGTTTGACCCTACAAGTGGAAGAGGTGTAAAGAAGGATGAATTAGGTTACACACTAGTCAATACTTCTCGATTAACGAATATAGGGGAAAACATAGAGCACGAACCATATATTTTTGCAGCACAAACTGCACAAGTCTTTTACATACAAGACCAAAACAATCCACAATGGTCGGTTGCTATAAAAATGAAGCCCAAAGATAAATATGACTTGGTAGATGACGACTTCAGTGAAGACACGGAAGAAGAACCATATCATGTCACCTTTTTGAACAATATTTTAACTGATGAAAACGGAAATCACAGTTGGCTTAGGAGGGGTGTAGAAGCGACCACGGTAGATGACAATGAAGATTCTTAAATCCTTGTTTGATATATTAAACTGTTCTTTTTAAATTTTTTGTTGAAGCTGTTGACATTGTTAGTAATACTTTGAGCAACCTTTTTTTATTGTGTATTGATGTTATTGTTGAATATTTTGGTGACTATTTTTATGTCTCGTTTTAGCTAGCTAATTAAACTGATTGTTGCTGTTATATATTTGTTGTTGCTATGGTTTNGCTATGGTTGTTTTTAATTCTTCTTTTTGGTGTGGTAACTTGTCTTGCTGAATAACAATTTGCTATATGATATTGTGAAATGATGCTTCTTTTAGGTTTTNGATGCTTCTTTTAAGTTTCTTTCTATTAAAGGAGTATGGTGGTGCGCAAGGGTAAGAGATTGCGATTGGCTACTAATACAAGTGACAAAAATGGTGAAAGTGGGCAAAGGTGTCCAACAAATTCAACCCCTTCAAATGAATTGCAGCAGGAAGGTCAAAGGGGTAATAATCCTTCTGATGAAAGAGGACCACGGAACCAAAGAGATCAAGTTCCTTCAAATGAACGTCAACTACATGGTCATAGAGTTCAAAATCCTTCTGAACAACGACAAAATGGGAAACAAAGAGATCAAGTTCCTCTCAATGAAAGGCAACAACAAGGTCAGAGAGATCAAAATCCATCGATGCAAAGCAGTTCACGGCAAGAGGAAGGTGGTTGTAGTCGTCATGTGAGTGGAAATGCAGATCAACGAATGTACGAGTACACTGTGGAAGGTACTGTATAGTCTATTATCAAATTGTCTTTTATTATGCATCACATGGTTTCTTTTAATGCTAGAATAAGATTGAAGAACTTATGATGTATTATGAACCACAATGATCTGTTCTGTTTTCAACATGGCAGGACATTGCTCTTCAATTGTTTATTTGTTCATATTGTCTCTTGTAGGCTAATATTTGCTATCACTTTTTCCAGATTTATAGCCTAAGTCAACTGTCTTATATTCTTGTGTCTGTTTTCTTTTTCACTCAACCACTACAGGTTTATACTAGGTTGTTGTGATATATCCTAGACTGCTGTCTTGTTTTCTTCTGTCTTATATTATCATTGAATTAGGTTGGGATTTGCTAGCATAAATAGTGATGTAGCAGCCACATTGTAAGACACAAAAAAGTTGAAATAAAATCACAAAAGATTCAAGATCTCAAAAACAGAAGCTTAAGTGTGCTTAACACTTCTTAATCGATTCAATAGTTGTTGAAATTCTTTAAAGATGTAATCTATTTTTGAACCAACAGATTCAAATGGGAATAGAAGACGTGGGAAGACTGTTTTGGCAGATGTATGGAATCTGCCAGAAGGACAACGGATAGTAATCGAGATTAATAAGGAGAATCAACCAATTGGAGAAGAAGGAGGAGTATTAGGCTATTTTTGTGGAACAGTGGCTAGAAATGGGTCACTTTGCTCTTTAACTTACACAAGATGGGATCTTTTGAAGAAAGGTTGCAATAAAAACAACCAGAAAATGATATTAGAAGAAGTTGAGGTAATTTTTAAGCATCATATTATTATTATAATTATTATTGTTGTTGTTGTTGTTGTTATTGTTGTTGTTGTTGTTGTTGTTGTTGTTGTTGTTATATATATACGATAAGTTGAACGAAACATATTTACATCTTATTGTTATAATTTTTAAAATCCGTCTTATATTCATATAGAGGCGATTTCTCTACCCGAAATCACTTGAGAAATGGATATTGAAATCTATTGGGCACAAATGGAGAGTTCACAAATGCAACTTGAAAGGGAGAGGGTACGATGATGATACTGACGTCAACACCCTGTATGATAATTGCCCAGATCCTGATGTTCTATATGATCAATGGGTTAGCCTTGTTAATTTCTGGAGGTCAGAGGAAGGAAAGGTAAATTTGTGCAGGGTTATGTTCTTTTTATTATTATCAAAACTGGTATTGGTGCTAAATAATTCCAATTGACTGTAAATCTCTTGCACTAATTTCATAGAAAAGAAGCAAGCGTAGTAAAGAATCACATAGCAAGGCTAAAGTAAAGTCGATTCTTACCACTAATACTAAGAGTCATGCTCGTGTTCGTGAAGAGTTGGTATGATAGATGTTTACATCCTTTAAAATGGACATGTTTTGATTACTTAATTTTGACTTGTCATCCTTATTTTTTTGCTTGTGATTTGTATTCATTTTTAATGCTTAGAAAAAAATATTGAACAAGAGCCCATCACAAACTCAAACTTATATAGAATGCCACAAGCATGAATCAGAAGCAGATATAACGGTCTGTTTTTTATTTTCTTCTGAATTTCTTATTTTCAAAATTTATGTTCCATTTTGCAATTTCTAATCACATAATTGTTTATGCTTTGTAGAATCAGATCAAGAAAATTATAACAGAGCAAGGGGACAAAGAAAACTTAGATGATGATCCAGTTTCACAAGTGTTGGGAAAAGATCAATTTGGCCGTGTTCGTGGTTTAGGATTAGGTGTTAAGCCATCAGACGTAGGAGAGCCTTCTATACCCCGGTCATGCACTAATCTAAACATGTCCACTGAGGATGAAGTAGCATTTATGCATTATTTTCGCCAATTAAAGGGGAAGGTCGAAAGATTGACAAATCTTGTGAGAAGGCAAGGCAAAACTATTATTAAAGTGAAGAGAAAGCTGGAAGATCATAACATTACCTTCTCAGATGAATCAGAATCTGAATCTGATGTTAGCACATCTGATTCTGATGAGTTCGAATCGGAGGAAGAGCATGAAAATTCTGATCCTAACTAGGTAAATACAATTCCTCTTATATACTTCTCGTATCAATTTATTTGGTTGTGGTTATGAGATGAACTGTTGCTTCCTCTCTGAAAATAATGGTGGTATTTGAATTTATCTTTTGGCTTGACTTGACACAAGCAACTGTGTATCAGTTCTAATTGATTTGTTCTTTGTTACTTGATTCCTTATAATTGTGGATACCGGAAAAACAATGGTTGTTTGGGTGATTCCCTAGATTCATGATTGGATTGTTGGTTCGTTCTTGGATATGTTTGAAACAGGTTACAGGCTATAAATAGTCCCATTTTGGGATGGTTCATCCAATTTACAAAGGAGACTCTGCCGAAATTTCTATTGAAAATTCATAATTTATTACTTTGTGTTGATTGTCAAACAAACAAATTTGTGACTAATTATCTGATGTTTTGGGAAAAGTACTTTCTGATCCATGGTTTTAAGTTTGATTTTTATGCTCTTGGCCAAAGTTTAGATTGATGTTGCAAATAAATTTGATACCTTTGTTTTATGTCATTTATGTAGGCCTAACAATGGAAATTTTCAATTGATACAGGTTATGCTTGCAACTCAAAAGATATCTCACGGAGGCAAATTCATAATCACATATGGGCGTCATTGAAAGTACCGTTGAACTTCTACATGGACTGATTTATGTGGCATGAATAATGTTTTAACATATAGATTTAAGCAGTAGTTTTTTGGAATGGTTTTAGGTACTTGAAAATATTTCAATGTTTGTTATTCATAACAATTTACAATTTATTGAGTTTGATTTTTAGTTTCTTTTTGGTGTGTTGAATCCTTCTCTATACAAATTCTGCTGCTGTTAGATTTCTTAATAGAAAAATAACAAGTTGAAATGACATATGCACAATTGCGACGCTAAAAGTGCGATGGATATATGGGGTCAAAAAGTGCGGCACCTTGCCTCTTGCGACGCTTAATAGCGCCTTTATAGATTGTGTAATAGTGAAACATTATAGTTATTGCGACGCTTTCAAGTATCGCATTAGGTTAATAAGCTATGAACCTACTATACTATGGCGACGCTTATAAGTGCCTCTAAAAGATGCTAAAGCATCAGGTGAAAGTCGCGGCGCTTTTAGTATGCTGTACCGACGTTTTCAAATTGCGCCGCTGCAGGTCCTTGCGGCATCCACTTGTGCGGCACTTTAGCAAGCGTCGGTAAAGGATCTTCCGGCGCTTTTCTTGCGTCGTAGGAACCTAATTTTGTGCGTCGCAATAGTCCATTCCTGCAGTAGTGCGCACAACATAGAAAATTCAATACCTCAGGGGCACAATGTAGAAAAACCCAAAAAAATTTATAGGAAAAATACCTAATTTTAAAAATGATGAAACTTAACTAATACTATAAAACTCTTTTATATTAATTATAAATAATTTTAAATGCTCTTATGATTCTTTTATATTTTTTAAAAATTATTTCTAATTGCTACCTATTTTGCCTTCTTTCTATACAATAATTATGAAATATTATATAAAAAATCATTCAACAAATTTTAATTTAAAAGATAATTATATAATGTTTATCAATGTTCCCACAACTAGATTAATGAAGATAAATGAATTATTATAATGTATTTTGTCGATAAAATTTTGGTCATCATTTCTCAAACAACCGCCAAAGAACTCCAATCCCCTTGAACTTGAAGCGTATTGCAGGGAAGCGACCTGATTTGAATCGTACTTAACTGGACAAAATTACCGTAGAGTTCATTCCAAAAATATAGAAGGCCTAAATTCTTATTTCATTTATCTTCCGTAGATGATATTATCTTTGTTTAAATATTAAGAACTCCTTCAATTTTTAGTCACACAAGGTATTGATTTTTTCTTTTTTGAATATAAATTCACAGGTGAATTTCAAATTAAAGAATATAAGGGAGAACAACTTCTGAAGTTGGAGCTACTCCTCTTACCAATTATTCTGACATCACCCCGTTAGGTTTGTGTGTGCTCATTGTCTCCTCCAATAATATTGGCCTATGACTAGGCCTAATTGAGTTTATTATGACACTAGAGCGGACAATCTTGACCCGTTATTTATCCATATAAGGGAGAGCCTAAAAAAATGCGAGATGAAATATATTTGATGACTATTTGGAGCATGTAGTTTTCTATAATTGTGATTGCCTTAAGTACTGGCTAGTTCAACTCATGTTGGAAGCCTAAGAGAGGTCCCAATAAAAAACTTATCATCTATCGGAATTTCTGAGAATAGATGGACCCACATGTGAGAATGATTGTTAAGAGAATAAACCCTTCTTATTGAAAAGGGGTAACAATTTTTTGTTTGTAAAAATAGTCTTAATTAGTTATAAAAGAAATTAAATAAGTTAAAAAAGTAGCCACATGTGTTCATTGAAATAACCCTAGTATTTAATGTTTGGCCATTGTATAAAAGTAATGATAAAAGGTTTTTGGCCTACTGCCAAATAACCTCTGTTGTAGTATAATTGGGGTATTGAACACAATGAGCTATCAATTTAATGTGATCAACTATTTAATTAAGGGTCATTTTTTGTTTGGTGTTTTGGAATTTTGAGAGATTAAAAATTACAACTAAAAGCAAAAAATTAAACAAGACAAGTTAAATATATTGTAGGGGAGCTCCAAGAATAAAAGCCTAGAATCTATGGTTCCAGGTTCATGACCTTATTTTTGGGGGAATTAATTAACAAAAGCTAAATCACAAGTAAAATATGGGATTGGGATTCTCTCTCTTTAATGCCTAAAACTCTCCTGAATAGTTTAGGTTTGAAGACTAGTTTTGCCAATGGAACCTCTCCCATATAGATTCAAGGACTACATTTGACTCACCATAAGCATGATAGGGACCTAACAAGTGGTCAAACACTCAATCCCTTGATGTGTTCTTCCTATTAACTAAGAGCGAAGAAAATAGGACCAAATAATACACTTACTTGCTCCATGTTTATTTGTGTTGCTAAGTACCATTTGGAGGTTCCTTCGAGGTTTTAGAGTGGTCACAAGAAGAATTGGGAGCATTGGAGACCGAGGGGAGTGAAAAGAATTGAAGATCATTACAAGCTCTTATCTCATTGCATAAGAGTCAACTTCAAAGTTGGTTAAATAGTAGGTCACAAGATTGATTTGATCAAAAAACAATAAAGTTATGAGCGTTTGAAGATGAAATGCGCATAAGAGGCAATGGCTTTGTAGTGTTCGCTTCAAGGCTCGGAGCATTCGCTCCAAATATTGAAACAAAATTTATGCGAAGGGTCAGATAATTTGGAGCATACGCTCCAAAAGTTAGAGCGGGCATGGAAAAATGTGGAGCGTCCACTCCAACTTACTTCGCTGATGGGTTTGTTTTGGCCTTCGTGTTTTGGGTTGTAACTTGAGGAGGGGCATAAAAACACCTCCCTCGTGTTAGGGTTAAGCTTCATTTTATTGCCTCTTAGATTTCTATTTTTTATGTAACTGAACAAATTAGAGAGAGAGAGAAACTAGTGAGAGAAATTGAAGAGCAATTGAGAAGCTCTATTTTTAATCCAAAAATCAAATTTTTGGTATTGTTTTCTATTAATTTTTCTTTAAGCTTTCTTTAGTATTTTTTTTTGTTTGTTTATTTTTATGCTTGTTTGGTTAGTGAGAAAAATCAGATTATGTTTATTTCATGTTTTAGTTTTGTTTTAATGTTTATTGCTTTATATATCCATGGATTGTGACTTGTGAGTAGTTTACTTCTAGAATCTATGGAGAATTGTTAATGGATTTTAAGGGTTTAGATGATTGTTCATTAAGCTTTAGTATTTAGGGTGTGTTGTCTTTGATGTCAAAGAGCTTATAGTGTTAACCTTAATCGTGTTGACTTTCTTGTATTTTTTGCATGCTATACTTTGTCTAAGAGTTATTAGTATGCTATTTTATTTGCTCTTAGTTAATAGGAATAACACATCAAGGGATTGAGTATTTAACCAAGGATTGACCCATATTAGGTCCCTCTCATGCTCATGGTGAGTTTTGTGGAGTCCTTGAAGCTATTCCAAAGAGGTTTCATTGACAATGTTAGTCATCAAGTGTAAATTATTCGAGAGAGATTTAGGCATAAAAGAGAGAGAATCTCAATATTTAGATCTTCTTTAGAGTTAGTGTTTGTTGAGTAATTCCACACAAACAAATTCAATAACCCAGAACTATAGATTCTAGGCTTTTAATCTCTTAAAGTTCCTTGCAATTTAGTTTTCTTGCCTTGCTTCATTTTGCTTGTAGTTATAGTTTAATCTCTCAAATTTCTAAAACATCAGATCAAATAATAGACCCTTAATTAAATAGTTAGTCAAAGCTAATCTCATTGCTCCTTGAATTCGATACCCCCACTATAATACAATGGGGTTTTTTTTGGTAGTAGGCCATAAATTTCTTATCAAATTGGCGTCGTTGCTAGGGAGCATCGGTATTTTAACATTAATTAATTGTGTTTGCTTTCTTTAATTTTTTTTATTTTATTTACTTTGTGGTTGTCATTTCTAACACTCTTTAGCTTTGTTGGATGCAAACGAGAAGTTGTGGTGAAACATTATACCCCGTACTCCCCGAAATTGAATAAAATTTGAGAGTTAGGAAATTTTGTTTTCTTGAACATGATATGGCACCTTTATCCTAGTTCATCTACTGCATCGAATTCTTCTCGTTTTGAAGGACAAATGGATGATAATTTGCACAACAGTGTTCATAATAAGGAGACTCCTCAACAAGAAAATCATCCTCCACCATATGGTCCTCCTCCTTTAGTTCGAGAATTCGGGATCCCTGGCCCATATGAGCTTCGAAGTGCCAATCAACTGCCTCAAATAGAGGTCGGTTTCTTTATTCACCCACAGTACACAAGAATGGTTGAATCCAATTAATTCTCTGGTGCTTCCGATAAAGATGCCTTGGCTCATTTGGATAGATTCCTTGAATATTGCTCCATGATTTCTACAAAATTGGGTAGTGAGGAGTACATCTACATATACCTCTTCCATTTATCTCTTGCCGGTAAAGCCAAGACTTAGCTCAATGACCTTACTCCTAATTAAATTTGGACTTCGGATGACATTAGACGAGCATATTTGAAGAAACATGTCCCCAATTCGAAGACTGCAAAATTAAGAAGGTGCGTTATGAACTTTCAACAAGATGATAATGAGAGTTTAGCAGAAGGTTGGGAGAGACTTAGAGGTTATTTGAGAGCATACCTCCACCATCAAATGAATAAGGGTTAGGTTATGAAAATCTTCTATGACTCCCTTGACCCATATCTCGTATGTATCTTAAAGTGGGATGTAGTGGTCAATTGTCTAGAGTTCCTTTTGAACATGTGGAACAGGTGATTGATGATGTGATTCAAAACTAAAATTGGAATATGAAAGGAAGAAAGAGAACTAAGATTGGTGGCGTGCTTGAATTGGATAGGTCTACACATGTCCAAGCTCAACTTGATCAACTTACTAAAGCCTCGACAAAGCTCACTTTCGCAATAGGGATTTTCTTCATCTTCTTCTACCAGTTCTCAAGTGCATGCATTTTATTTGTGAGATTTATGGTGGTACCAATGATGACATGTCTTATTGTGGGGGTCTTAACCCCAAACATGTTGCGGCCATGGGCTATGAATGGAATGGTCTAATGGGCCAAAATTTTAACTAAAGGATTAATCTTCAATCTTAACAATAACCTCCTCCGTTTCAACAACATCCTCTACATGGGTATCAACATCAACAAGTGAGCCGGGTTATAGTGGTTCAAGCTACAAAAACACTCAAGGAGGCTACAACAATAATAACAGCCAAGGTTCTTTGGGCAACCAAGGGAAGTTTTTTTTTTCTCTACATCAAAGACAAACTTAACCACGAACTATGGTTACTCAACCTCCTCTTCCTCCTCCACAACATTTTCGTAAAACTCAGGAGCCTCGAGTTGATTTGGATACACAATTGATTCTCAATAAATTTCAAAAAATAAACCAAGAGCTTCTTAATAAAAAATAACACGGAAATATATTGGGGAATTATCCTCCAAATTTTCTTCCATCTCAATTGATGAGCCAAGTCAAGTGAAACACATTGAGTTGAGGTCCGGGACACAATCTGAGAGGCCTTAAAACATTTTTTTGGGAAGAAAAGGCTCCTAAGGCCATTGATGATGATAATGTAAACCTGCATGATATTGAAGTTGAAGAGAGTGAAGTTGAGAAAGATCCTCAAAAAGAAAAGGCTCATCTAAAATAAAAGACAAAAGAGAAAGCTCCTAAGTCAACTAGAAATTTCAAACCACCACCTCCGTATCCCGAAAGGATAGTAGATAAGAAGCTTATTTCTAAATTTTCCAAGTTTTGTGAGTTGATAAAGGGGCTACACATCAATGTACCATTTTTGGAAGCAATTCAACAAATCCCCTCATAGACCAAATCATGAAGGATATTCTAGCCAAAAAGAGGAAGCCTATATAAGAGGCGATCCAATTTCCATATCATGTGAGTGGATGCATCGACAAGAAGCTTCCAAATTTGCAATCGGATTCGGGATGCTTCATTCTACCGGTAAAGATTGATGATTTGGAGCCTATGGATGCACTTGTGGACTTGGAAGCAAGTGTTAACCTTATGCTCTCCCCATCGCTCAAAATTTGAACTTCCCTCTTACCCATACAAGGAAGACCATTATATTGGTGAATCATGCGATGAGGCATCTAAGTGGAGAGTTGGAGGATGTGCCAATCAAAATCGGCCATGTCATTATTCATTTGAATTTGTGGTGATGGATATGGAGTAATACATGGTTACTCCATTGATTCTAGGTAGAGAAACTCTAGGTATCATGGGGGAGATGATTGATTTTAAGAAGAACATAATTGCCCTTGAAGTTGCGGGGAAGATGGTGACCTCTGAATTCTCTAAAAAGACGAAGGATCCCCTGGTTGAGAGGATTTATCGTTTAAATATTGTGAATGTGATTGTTTATATTCAAGGAAGGGTGGAATATCTTCCTCAAGACCTAAATTTCAAGGGTAAGATGAATGACAACCATGGCAGATAGTGGAATAAATTGAAGAAGGGATAGGTTGCCATAGATACAAAGGATGTGCATAAGATCCTAAAGACCTCACCTATTGAAGTAAATCAAGGCAATTCCATTCAAATTTAGAAGAAGAGTAAAGATGTGGTTGGCGATATCACACAAGGTTTGGGTGAAGATGGTTTTTCAACACCTTTGTATTTTCCGAATCCCTTGATGACCACAAGAAACCACCTACTTATGCAATTCATGGAAGAGTATTTAAGGTACTTGATGAAGTATGATCGTCGTAGTGGAAGAAATGTCGGGGTTTCGATCTTATATACGAGCCACTTATTATAATTAGTAATTTTTGGTTGATTTCCTTGAACAATTTTATTTGGTATGGGGTAATTCACCCATTGTATATTTTTGACTTTGATACTTGAACCGGTATGTGGAAACCTGGTACTTCCGTGGGAAGTTGTACTTTGTTTCTGCTATACTAGCCTCTCATGGCTTCCATGGTTTGTCTTTGTATTTTGTCAATAGGTTGAACCATAAAGAATTTCCTCATTACATAAGGTTGAGCATTTTGTTGCCCACCCTCCCTTAATTTTCCTTGGTTTGTTCAATTGAGGACGGTTTCTCAAGTAAGTCGAGGGGAAAACACATTTCATGCTTGTTCATTTTAGCCACATCCGGTGATATCTTTCCGTCTTTTAAGCTATCTTTGTTTTATTATTTCTAGTTCTTGTGGTTTTCTCCATTATAAATGTTAGTTTCTTTCCTTTATTTTACTTTTCTTGTGTCTTGGTTCTCATAAGCAATGATAATACTTAGTTTGTGCCTTGATAAGCATGAATTTCCGGCCTTGTTGGTGATGGACACTTTTAAGTTTGTTAGGAGTTACTCTAGGTGTAAATAACATTGTATAGCCACATGCATCTTGTTTGTAGATCTTGCTAAGTTTGGTTGGACCATAGGGGATTCAAAGTCATACAAGGTACATAGAAACTTAGAAGAGGATTTTTTGCCATAAGCTTTCAACCGTCCACATTAAATTTGAGCGGCGATGCTCTCTTTCTTTGGTTATTGAATCAAGATTTTGGCTATGGACTCTTTTGGTTAGTGACCTAAATGCTTTGGCATATTCTAATTGTCTAATATTGTTCCTAGGAATGATAGAGGCAATCTTTTAGAGTTTTCTCTTTTTACATTATGATCCTTTTTGTTTGCTCACATTTAACTAAGTTTTTCTTTTGCATTTGCAATCCCATATAAACCACTTTGAGCTTGACCTATTCATTCCATGAGCACATTATGAACTCTATTTCCCACCCCATTTTGTTTCTCACCCCTTAGTGTTATCAAACAATGGTAAATTGGGTTTGTAATTGAGTTGTAAGTGTCATATCTTAGCTAGAGTTAGAGTTGGTTTTTGAGCATGATTGTTAAGTCTTTTAAAGCTTTTGTTATGTAGTGTAAAAGTTGCAAATGATGTGAAGAAAAATTCGGGTAAATTTTAAGAAGGTCACCCAAGATTCATTTTGTATTGTTTAAAGGTTTAGTACATAGAGAAAACCTTGAAAAGTTTCACTTGAAACACCAAAAAAAAAAAATTTGTTTCTTAAATTATATATAAGTAAAAGTTGTATAGTTTGGTTTGAGTCGGGGAGTGCATTAAACCCCATTACATAGTTTAGTTAGTGTGGTTTCTTGGTTTTGTATTCATACATTGCTTCATTAGGAAAACCCCACAAGGCCTTCTTTATTATCCTTACCTTTACCCATGCTTACATTACAACCTCATAAAGGTCATTTGACCAAGGGAAACTTTGACCTCCTAGCTCTAGTGAGTGCATTTCTATACCTATTGAGAAGGTTCTAAGGAGAGATGTTAGGTAACCCCACATTAGATGATTAGAGTGCGGATTTCAGTTATACATATGGTTTGACATGCGCTAAAAATTGGTTTCCCTTATTTTTTTGCGGCTCCTTCTTGACGCCTCTCATGGTGGAAATGAACATATGGCCAGGTTTATGGTTAGATGAATAATCATATCGTTAGAGTATTAGACTTGTGGTGATGTATAGTTGTGCATTAATGTAGGGCACTCTACCATAGATGCTTGGTCAGCTTGGTTTGTGAAATTTTTTTTATCTTAATACACTCTTATGATGTTGGTAGGAACAGTCGTATACCTATCAAAAGTAACCTACTACTCTAACTATGTACACAGGGAAGTAGTGATCGTATCCACAGGGAAGCAAGCAATTCTACTAATTATAGAAAGTCACTTTGCCGTAAGGGGCCTTTGAATATTGGGATTTGACTAAAAAAGTTAATTAGTACTAGGAATGAATCAATTAAGAAAAGAAATCTATAACTAAGCCTAGGACATCGGTTCACCATAGTTCACCAAATGAATTGCACACAATTAATTAACAGATTATTAATTTCCTTGAGTTAAGGTTCACTAATTCTCTCGAATCTAGTCTCCCTCAAAACTCCTCTAATGGCTCTCGCTCACTTAGACTCATTTTGCCTATTGTCCCTATGATCTAATTGTGGCAATCTTACCTCTCAGTATCGATTTCAACAATATGAGACTAACTATTAAACCTGGAAAGTATTTAACTAAAAGGAATATAAATTGACAACAGGAATTCAAGAACATTAACAATCAAATTAATAATTATGAACATAACATTAAGAACGATCCATAGATCCCCTAGTCCTAGCTAGAAAGAGAACTACTCACACATAATTGAAATTAAAGAAACTAAATCAATAATAGAAAACAAAACTATAAACATGATTAAAACTAATAAATTAACAATAACTATAAAACTAGATCTAAACAGGAAACTACTAAAACTAAAAACATAAATTAAAACTAAAATTAAACATGAATAAAAGAAACTAGAATTAAAGATTGAATAAAACCTGAATTTTATTGAATTGAATGATTGAAAGAATTCCACAACTTAGAGAGGAAACTGGGGCTAAAACTCTATTTCTATGAATAAGAATGCGTAATTAGGTTTTTAGGAGTACAAAACAATATATACTAAGGCTAAACAAAGTAGAAAACGCGTGAAAAGCTTCCTCGGAGTGAACCGCTCGGAGGGGTCCGAACGAGCAACCCCTACCCGGGCGGGTGGCCTTCTTTATTTCGCTTCTTGATTTTTGCTCGTTTTTCCTTAATTACTTCGTTAATTCGTTTTTTAACACCCCTAATCCTTAGTAAAGTTTCCCAAATTAATTTAATTCTTCACTAGCTTCTTCAAGTGCTTCAAAAAGCTCAGAAAACAACGACAAATCATCGATTCCTGTAAAATCTTATAAAAAGCACCACAAACACTCGAAATAGCAAAAGTTAGTAGAAATAGCTCAAAAGAGTTGTATTAGAGATAAAAATCAATCGGGATCGGGGGTAAAATACATGTCAAATATTAACTTATCAAACTCCCCCAAGCCAAACCCTTGCTTGTCCTCAAGCAAAAAACTAAGCAAACAGTGACTTCACCCCTTTAACTTTGTAATTCAAAACAAAATCAACTCAAGCAATTCCGAGCATGTAAGTTCCTCAACCAACCCATCAAAATTCCTTGACCGACATCCACTTAAATCAAAATCAAGAAGCCAACCATTTAAGAAATAGAAGTCGATGACTAGAGTAGCTCACTCGGTGTCACTCCACACATAAAATTGAGCATAAATAATGAAGTTCACCCTTAATCCCAAATAAGGATGCAAATGCAATAAGTGTTTAAATGCAAATTTTGAGAACCCAAACCCACATCTCACACCTCATGCAAGTGTTTAAGGGTAGTCACTCAATCCTAATATGAAAGTCGACTCGAAATGCAAGTAATACTCACTAGCTTTGGCAATTAACTCACTTCACAAGAACTGAAAACATGTACATGTCGATCAAAAAGGTCTTTATAAGCTTGTAACGTGACTAGGGTGATGGGTAGGATAAAATTTGAGATAATGTGGTGGTAAATGCGGGATATACGCATATAACAATCAAAGAACATCATCAACATCTCCAACATCCAACTCCAACATCAAACCAATTCTCATGGAATCACATCACACCATAAAACTTTACATTTCAACTACTCCAAATATCACTAGCTTTTCTCTTATTTTTCAGCATCTTTCAATTTTTTTCAACACTTTTTTTTCATTTTTCTTTTTTCAAATGTCAAACTTTTTCTCAAACTTAGGCTCACGACTCTTAATGACATGTCAAAGACAAAATCATCACGCATACATAACTAGGCCAATATAAGATATATAACATTTTAATTCTTCATTAAAACTAGCCTAGACATTGGTATGCAGAGCCTTAATGTGAGACCTATCATTAAACTTTAACAACAACCATTCCACAATTTTCCAATCCCCCAAAAACTCCAACAAATGCAAAACAACAACAAAACAGCTCCCCAACTCCCCCAAGCCAAGCTTGGGCATATATCAACTGATTAGAATAAGGTCAAATAGGGTTGTAATGTAGCTAAAATGCAAATGAAGGGTAGAAAGCTCAAAATAAGGACCAAGGGAAAATTTGTGAAGGAATGCCTAAAATCTGAAAGCTCCTAAAAGAAATGAATGACTTTTATCATTCGCGGCATGTAACACACCAAAGCCAAGCTACTAGAGTCAAAAGCCAAAACATGGATCATACAAGCACCAGGAATTAAGCACACATGAAAAAAATTAAAAAAATAAGCATATAATAATGTATGCGGCTCAAATCCTCCCGTTAACACAGTTCAAGCCTCTACTCTACACATGGCTATAATGACAAGATCAGAAACTGTTTCAAGCTAAGTCAAGTTCAAGTCCAAGTTGGCAATTCCCAAAACATTACTCATCATATGCCCAAATCAATCGAAAACGTTTTTAAATAAAATGGGGGGCACAGGGAAGTCACCGTTCACAAAGTTTCATCAAACCATTCAATCAATCAATCAACTAAAATTATTACCAAAAGCAAAACAAAAATCTAAACTATGAAAGCAGTACTTTTTTTGGTCATATGTAAACTCCTACTTCTAACAAGTAGTACAAAGCATATGACTAACCTAAGAAAGCAATAAAAACTACACTAGAAAGCAATAAAAACTAAACTAAGAAAGCAATAAAAACTACACTAGAAAGCAATAAAAACTAAACTAAGAAAGCAATAAAGTTACCTACCCCAAGCTGGACTCAGCAATGTCCTCATGCTGAAGGAAGTAAAGTGAGAGGGAAGAGAGATGGTGGAGGGGTTTAGGGAGTCATGGGGGTGTTATATGATGTATATGGGTAAGAGGCTAAAATTGTGTACGGATAAGAAAGAGGCGTGAGTGGTAGATGATATTGCATGTAGCATACACGGATTGAAATTTGACCGCCTCTCACTGTTTCGACCATATCTCACAAAGTATCATTCATATTGACACGATTCTTGTTGAATTGGAAAGTAGACTCAAAGAACTTTCCAACAGTAGGTTGTACGCCTCGTGGAATGTCTTGCAGAAAAATTTATCACCGTTTAAAAATGACCCTGTGAAACTGCCGCGAACACGTCTATTCGCCCGGGTCGAGTGCTATTGGCCCGGGTCAATGTCTTCTCGCTCGGGTACCCGGGCACACCGCCATTTTCCAAATTTTTCCAAAAAAAACTAAGTGTTCCAATTTGGGTTGCGCGCCCGGGTCGATGTCCATTTGCCCGGGTCATGACTGTTCGCTCGGAGGGGTCCAGGCATACGGCTTCTTCGTGTTTTCTTCCTTTTGTCTTTAATTTTCACCTATTAACACACCAAAAACACTTGGAAGACATTGTTAGTCCCTCACTCTTCTCACCAAATCTAAGAATAGACCTAAAGTCCTACTAAACTACAAAAATAAAAGTGAAAAAGCTACTAAAAACTAAACTAACTACGGGGTGCCTCCCGCAAAGCGCTTCTTTAAGGTCATTAGCTTGACCATGTTACCTCATAGCTCATGGAGGATCGAAGAGTGACTGTGAACCACATTTAGTTAGATAATCAAAGCAATTAGGAGTTATTGGTTGCTCAAATGCTTCACGTTCCTTGTTAAAAACCTCATCATTTGTCGTATTCACGTTACAAGCATGAGAGGATTGTTTTCGGGGTTTTCGGCGTTTCTTGGGACGAGATTTCCTTTTCTTTTAATCCTGACATAGCTCTTTATTTTCACCATATCCATCACCTACAATAGAATCCAAACACACAGGAGCCTACAGAATATCCTTATTAGGGAATCGAGCCAAGTTATTAAGAACAATTTCATTAAGAGTATAAATTGCATTACATGAGTGTTCTATCATAAGACTTTTCAATGCACTATCAAGGTTAAAGGTAACCTTATCATCTCCTTCAGAAAGAGTCAAATGTCCATTCTTTACATCAATAACAGCTCCTGCAGTATTTAAGAATGGTCTACCAAGAATAATAGGGATGTGTGCATCCTTCTCCGTATCCAACACTACAAAATCTACGGGAATAAAAAACTTCCCAACTCTTACCGGGACGTCCTCCAAAATACCTTTTGGGTATTTCACAGTCTTGTCCGCCATCTGCAAGGTAATGTTCGTTAGTAAACTTTAAAGAACCCATATCTAATTTCTTACAAATAGACAACGACATAACACTAACACTGGCTCCTAAATCACATAAAACCTTATCAATAAAAAGTGGACCAATGTTACAAGGTAACGAAAAACTTTCGGGATCCATGAGTTTAGGTGGAGACTTATTCTGCAAAAAGCACTACATTCCTCAGTTAAAGCAACAGTCTCTACTGAACTCAATTCCCGCTTCCTGCTCAATATGTCTTTTAAAAACTTAGTATATGTAGGTACTAGTGTAATTAAGTCAGTAAAAGGCACAGTAACCTGCAAATTTTTAACAATATCGAGAAACTTACGGAAATGATTATCATTCTTACTTTGATCTACCCTATGCGGGAAGGGTAGTGGCACCTTGGGAGGTGTCAATGTATCAACTGGCTTGTCAGCTACCGGGATTGTCTTCTCCATGGCATCTTACTCTTTAGAAGGTGTAGGCTCCACAATCTCCTCAATCACCGCATTGCTGGTCTTGCCAGTCTGCACTCCTATCTCTGAATCAGCATTATCAGTGGGCATCTTAGGACCTTCATAGTGGGTCCCTCTTTTGGTAGTGATGGAGTTGCAATTCTCTCTCTGAGCTGGTGGATTCGGTTGAGGAGGTAGTTAAACCTGCTGCCTCTGAGTTGTGGATTGTGCAATCTAAGCTAGCTGGGTTTCTAGTTGCTTATAGTGAGGCTGTATTGCCTCCATATTCTTCTACATCTACAACATCATATTCTTCAGCTCTGAAATTTCACCACTAGGTTGAACTGGTGGTGCTGGCAATGGTGGTCTGCTGAAACCTGGTGGGTGTGGTGGTACATATCGTTGCATCTGTTGGTGAACCTGTTGAGGTGGTATAGTTTGCTGAGGATTCTGCACATTGTTACTATTCTTGTAGGAGAAGTATGGATGATCCTTCCACCCTGGATTGTATGTATTGGAGAATGGGTTTTTCTTGTAGGCTTGGAAGGTACACACTTGCTCTACTGAACTGGTACATGATTGGAAACTATGACCGAATGAACCACATGAATCACAGAAAGGCTCGGTGCATCCCAAAAGTGCAGCCATTGCAGCTACAGGTGATGGTGGAGGAGCTGTAGTACTAATCTTATCAAGCTTGTGGCTTATGACATTGATCTGTGAAGCTAAACTTTCCTATTTGTCATCAACCACATGTTTTCCACCTTTCTTCGAATGTCCCCTGGGATTGCCAAACTGTGAGTTATGAATAGCAATTTCTTCAATCAAATCATATGCAGCATTAACCTCTTGGTCCATGAATCGACCAGTATCAGCTGAATCTAATAATGTTCGACTCTCATTCCCTAAACCATTATAGAATGACTGGACCAGGAACCACTTCTCAAGACCATGATGTGGGCACAATCTCAATAAATCCTTGAATCTCTCCCATGCTTCATACAATGTTTCATCTGACTCCTGGTTGAAATTCGTGATCTTACTCCGAAGGATTGCAATTCACTCTGGAGGGTAATACTTCCTTTGAAATGCTAGAGCTAACTCTTCCCAATTATTGGTATTATCCATATTGAGATTGTTCAACCAAGTACGGGCCTTGTCTTTTAGTGAGAACGGCAACATCATTCTTCTAATGTAATCCTGGGAGACCCCAGCTTGCTTAATTGTACCACAGTATTGCAGGGAGTTATTCAAATGCAACATTGGATCCTCCATCAGTGTTCCTGCAAACTGATTCCTTTCCACCATATTCACCAGAGCTGGCTTCAGTTCAAAACTTAGAGCCTCGGTATCAAGGAACCGATAACCACCTCCAACTGTTGCAGAACTGGGCTGGGAATAATCCTTCAACAATCGTGGTTGCGGGACCGGCGGTGGCAGTGGTTGTGCATCATTATTCGGTATGTTGTTCTTGTTAATATGTGACTCTGCCTTTTCTTCCCTATAAAAATTCTCAGAAATGCTCAAATCAAAAAAGAGTTGTGACACTTCCGATAGTATCCTTTTAGAAAGAACAACTCTCCGCAACCTCCACTTCCTTCTGCAACTCCGCTTATGTAATGAACGTTCTAGTTCAGGATCAATCCAAACTGCCATGCAAACCTAGTACCTGCACACGAATTGAAACTGTAGATATCCGTAAAACTGTCTCAAAGAACAGTGGGTTCCTTGAGACAATATAAAAAAAAAAAAAAACAAAAATAGGACAAAATAACCCAACTAGTAGAAATTAAATTATTGCCTCCCCGGCAACAGCGCCAAAATTTGGTAGAGACAGTCGTATACCTATTAAAAGTAACCTACTACTCTAACTATGTAGACAGGGAAGTAGGGATCGTTTCCACAGGGAAGCAAGCAATTCTACTAATTCTAAAAAGTCACTTTGCCGTAAGGGGCCTTTGAATATTGGGATTTAACTAAAATGTAAATTAGTACTAGGAATGAATCAATTAAGAAAAGAAATCTATAACTAAGCCTAGGACGTCAGTTCACCATAGATTACTAAATGAATTGCACACAATTAATTAACAGATTATTAACTTGCTTGAGTTAAGGTTCACTAATTCTCTCAAATAAACTCCACTAAAGGCTCTTGCTCACTTAGACTCGTTTTGCCTATTGTCCCTATGATCTAATTGTGGAAATCTTACCTCTCGGTATCGATTTCAACAATATAAGACTAACAATTAAACCTGGCCAGTATTTAACTGAAAGCAATATAAATTGACAACAAAAATTCAAGAACATTAACAATCAAATTAATAATTATGAACACAACATTAAGAACAATCCATAGATCCTCTAGTCCTAGCTAGAAAGCTAAGAGAGCTACTCACACATAATTGAAATTAAAGAAACTAAATCAATAATAGAAAACAAAACTATAAACATGATTAAAACTAATAAATTAACAATAACTATAAAACTAGATCTAAACATGAAACTACTAAAACTAAAAACATAAATTAAAACTAAAATTAAACATGAATAAAAGAAACTAGAATTAAAGATTGAATAAAACCTGAATTTTATTCATTTGAATGATTGAAAGAATTCCACAACTTAGAGAGAAAACTAGGGCTAAAACTCTGTTTCTATGAATAAGAATGCGTAATTAGGTTTTTAGGAGTACAAAACAATATATACTAAGGCTAAACAAAGTAGAAAACGCATGAAAAGCTTCCTCGGAGCGAACCGCTCGGAGGGGTCCGAACGAGCAACCCCTACCCGGGCGGGTGGCCTTCTTTATTTCGCTTCTTGATTTTTGCTCGTTTTTCCTTAATTACTTCGTTAATTCGTTTTTTAACACCCCTAATCCTTAGTAAAGTTTCCCAAATTAATCCTTAGAAAAGCTTCCCCGAGCGACCTGCCCGGAGGGGTCCGGGCGAGCAACCCCCACTTGGGCGCGCTGCCCGGACCCGAGCCGGTGGCCTTCTTTGCTTTACTTCTTGATTTTTGCTCGTTTTTCCTTAATTACTTCGTTAATTCCTTTTTTAACACTCCGAATCCTTAGTAAAGCTTCCCATATGACTTCAACTCTTCACTAATTTCTTCAAGTGCTTCAAAAAGCTCGGAAAACAACGATAAATCATTGTTTCTTGTAAAATCTTATATAAAGCACCACAAACACTCGAAATAGCAAAAGTTTGTAGAAATGGCTCAAAAGAGCCGCATTAGAGCTAAAAAACAATCGGGATCGGGGGTAAAATACATGTCAAATATTAACTTATCAGATGTCACACCCCAATAATTCTCCCTTTCTCCAATAAATCAAATAAGGAGATCTATTAACGTATTTGTGCCATGTGCTAAAACGTTAAGGCTTATCAAAAAATTTCAGTGGAAAATCCAAACTCAATCACTAAATATATAGTACGTCAAATGAAAAACCAAACTTAAATCTCAAAATAAAACCAATAAGTCAAAGTTTAATACAAATTGGAACCATATGAGATCTTTATTTAAAACATTTCAATTTTAAAGCATAATTAAAATAACAATTCATATAAGTCCAGAAGATTCATGAACTCTCATTTACACCAATCCCCTGACAATGCATATGTTGAAACTGGACTTCACACCATCAAACTACCTGTGCAAATCTGCTCCTCCAATAATACAAGTATATATATTGGATCATCACAAGGTCATTGAAGGCGAGGGCCATAACTGAAAGCAAACACACATAAAAGCACGTAATCAACAAAGGTGAGTACATACAAGTACATCGTTTTGATCTTAACAAGATCGACTTAATTAATAACATAAGAAAGAACGCCATGTAAATAAATCATTAATACATCAAAGAACTATATTTAATACTCCTACTAAAACAACATATCATCATGAACCCATTTCCGAGTACTCGACTTTTATCATTTATTAATATAAACTGGAGTAAGCAATAGGCAAAGTTGTCCAATCTACCAAACTAATTCGGTCAAAATGACCATTTGAAATAAAAGATAGCGCACTGTAGAATGGGCGCGACTCTATTCTCACAAAGTTAGTATAGGATGTCATCTAACTTCCTCTATAAAATAAGGTATAAAGCCAAAGAAAGAGGACAAGCTGATCAAACAAACCTCGAAAGGCCATTAGCTATCACCGTGTACCCCAACCCCTTATTGTCAATACTTTAGAGGTGCACTCTTATAAAGTTTTATTACTCATCCATGTTTCACTTTACATGTGTTACAAGTTTAATTAATTGTCGACAAATTTAATCAAACCAGTCACAATCCACCCAAACCACGAATATATCCACTTTTAATATTACTTTTAGACAATGATGATCATATCAAAAATTGACCTTTAGTTCCAATTAATCCAAAATGTACATAATGTTGCACATTGTCAACCCACCTAGCCGTTTCAGCTTAAACAACCTTTACTTAACATACTAAAAAGTCATGATCGAGTAATAATAAATTGAGAATAAACTTGTGGAGTAGTCAATAAAATTACTCCAAATCAAACCACTCAAATGATTCAGTCCAATACTTAAATTAAACCCATCACATTAGAACTGATTGAATAGGTTAAACTTGTTTGCATCAATAACTCCATACAAACAATAAACCCTACACTATATAATTGCATCTATAACTTCATATAACCATAAACATTCACCTAACATGAATTGTAAACATAAGTACATGAATTAAACCGACTTTTAACAAACAATTTCCATTTGAGGGCTCCCTAATCACGAAATTAAGCTAATTCCTTTTAGGTACCAAAACATGATACTACTTGTAAAGTTGTAATGAAATAGACATGTATGTACCTTGTAAAAACAATATTTTGTGCCACTTTCAATCACTTAAAACTCTCCTAGGAAGTAATCACCTTCTATACAATATTCCACAAACAATATCTATAGTTACGAATAACTTCCACAACTAACACCTATGCTTCAATAAAATTTCAGCAATATATATCATTAAAGAACCCGTTAAAACTTCAATAAAATCATATGTTTATGCTTACATACTGATTAGAATCATCATAAGCATAAAAGCCTCAAATCAATTTGTTTATAAACCTACAAACTCATGATTTTAATAGATTTAAACCCTAATTTAAAAATCATAAAAATCTAAAAATATAATCAATAATTATAATCTGAGATTATAAGTTAATTTCCTTTAAAACACAATCAAAATTAAACTATTTATAATCAATGATAATCAAAACTTGAATGAACTTGATAGAGTATAAAACCAATTTTTGGGTCTCGACCGTCAGCTTAAGCTTTTGGTTAGATTGGTCCTCTAACATGGTATCAGAGCCAGCGTGACACAAAGGTCACGGGTTCGAATCTCATCCACCCCTCCCTTCTAAGTGGAATTATTAAATGCAGGGTATGAGGGGGCCCATGCTGCATCCACACTTCAAGCCCAATGGGCTCTCGTGTGAGGGGACGTGATAGCGTATAAAACCAATTAATGGGTCTCAACCATCAGCTTAAGCTTTTGGTTGGATTGATCCTCTAACGGAACTAATTATATAAACTAAGTGATTAAACAAGGAAGGAGAAGGAAGGAGTCTTGCTGTGGTGGCCGGCTGGCTAGCACTCATAGTGGTAGCACTCATGCAAGGGATAAGGGGAAGATGAAGAAAGAAAAAGAAAAGAAAGAGAATAGGATGACTAACCTTTGACTTGACCTTGAGAGTTGAGTGTCAAATTTTTTGGAGGTTATTGGGTATTTATAGTGTACGGAGTGGTTTTTTGTGTATAGTAAGAGGAAAGATTTAGTTTGGGCTTCTTAAATTGAATAAGTACAACTGATATCTTATGACGCAAATGATCGATAAAATGGATTGGAAATATTTTATCAACATCAACTTAATATAATATCAAAGCTTATAAAATCCCTTAATTAAAGATGCAATCATTTGTCACAATTTTAAATTAAAACGTTTACCCAATATTGATATAATTCCTTGATATGTGAGTTAATATTATAAATTAAATTAAATTCCACCGATACTAATATATATACTTCCTCCGTTCCTTGAAGATCCTACCAGTTACTATTCATACGCTTCCCAATGCATGTTTTATAACGTTTACATATTTAGTTACACATGTATAAAAATTGTAACAATTGAATATTAATAATGTACTTATTAACACGAATCAAACAAGACCCCACATGATTATATTTTTTCTTATACATCAATAGTTATTTACAAGAATCTCTTCACTTGTGAATAGTTAAAAAAAACACAACTGACATGATATTCAAGGAACGGAGAGAGTATAATAATATGGGGGATTGCATATCAGCTCAAATATGACAACCATACTTGTCTTGTTTTTCGTGTTTTATATATAGGCGTTTGTGAGTTTGTATAGATGGAGTTATGGGTAATTTTCTCTCAAGAAACCTCATGAAAAGCATACTCATCCTTTAGGGCAATCTAGGGTTTAAAGGGCATGTCTAAAGTTGCTAAAAGAGACCGCGAAACTTGCGAAAGAGAGTCTAGTGTGCAGTTTTTTTTTTTTCATTTTTTTCACTTTGTTTTGTTTGCCATGCTTGGACTAAGTCGGGGAAGGGGGGCGTTTGATAATTGGATTGTAGTGACACTTTTTAAGGGAATTCACCCTTGATTTATGTCCCATTTTGCCTAATTCTATCTCATTTATAGCCTTTCACTTGATTTAGGTTGTTCTTAAGGAAATTTTGAGAATAAATGCATAATTTTATGGTTTTGGGTTTGTCTTTGCCCACTTTTGAGCTTATTTTGAATACACTTGCTCCCATGTTTATTTGTGATGCTAAGTACCATTTGGAGGCTCTTTAGAGGCTTTAATTTATAGTGGTCACAAGAAGATTTGGGAACACTGGAGGGTGGAGACCAAGGGGAGTGAAAAAAATTGAAAATCATTACAAGCTCTCATCCTGTTGTGAAAGGGTCAACTTCAAAGTTGATTATCTCCTAATCTAGAAATAATTTGGATCTTATTCTAGCTACATTGAAAAACTTATTTTAATAGCTTCATAATGATATATCATACGCTTGATTTGACCAAGAAATGAGAGAGTTAAGAGCTTTTGAAGATGGATAGTGCTAAAGGGGCAGCAACTTTGGAGCGTCTACTCCATGTATTGAAGAAAAATTTGTGCAAAGAGCGTACACTTTAAATGTTAGAGCAGGCACGGAGAAATGAGGAGCGTCTGCTCCAACATACTTCGCTGATTGGTTTGTTTTAGGCTTCGGTGTTTTGGGTTGTAATTTGAGGAGGGGTACTATTGCCTCTTAGATGTCTAATTCTTATGTAACACTACAAGAAAAAGGTCAGCTTTCGACAGACAACATCCATAATTCATCGAAAAAGTTGTTTCGAAAGGATTTTCGTCGGAAACTATGTCGTCGAAAATTAAGAAGTTTGCGATAGAAATTTCGTCGGTAAATGATTTTTGATAGAAACTCTGATGGATTTCTTAAAAAGTCAAACTCAACTTCCAATGGAATTTCTGTCAGAAACTGACCACCCAACATTAAAAAAAAAAAAAAAANCCACCCAACATTAAAAAAAAAAAAAAAAGAGAAAAAAAACCTGCGGTGAGACATCACAAGGCCACCCCACCACCACCTTACTCACCAGATCCACCAAGGCCAACCACCCTACTCACTATCCCACCTAAATCCACCACTCAGACTACCCACCCAGAGAGAGACCACCAGAATCCACCCACCTCACCCCATACCACTGGACCACTCATCCAGACCCACCCACCTCACCCAGAAAACTCCAATCACCCAAACCCACCCACCCAAACCTAGACCACCTACTCACCTAGTCCCACCCACCTCAGCTAGACCACCCCACTCACCCAAAGTCAAATCCACCCTACACCACCACAAAACCAAAAAAAAAAAAAAAAAAACAAAACAAACGAACACCAAAAGGCAAATCCAACATAAAAAAACAAATCAGAAACTCAACAACCAAAAACCTTAAAATCTGGAAAAAAAAATCCATTTTCCGACAAAAAAATTTTTTTGGAATTAAGGCTATGTGGGCCCCACTAGAAAAAAATAGAATGAAAAAAAATAGCCGTTTATGGGCCCGAATAGATGGATTTTGTGATGTTGCTTTTAATAGGTACTAACCTTTGTATTTTCTCTTTTTTAAAAAAAATAAAAATAAAATGCAAGGTACTTATTTTCAAATCAGATAAAAATAAGGTAAAAAAAAACAAACAAAAAAGCCTAAAATAAAAAAATGACTATTGTACAAATAAGATATGCTTCATTTTAAAAATAAATTCAATCTCTGAGCATCTACATATAGCTAGGTAAGAAAACACCTTTTTTCTTTTGTAATTTCCGAAAAAAATTAGTTTCAATCGAAAATGTTTATCATAAATTAATTATGTAAAAAATGAAATTTCTCAAACTTCCGTGTGAAACGTTTAAAATCCATCAGAAAATCGGATATTTTCGACGAAATTTAATGTCCGTAGAAAAATGTCCATCGGAAATTGGCCTTTTTATATTTTATATAGTCAGATAACTAAAACAAGCAAATAAAAAGTGGTCAAATTTAGTTAAGTTGGCGATTACAATCTACTAACAAATACAGGTCGAGTAACAACTAACAACTAGCAATTATCCCTTAGCTTTCAGAAAAAAAAATTAAAGTCGTTTGTTGAATAATTGAACATATTATATAAAGGGTATTATAAACAAAGATTTCCCATTTGAAAGTAATAAAAAATCTTTGTACTCTATATTTCATAGTTCATACGAATAATTATTATTTGAGTTCATGAATCAAGTGTCGAATCGAAAAGATTTTTGGCTTAACAAGAGGGGTTTAAAATTGGTACAATCAATTAAAAAAAATAGAGAGAAAAAATAGTACTCCAAAGGATTTTTAAAATCCAATTTGATATTAAATTTAGACCTCACATTAGCAAGTTTAATATAATTAAATTAAATATTTTAGGAAGTTATGAAAGTTAGGTGGTTTGTTGAACAAGGTCATCACAAGTCATTGAAAAATGAAGATTGAGGTAAGAATAATAGTTAAGCTAAATAGTCACATATTCTCCATGTAAAACGGAAAGTGATAAAAGCATGCAATTGCTTGTAACATTTAACAAAAGAGGGAAAAAAGCAGAAAAATTACTGAGTAGTTTTATGTCGAGTTTCCTTATTTATGAAATGCAACTAAAAATGAAACAGTGATTTAGTGGCAATCATCTTATTGTATTGTAGCTGGAGCAAGTGTGAAATGCCTGCCTATTTTTGCCCTCCCCTAACGCTACCGTAAAAGCACCCACTATCATATTATCTTTTGTTTATTGTCCGGAAATGGATTAACCTAATGCGAATTGAATGAACCCAAGATGGATTGAATTAGATTGAATTGTACTACTCCCTCCGTTTCCTATATTTCTTTACATATGCTTTTGGGATGTTCCATATTTTTCTTTATCAAACAACTTTATTAGGTTATAATGTTTTTTTTATTAAGATGGACCCATACATCACCCATTATTAGTTGCAAGTTGTTTCTCTTTCATCAATTATTACCCTGATTTGATCTCACCACTATTATTATATCATATGTCAAAATGAGAGGGTGAATAGTAAACGACAAGAATAATAGGGAACGGAGGGAATACTTAATTGAAGTAGAGTTTTATTAACCGAAATAAACTTGAAAAAATTAACATGCTAGAAATAAGTCCAAAAATACACGACCATGCATCATCATTGATGAATTGAAGTATGTAACCTACTATGTACCATGATAATAATTGTTAATCGTAGTCTAACAATAGCCTAAAATATGAGAATCGATTCATTAGGGCTACCAAGCATCCAAAAAAAAAAAAAGCTATGGGACACATCATGTTTTTATCAATAATTTACTAATGATTTTTGAAAAATGTTAACCATAACCCTGCAGGACTATGTTTGATGTACTCTTTTAGTTCCTAAAAAATTTTGTCATACACCGCTCATGCTTAGCTTAAAACATGGTTAACATTAGATAGTGGGTGAAAAAACAAATTAGTTTGCAGAGAGAAGATATGAAATAAAGGATGATTGTTTAATGCGATCATTAACCTCACACTGCATGGTGGTCTCCATATGTAATAAAAAATTATTAAAAATGTTCAGAAATGAAATAAAGTAGAAGTGACATGAACTTTAAAAAACATCCAAATGAGAAAAGTTGCATGAATTATTTCAAGAAATAGAGGGAGTATTAAAGGTGGAAGTATATATTTTTCTAATTCAAGCATTAATTGCATTACTCTACAAGCGATTTTTGATTGTTTTCCCAAATTAATAAACATTATTATTTATTTTTTTTAGTGCTAGAAAACCACAAGAACGCCGATGAGAATCGATTGCTGGATCTCCTGAAACTAGGAAGGAAACTTTTACTACTTGTGCTAACTCTCACTCTAATAATAAAAATAAATAAATGCACATTATAGAAATAAACCGCATGCTTATTTGTAGCCATTTAAGCTATGTATAGCATTATCTATATTATTCAAATAATTTACCGCAGAGTAATAATTATTACTATTACTCCGTAAAATAATTATTTTTACGGTATGTAAAATGACACAATAATGTTCTTCGTTGTCATACTAATATATTATATATTATAAATGGTTTTTTATCCTTTTCACCTCATTAGATGACTAGATTTCCTCCTCCATATATTTTTCAAAAAAAAAAAAACAAACCTTTATTTCATTATATTTTTTTACTTGTAAGTTGTAACCATGTGAAAGAATTTATAATAGTAATAAGAAAATACTTGTCGCTATAATATTTTGATTACGAAGATCTATCATCTCAATAGAAAACAATGTCATATAGAATTTTTCTCTTTAATAGATCTCCCTGAAACAAATGGATTATGTATAGATTGTCTACTATATATTATTATATTTGAATATTACCTTTGTTTTTGTTTGTTTTTCCCTTTATTTATTTAGTGACTTCTTTAATTTTATTATATATTCTGAAGATCTTTTGATGATATACTACATATAGATAGATAAGTATATATATAACAGAATGTAGATGCTAAGAAAATTAAAGGAAGAAAGAGAGAATATGGGATGCACAAACTTGAGGGGGGCAAAAATCTCTTCAGAAAAAGATGGAAAAAATAAACACAAAATCACATGGCTCAATTATCATGCATGTGGGTTAAAAAATTTAGTAACAGCCTGTGTTGTTGCAGTACATCTATTTTACAAAGTACTAAAATTATGTAAGAGTATGCCATTTATAGTGCTCTTTCTTTCTATTTGTCGATTCTTTCTTTGTAGTAAAACTTTTTATTATAGTGACTCCGACTTTTTAATTGTAACTTTTGGATATTTTTAGTTAAAAATAGAATATTCAAAAGTTGTTAAAATAAAAAGAAAAAGAAGGGAGTAGAATTATATTCTGGTCTTGAACCCTATGTGATACACTATATAAACTAGTGCTTCACTTTTTTTGTAAAAAATAAATACTACTCCATACGTATCTTCAATAATATTACTCTCTATTTCTTTTTAATATTTATCTCATTGTTAAATTGTATTAAATGGTAGAGACTTTTTTTTATTAATTTATTATCCTTAAAATGATTGGTTCGTCAATTTTCTAATTTAGCAATTCTTACATGTTAATCATCAATAATATTTTTATTCTTAAATATAATTCATCCAATTTACTCATATAACATGCTAATTATTAAATAAAAAAGAATTTAATATATATATTGAACATATTTCTACAATCAAATTTCATACTATTTATGCAAATGCATTAGTGGAGCGCATGTACCTTTATATCTCATATGTACCGATTTTCGCAAGATCATATATACGGAGTATATATATACACATATATGTAAATTTAGGATTTTCTAAGCTATGCCCATGAAGGTTAGGGTTTTCTAGCATATACCCCATAGTTTTTCTCAACTGCATTATTAAACTCATCAGTTTTCTAAGTTGTATCCTAAATCATTAGCTCTTTGTAAAAATTTTTGTTAGTTTTGACATAATTTATTCTTTAATTTGAATATTTTAATAAAAAAAAATAGGTATATCATTTGAAATATTTCAAATAAGTGATACTACCTATTAATCTTATTAAATACAACACTTGGGTATTATTTGTAAGATATAAATAATCCAAGTGTTGAAATTAAAAAAAAAATAGAGGTAGTATTTATATTTTTTGATGATACGGAGCCATAAAGGCGGAGATAAGAATTAAGATCTCCTAAAATTGGGAGATAAGCTCTAACCTACTGAGGTATCCTTGATTCTCAAATAAAAGAAAAGTTAATCAAAATAATCAAAGCTAAAAAATTACAATGTAGCACATCCTATGTTCGACATTGTTGAGTGCACTGTACGAAAAACATTAGAACTAAAAGGTCTAACTTTTCCTATTTTTAAATTATCTGTCCAAATATCTAATCTATTCATTCATTTTGACCTCAGCCCCATATAGTACTACTATACGCACTTGTGTGATTCAAGGCTTAGTTTTTATAAATTGTATAGCTTAATAATTATAGCAAAATAGTTTTATTGTATTACTCTCTTCATTTCACATTTTTCTTGTCGTTTTGACTGATGACACTATTTACATATTACACTTTAACCATTAATTGCACTTTATACATAAGTAAAAATATATTCAATAGGATCTTGTTAGTTGCGCTTTTGATTTTTCCTATTAAAATATCAATTTTTTATAATTTTTGCAAATACAAAATTAAAGATATAAATAATAGATTATACATACCGGCAAGTGTGAAAAAGTGAAATATAAATAAAGAAAAATGTGGAAGGAGGGAATTCTACAAAAATAAGTGAAATTAGCAACCACAGAAATTGGTTGCTTACCATGGAAAATCGGTTGCTATTGTGCTTGGCAACCAAATTGCCAACCAAATATGCTAGTTGCTATATAGGTGGTAGCCATTGAAATTTAGCAACCAATTGTTTGTAAATTTGGTTGCCATTTAGCAACCAACTAAAACTTCGTTGCCAATTATAGCAACCATTTTTTTTATATTTGGTTGCCACACTAGATGTTAATTTTTTTTTTTTTTTCAAAATTTTTTAAAGAAATAGTCTCTACTCTTAACTATCAACTTCCCAAGGAGGTTACCCATCCGAAGACTACTCTTGTTCGAGCACGCTTAACTTTAGAGTATCTTAGTACATAAGCAGCCTAAAAGGAAGATGTATGTTGTTACCAATAGATGTATAGCAAATGTTTTTAAAGCAACCATAGATAAGCTTAGCAACCAGTTTTTTGATATTTGGTTGCCAATTAACAACCAATTAAAAATCATTTGGTCGCCAAGTTTTGTGCATAAGCTTAGCAACTAGTTTTTTTTAATAAATTTGGTTGCCATTATTTAGTAGCAACCAATTTAAAACCATTTGGTTGCCAATTTTAGTGCTTAATTTTAGCAGCTATTTTTTTGATAATTGGTTGCCATTAAGCAACCATTAAAAATTAATTTGGTTGTCAATTTTGGTGTATAAGTTTAGCAACTATTTATTCAATATTTGTTGCCAGTTAGCAACCAAGTATAAATCATTTGGTTGTCAATTTTAGTGCATAAATTTAACAACCATTTTTTGATATTTTGTTGCCAATTTTGCAACCAATTTAAAATGGTTGCCAAAATCGGTTGCTAAATTGACTTATTTTTGTAGTGGAATAACAAAAAAAAAAAAAGAAAAAAAAAACACCATTATCTACTAAAATCATGCATCGATCATAAATGCGTGTATATATATATACACTTTATTTCATTTAAATTAGTGAAATAACAAAATAATTAAAGTTGTTCTCATTTATAAATTTGAAATTTCATATACATTTTATTAAACCAACTTCTATAATCCTCATTGTGATCCAATGCAATAATGTTTATTTTTTTTTTTGTTAACTATTGATATTTCTTGTAATATTTTTATTTTTGTACTATCAAAAGCACGTGCAATAATAGGAGAATGCACTTTAAAATATTGAGATCTTGTACAATAATGATAAACTTGAACTATTGAGTTCCCGTGCAATAATTTTATATCAGAACAATTAAAATCCTGTGCAATAGTAGTCAACTTTAAAATATTAATACCATGTGCAATAATTGTAACCTTTAAATATTAAAATTCTACATAATGGTAATAAAACTAAACTATTGAGATCACATATAATGGTAATAAAATTGAATTATTTAGATCTCGTACAATAGCAGTAAATATACACAAAATTGAGATGAAACTACTTCACTAAAATATCAATACCAATAAAAAAAAAAGCTAAATTATGAAGCACTTGTTTTCTAAATTATCACGGGATATAAAAATTAATTAAAATAATCAAAATCTAATACTAAATAAGCATAATGATAAAATAAATAAATTGTATAAGATAATAGTTATAGAAAAATATTTTTATAGTAAAAAAATCATTATTATTTCGTATAATTCCAATAGAAGACAGTGAAAAAGAAAAAAGTCATGAAATTATTTCGTATAATAAATAGGTCATTTATTCATTTTAAACATAAAATAAATATACAAAATAATAATATTAGTTCCCATGCGATAGTATTAAATTTGAACAAAATTACACGAAACCATATTTCTAAAAGATTATTAATAACATTGGGGGAAAAACTAATTTAATTGCCTGTAGTTTGCAACAAATATAAAAACTAAATGAAAATTAACAAAAAATAATAAATAAATAAATAAATAAATAAATAAATAAAAAGTAATTTTGATTCCTTAACAATGATTAATAGCAATTAATAAAAATTAAAACAATCTTTATTCTTTATGGAAAAAAATATAGTTCGAGCTTAATGACATAAAATCAATTTTAATTGCTTCATAAAATAATAAAATATAAATAAAATTTATGTATAATATTATTCATAGAAATCATTGAAAAGGAAAAAAAAATGAAATTACCAAAGATTAGGTCATTTAATCATTTCTCTTAAAAATAAAAATATACAAATTAGTAATTGATAGGTTCATTTTATATTCATTATTTGCCCCCATTTTATATTGGTTTTTGGCTCTAACAAGACTCTTTGAGCCTATTCTACTAACTTTGGTTGCTTTTAGTGCTTTTTGTTTCGGTTTGTCATTTGTTGTAGGAATTGGTGCTTTTGTGTCGGTTTTCGCTTTATCCCGAGCACTTGGCAAGTTAGTGAGAGTCTTGACCACTTTGAGAAGCTTTGAGAAGGCTAGCTAGGACATGATTTAGAAGCCTTTGGGAAGTTTAAAAGTCGATTTTCAGAAGTTACGAGCGAAGCCGGAAGCCTCAAGGCTCCCCGATCAGTCCGCCCGGCCCGATTCCACTGTGCCCAGTTCGGGTGCATCACGCCCGAACGGCCGGGCATAGTGATTTCTACACGTTCTTTGGCTCCTTTTCTCCTAATTTCGACTATGTACTTAATGTAATTTTCCCTAGGGTTTACCCACACAGTTTCATTATTCCAAAATCCTAGTTTTAGTTAGTTTCTCTCTCTAAAACTCTAGAAGTTCTCTTGTGGAATTCTTTCAATCATTCAATTCAATAAAATTTCAAGTTTCTATTCAATCCCTAATTTTAGTTCCTTTAATTCATGTTTAGTTTTAGTTTTTGTTTTTGTTTTTGTTTTAGTTTATGTTTTTAGTTTTAGTTTTCTTATTCTTTCATGCCCTAGTTTCTTGTTCTAGATTTAGTTTGATAATTGTTTTTAATTTATTAGTTTCAATTATGTTTATAGTTTTATTTTCTTTAATTGATTTAGTTTCTTTAATTTCTATCATGTGCGAGTAGTTTCCTTACTAGGACTAGGGGATCTATGGATCGTTCCTGATGTTTTGTTCATAGTTGTTAATTTGATTGTTGACGTTCTTGATTTCCTGTTGTCAATTATTATTGATTTCAGTTAAATATTGGACAGGTTTAATTGTTAGTCTGATAGATATTGTCAAAATCGATACCGAAAAGTAAGATTACCACAATTAGATCATAGGGACAATTGGCAAAACGAGTCTAAGTGAGCGAGAGCCATTAGAGGAGTTTTGAAGGAGACTAGATTCGAGAGAATTAGTGAACCTTAGTTCAGGAAGTCAATAATCGGTTAATTAATTGTGTTGTAATTGGTTGATCCGTGGTGAACCGATGTCCTAGGCTTAGTTATAGAGTTATTTCCTTAGTTGATTTCATTCCTAGTACGTAGTAGTCAACTTTTTAGTCAAAACCCAAAATTCAAAGGCCCCTTACGACGGAATAACTTTTTAGAGTTAGTAGAATTGCTTACTTTCCTGTGGATACGATCCCTACTTCCCTGTCAACATAGTTAGAGTAGTAGGTTATTTTTTATAGTTATACGACTGTCCCTACCAATAATATTAGTTCATGTGAAATAGGATTATAAGTTAAACAAAATGATCCAATATTGAATAAACCACTTAATAATTTGTGCAAAGTTACTAGTGCAAATTGAAAGTTAACATCCAATATTCATGGAAAAAAGAAGAAGAAATATAATTAAGCTTCAATATTGCAATCTTTCATGTAATCGTGTAAATTTTAGTAGTATATGACTTTTTTTTCAATAGGTACTTTGTTTAGCATAAAACACAAACTTTCTTCCATTAATAGTTTGTTAAGTTTTTTTTTTTCCTTTCATTTTTAATTTTTTTTATGTAAAATACTAAAACACAAGAAAAAAGAGAAAGTGGCAAATGTCGACTCCACATTAAGTTGCTTGTGTTTTAGTATAGTATATTGATCATTCAAAATTCGATTTGTAGTTTATTTGTAGATATAAATTATATACTATATTATAAGTATATATTAACATATAAATTGTTATTTATTTCATTCATTTACTAAACAAAATAAATATAACTTTACAAATTTTTTTCCTTTTATAATTTGATTTTAAAATGGAAAATGATATTCATAGCCTTTAGGGCTACGTATAAGCATTATATTTATTTTTTAAAAAAAAAATGGAGACAATTTAATAATTTATGATAAAAATTCACATTATCTAAGATAATAAATACTTGATTTAATTTTTTATTTCTACTTGCTTCTTATATTAACCCTAAGGGCTATGTACATCTCTTAAAAAATTAAAGTATGTTTGTTAATTCAAATAATTTTTTTGTAAAATATGAAATACTAACTTATTATCGATGATAAGACCGATATTAACTTCTAATACAAAATATTATAGAATATAAATTAAATGATCATCGCGCAAATAGTATCAAATATATGTTTTATCATTTTTTTTTACAAACAATCCAATTCTTCTAAAAACAAGAAAAGCATTAATTATCTTTATTACTTAGAGAATCATATTATTAATTTAAGTGGAAAAAACTTTAAATTTATCCAATGTATTTAGAAATAAAATAGATAAGGATGTGATTGTAACATTTTATATTATTTTTTCAATTATAAAGTTTTGTTATTTCATTAGATTAATATCCGTGCTTTGCGCATTTTGTAAAATTTCAACAAAATATTAAGGGGAATTAGAAGTATTTTTAACATTTTTATGTAACTCTTGAAATTGGTTTGAACAAACTTAAAAAATTAATTTTCTAATTAGGTGAACATACGCTTAAAAGAAATATAATTAAAATAAAAATAGTAATTCTCATTTTTTACCAAAAAAAAACCTATTTAATTCAAAAAAAAAAAAATGGAGGTAATTAATTTTTGTATTGAGAATTTTACATGTGGATAGTTGCTCAATCATGAGCACTTGATTTATTAATCAGTTTTCCGTGATTTTTACCCAAACAATAAATGTGCAAATAATCAAAATAGAACGTAAGGAATATTAAGTACAGAGGTTCATAGTATTGTTTTGAATATTTAAAAGCATGGTATAATTTACAAACACGAAATATTAAGGGTAGAACTTAAAAAAGTCTTTTTATTTTTTATAAGCGATAACAAAAAAAAAAACACTTTATATCGTATGAGTATCCTTGATCAAGTATTGGGAGCCTGGGAGCTTCTAAGCTTTCTATACATTTTTTAAAAGTTTCTTTTAGGACTTGGGGTAAGATTTTCAAGGTGAGGATTGCTATTTGACGTCCATATTCCACAAATATTAATTTTATAAGTTGCGTCTTGAGAGATGCAAAATAGTGAATATAGCAAGTAAAAAAAACTAAGAGAGTTAAAAAAACACGGTCAAAGATATAAAACTTTGATTTTTTTTTTAATTTTTTATTTATAAAGATAATGAGAGGTAAACAAAATTAGATAGCCCTTCTAATAACATATTATACAAATAGTAACACTTAAATTTTTTGTACAATGGAGGGAGTACTACAATTTCTTTACCATTTACACTAGGGGTGTGCAAAACCGGAAATCGGAAATTTTCCGATCCGGAAATTCGGATATCCGGATTTTCGGAACCAACAAAATTGATTCCGTATCCGTTCCGGAAAAACCGGAATTCCGAAAATTCGGATATTCGGAAAAAAACGGATCGGAAATCCGGTTCCGAATTATATACTAGAATTTTCTCTAAAATTTACACATATACCCTTAAAAACCGGATCGGAAATCCGGAAAAATTCGGAAAAATCCGGAATTCCGGATTTTGTTTTCCTTAAAAATCCGGAATCCGATTTTTTAAAAATCCATTCCGTATCCGATCGGTTCCCGGTTTAAAAAACCGGATATCCGATCCGGTTTTTCCGGTTTTCAAAAATCTTAATCGGAATTCCGATTTTTCGGACCGGAAATTCGGAACCGTAAAATCTTGCACACTCCTAATTTACACGTTAATATAAGTTTCTTATGAATTCTTAGAATGATTCAATTATTTTAGGGGAACAAATCTTACGGAGTATTTATTAAGAAACTAAGGGAAGCAAAAAAGAAGTGCAATATTAATTTAATTTAGCCAAATGTTGTTTAACTTAATTACTCTAATTTGTGGTAATATTGCTACGGATAACAATGTACTTGGTGACAGCTAGTGGTGGTGCATAAAAACAATGATTTGAACCATAGATTAAAAATAAAGGGGCAAGCATCCAAGATTGTTTTCGAAAAAGTTAAAAACAAATAATTGCATAGTGCCATATAGATGTTAGTTGTAACTTGTAAGCCTATGCAAGTTGTTGGCATGCATAATTACTATAATATACTTGATTCGTTTTTTTATTTGTAACCTTTCAGAAGCTGCACTATTTAATTTTTTGAGTTTTAATTTAATTTTATGATAAGAAGTAGTATAATCAATATGGATCTCGTTTGGTTCGTCTTAATTAATATATAATTTTTATAATTTATACAAATACATAATTAAAATTATAAATTATTAAAAATGTATTTCGCCAAGTGTAAAAAGTGATTTATTGTAACTAAAAAACGATCAAAGTAATAGTATAATACATTAATACAATATAATATACTAGTGGAGTAAATGAAAATCATATACAGAGTATATGTATACTTGTAGCATCTTCATTACTTCTTACGTCATTGTCAATTGTCAACTTGTTAATGTGAAAGTGACCTATCGTTTTGCCAGATGGAGTACTCCGTTTATTATTAGCATAGAGTATAGTACTCCCTTCATTCCCTAATTTTTTTACATATATTTTTTAAAATGTTTTATATTTTTCTTTACCAAACAACTTTATTAGGTTTATAATATTTGTTTATTAATATGAAACTCACACATCACCCACTATTAGTTCATGTTATTTCTCTTTCATCAATTATTACCTCAATTTAATCATACCACTATTATTATATCATATATCATACTGAAGAGGTGAATAGTAACAGACAAGGAAAATAAGGAACGGTGGGAGTCATAGGAATCTAAATTTATTGTTCCCTTTGATAATTTTTACGGAGTATTATTGTTTGTATTAATAAATCACTAGTTTGAGTTACATTGGATATTCTCACGCACAAGTATGATATTGGTATAATTAATTATATAAATACATATAAATTATGCTCCGTCCCTGCATGGCTGCATCCCGTTTTGTTTTTTAATTACAAATTTGAATATACTCACTAATCTGAAGTAAATAATTAATAAAATTACTCAATAATTTCCATTTAAATTTTATGTTAAAAACAGATATTGGCCGCAACTGTCAAAACGAGATAGTCTACCTTACAAGGATTATATTAATGACATATAAAGTAGTTAACTGTCTCTCATTTTATCAAGGTTAGACACTACATGTGAGCTTCAACAATTTGTTGAGTAGTTTTTGAAATTTTCACTATTTCACTGATGCATAATTTAAGATATTAGTGAATTGACAAGCGTCTAAATCATTGCCAAAAATAAATAAAAATGACAAGCGTCTAAATTGCAAATGGAGCAATTATGAAGAAATAGTGGACGTAATGCATATTGCATTAACAGTCTAATTTTTTTTTTTCTCTTTTTCAATTTTTAGTTGTCATACTTAATAAATTGCAATGTATGTGATATATAAACTTAACTATTACCGTTGGAGGTAAAGTTTGCAACTAACAAGGTAATATAGTAAATATAAGTAATTTTGAGGGGCACTAACAGTACATATATACAAATATTATACATATATATACCATTAATATTTGTATATATCCCAAATACCACTCCTCAAAATTGCATAAAATTATTATATTACCTTGTTAGATACAAAATTTGTATCTAACAATTAGAAATTAGGAAATTAACATATAAAGATAGAATTCTAAAAATAGGGTAAAACGGTAAAATGTTGCTTTTTTTTTTTTTTTTTTTTTTTACTAATTAACTAGGAAAGGATCACTTATGAACTAAGCGCTAATATAACACCACATATATACATGGCATAATAATACTTAGAAATACACTAATCATTTATGCATGTGCTCATAGCACTAAAAAAAAAAATTTATGCATGTGATCATCCATATATTCATTAGTGAAAAGAAAGAATTCGTAACAACAACATATTTCATCATCAAATGTATCTAATTGTCTTAATGTGTGAAAATACAATCAAGAGCACATCTAATAAATGATTAAGCAATAAATATATATCACATGTATATACTAAATTAGTATGTACAATAGGATCTTGCTTTGGTGAGTATGTACAATAGGATCTTGCTTTGGTGGACATTTAAAAATATGTCCACCAAGGTCATATATGGTCATACTAATAAAAATGCACCATCTTTTAATTTAAAATATTTAGTTTTCCTTTTTTTTTTTTAATACAATATGTATTATTTTGTATAGGTAAAATTGAATATACTTTAGCAATACAATAGTAAAATTATACATTGTGATGCAGTATACGGGATATTATACTGAACGCTATTATACAATACTTTAAAATTACATAAAACAAATTATACTACTTAAAATACATTATACAACTTAATATGTGTCATGTTCCCATTAGTCTAACCATGTTTGACTATGGTGGACAGATTTTTAACTGTCCACCATAGAATTTTCAATGTACAACAAGTATAAAGTTATCTCAAAAACAATGTTAGTGCTTACTATGATGAAAATGTAAAATATTTAATGGTGTAAGAATTAAAATATGGCTAGGGTAAAACTTAAGTTGTTATACATAAAAACATACATGTATTTATTTTATATTTTTTATTTTTAATAAAAAAAGTAGAAACTAAATAGATAAATCCTAATATTGAGGATTAAATTAAATACAGTAAAATATCAGTACTGAGATCTTACAGAAGTATCTATATTATACGTTTTCACAATTAAAAAATTGCCATCATTTTATGTCAGAGAACAAGAACAAGAAAAGAATTATTTGTAAATTAAATTAAATTAATTAATGGGAGTTTGGGAATCTGATGATTTGTTGTTGGGATCACAACTTTTATGCCTTTGTTGAGTGACTCCATGCATGTTTTACTTGTCGCATAATTTTGGCAACCTCAAAAAGTTAAAAATACCCTCCTCTTATTACAAGACGTACGTACAACAAGTTTTGTATACCTTAAAAATTTTAAGAAATAGTTCTAAATTATTTTTTATATTTATATTTATATTTTTTTCAATTGCTGATTTTGTACGTAACATCTGATCACTAAATGTTTTAATACCTAGAATTTTCATTTAAGGGAAATACTTCGGTGGCCGTTTCAAAAGTTCTATCAATCAAATACATAATTATATTTTAACTATTTTAGTCAAAGTAATTATAGGGGCATTTAAAAAATCATATTATTTTTCAAAATATAAATTATAGCAAATAATTTTTTTAATTTTTTTTGTTTCACAATAATTTCATAATATGGTTGTAAGAATAGATAATAAATAATTAGAAATAATTTTTTAAAAATATAAAAAAATCATGATTTTTTTTTATTATCTATAATGATTGCAAAAGGAACTAATATTACTATATGAGCTCTATTATCAATATAATTAGATATTTAACATATATAAATTTTGTTTCATTTAATAAGCTTGTTTTCATTTATTATTAAAAGATTAGAAGTTCACACAATGGGTAAATATCAAATAATATTTGATATACTAGTAATTTGTTTTATTATGAGAGAAGATTATTAGTAATTGATATACAATAGTAATAATGATATAGTGCAGTTTAAAGATTATTTTTATTTTTACACAACTTAAAAATTAGTAAATTGAGGTAGTTATTGGAGTTTATATCGAATTAATTGTTTTCTTCAGGTGTTTTTTAACGAAATTTTATTGCAGTAAATGAGAAGGGATACTTTGGTCAAGTATATCACATAAATTACAATGTGTATCACTTGTGTGCCAATCGCTTATTAGTTAAAATAAAATTACTTCAAGTATAATATGGTAGTTATTATAATGTTTATCATCATTTCAACTAGTAAGGGTAAGTTTTACACTCTTATTAAAAAAATGTTACACAAGTGGAACACAAATAACATTATATTTCGACTATTATCTTTATATTTTACATATACGTAGGGCCTGTTTACTTCAGCTTAAAATCAGTTCAGTTTAGTTTAGTTTAGTTCAGTTCAGCTCAGTTCAGTTCAGTTCAGTTCAACTCTTCTTCTATTTTGCTACTCATTAATCCTTCATAAAAAATTTTCAATTCAGTTTAGTTCAGGTCGGTTTCAATTCAGTTTAGTTCAGGTCGGTTCAATTCAGTTCAGTTGTTTTCGGTTGAAGTAAACACGTTTGTAGATTATTGATTTTGTTTCTTCCAATTTACATAAATTTCAATTAATGCCTTGTTCAATTCATTTGGACTTCGTTGAAATAGATTCCACTTAGTAACAAATTTTTTAATCTATCGTACAGCTTACTACTTTGTGAAACAATTAAAAGAGTATTTAAAATTTTCATATCTAGCGTTGTAGGCTAAATCCACATTTGCAGAATTACAATTAGCATTGGACAACCTAATTATATATGGGGAAAAAAAACTCATGTTTCACTTTTTTTTTCTTTCTTTTTTTTTTTTGATCAGTTGATAATGTATGTTAATTTTTAATTTTTAAATTCAAAAGTGTCGGCCGCTTATTTTAAAATCAACCAATAAAATTAATTGACACACAAATGGTATACAAATTATGGTACAATAATTTTGGTATATATGTATAAAAGATCTAAGAAAATATTACTTAGGCTGAGTTCAATTTGAATGATTTTAGGTTTAAATCATTACTGAACATCCGAATATGTCGAAACTGAATTGGCTTATAAGTTATGACATTCTTCTAGGTTAGGGTTGTCCTAATTACTTAATAATGCTTGCTATTTCAATTTCATATTTTATGCAACATATATATATAATCCTTTTTTTTTAAGAAATAAAGTCTGAGCTGATAACATTCGTAAAATTATGCAACTTGTTTGAAACGCAAAATTATAGTTGCTCTGCATTAGTAAGTAATCTATATTCCTTTTTCTTGATGAGGAAGGAGGGGAATGCTTAATTGAATAGTGTCCTAATGGTGAGGTAAAGAATCATACATATAAATATAAAAAACTAAGGTGTAATCAAGGAGGTTAAGCACACCACAACGTGCAAATTACTTCATACAAAATTTATTCCATTTTCTCCTCCTTATTAATAATACTTTATGATATAACATATAACAATAATAGAAACACATATAAATTTTCATTTAATTAATTGTCCGAAAAAAGAAGAAAAAAGAAAAGAAAATGCATGCACATATACAAGTAGAGATAGTGAGGTTGAAAAAAAGAAAGAGGGATAAAAAGATAAAAAGTGGGCTTATTGCCTCATGATATATGCCTCACAAAACAGATCATTTTTGCTGTTACAACCAACCAAAATGAGTGGGACCCATCTACCTTTGTAAACCCAAGTTGTTACATTACACTACATTAACATTACAGAACATGAAAGGCTGTCACATGCTATGCTGAGATTGTAGATAATGTGTTAAGGGTTGTGACTTTTCATCTCTTAAATTCCTTTCCTCCACCTCAAATTTTTATTTATTTTCTTACTTTTTTTTTTTATTAATTTTACTGTAACATATATATATATATATATATATATATATATATATATGCTTCATTAATAATGATTAATATGTACAATTGGAAATGTTGGGGATGACCTAAAAATAGATTCTTTTCATATATATATTCATTAATTATTCACTATTTAACCATATTGACAAGGATAGAACAGGAGGAGGTTGGAGGAATTGGCTATCGTATCGCAAAAAGGACACATAAGTCTAATCTAAAGTTTAAAAAAAAAAAATCATGTTGAGAGCTTACCCTGAGAATGCAGTTTAATTAGGACAAATAATTGATTGTTGATATGGACGGTTATCTTTTGAGTAGCTGTTACCTATTAAATTAGTAGATGTTAGTATGTTACGTATCATATGTCAGTACTACCTTTGTTTTTTCCTTTTTACAGAAACAAATAGGTTTTTAGTGAGAGATAAAATATTCATTTATTGCAATTAAAAAAAAGAAGGTAATATTCAGCAAAAGATATTAAACAGCTACTAGAAAGATACTTTTTGTACCAACAAAAGCTAATTCTATATTTAAAAGGTACTTGAAAGTTGAAACACTGCCTTACCAAATACTAATAATTTTGTATGATAGAGTTTTGATTAAACTCAAATGTTAACGCCGAATACACCCTTAAGTACTTTATAGATGCAAACCTACTCTAAATCCTTTTGACGTGTAAATTCAATCTATATCTATACTATATATTAAATCGCAAGGAGTAGATTTGCTATTCACCACGTGTCACACTCTCTATCCATAGTTGACATGACAATTCTAATCGAAGTTCTCAATAATCCTCACTCAAAAAGTTCATAGCCAACAATTGAACCTGTGACCTCTTAATTGTATAGTAATGATGCCACCATCAATCTATGAATTATTTTATAATAATAATGCAAACATAAAAATTTATAAATAACTTCTTTACTTAAAGCCATTAAAGCATGCATATATTTGCATTAATTATAATTACATATATAACTCCAATTTTTATTATGCTTACATATGTGTATCACCCCACTCATATATATACTTTATTTGTTTAATCAAATTTCATTGATAAATTTTCAATTTCTTGATATGATAGATTACAATGACTCAGAACATTATTCAAGCCAATATATAATTAGTTTAATTTGAAAACTCGACCAATAGCCGAAACAAAAAAGGAAAAAAAAAGTTTCTTATGTAAAGATTGTAGAAGGTTATAGTAGATTAATTAATAACTTCCTCCATATCAATTTACTCCATAATTGCAACACTTTTATATATGTATTTATTCTAAATTTTACAATACTTTTATGTGTTTTTCTTATTTGATTACATGTGAAATTATAATTTACCTTATTATAAAGTATGCACTTCTCACAAAATTTTAAAATAATCTCTCAACAACTCCCACTTTCCTTCGTAACTTATCCTTTTACCTTATTATTTGTTTTTTACGAAAATTCCCGTAAGAAAGTAGTTCTAAAGGTGTTTCAATTAAATTGATAAAACTTAGTGTACATAGTAATAGAAGCTCGATTTTCTTGATTGCATCCATAGTCTTGCATGGTGAGTGCATGTGTAGGTGGGAAAAAGGACACTTGTGTAGAAGTTGTATGTTACTAATTAAGGCGAACCCAACCAGAATATGATCGAATGACTCCACAACACAGTTTTGAAACTAGTGAATAGAATAGATTCTGGGATGAGAGTACGTGATAAGTTTAAGAAAAATCTACATGTCATCAGTCAACAATCTATGTAACCATGAAACCATTGTTAAACATGATAGTGGCCTCCCTAAATATAAGATTATTATTACTCCGTAGAAAATACCAAATATAGTTGAAACTTGAACATCATGAAACCTAGCTTTAAGAACTAACTAGTCAATAGGCTATCAAAAAAAATTTTTTTTTTTTTTTTTTTTTTTTTTTTTTTTTTTTTTTTTACATTCTATAATCTTATTCTACATAATTTGTGGAGTCAGAATTAAGCGGATCTGATTATTTCGTATTCTACATGACAATACAAAAATTCGCTAAGCTAATTAGTGTATTCTATTTCGTAAAAGAGGTGTGGGGTTCGGATCTCATTAGAGCATAATGTGTTTAAGTTGAATGACTAAGCTTAGCTTATTCTATTGTTTTGAACATGTGACACATCTCAGTTGAGAGTTGATATGCCTTTTAATATATTGCATAAATAGATAGATTGATAATTTAGATTTTGGCTGAGAATGAATTAATTGGACTAGATAGATCTGATTGGGCCTGATTAAACCTTATTGAACATCATTAAACCTAGTTTTAAGATTTAAAAAATTGGTTGGACTTTGTTTTAGGGGATGAATAAATTGGACTTAGGCCCTGTTCTCCTCGTCTTATTTTTACTTATTTTCAGCAAAAATAAGTTCAGTTCAGCAAAAATAAGTTCAGGTCAGCAAAAATAAGTTCAGTTCAGCAAAAATCAGTTTCAATCCTTAATAAATTGTTAATGATTTCAGCAAAAATAAGTTCAAATAAGCAAAAATAAGTTCAGATCAGCAAAAATAAGTTCAGATCAGCAAAAATAAATTGAGGATGTTGTTTCCACTGGAACACTGCAAGAGGGGGGTGAATTGCTATGTGGAACTCAAATGCGGAATTTAAACTATTTTGAGCGAATTAAAGATATATCTATAAGAAAAACTTCCTTGGCCCAAAGGAAGAAAACTCCACTTCTATTATAGGCCTGTAATTACTTTTACAACCTAAATTCTCTAATTACACTCGTCAGTTCCTGTAGGAACTTGATTCTCAATTCTCACTCTTTATCTCTCGTTTCTCTTTCTCTTTTTCTCCACTCTTCTCTAGTTCTCACACTTCTTTTTTTCTCACAGATTACAACTCAATACAGACTCTAATACATTGAAAGATCTTGTAAACTGGACTGGAACATCAATATTAAACTTAGACTCGTTTAATACTCAAGTGCGTTCTCTGATGTTCCGCACTTCTTCTTTTAAATTTCTTGAAGTATTTATAGAGTGATTCTGCCTTGTAAACTTCAGCCTTCAACCACGTTCTTTGATCGCCCATAATCTCCATGACTTCTTCCATCATCCCACGTATGTAGACCAGGAGAATAGGATTTTGACTTGACTAATTTTACCGTTTATTCTTTCCCATGATCACACGATTTTAATCCTACAATGAAGGACTCCTAACAATATTTATTTGACTTATTTAAACTGCCGTTTTATTCCTCAGTAAAATCAGCCCAATATTTATCTCCTAATATTAAGGAAAATATTATTATGGCCTAAATTATTCCATAAATTAACCTAGACCTATTTGTGGGATAGATTCGTTATAACTTCTAGATATGATTTTCCAACCAGATTTGAGACTCCAATGTATTTACAAAGATCCTAGAAAGTTATTCTTATAATCTTCTTGGAAATTCTCTTCTCTTCATCAAGATACTTCGTTGAATTGCCTTGACGTTGCTCGATTGTTCCTGTAGGAACAAATCTATTCTCGTGGCTTGTTCCTACGTAACTGTGTTACTCAGGAACTTCTCCTCTTTCTTCCATGTTCCTTTGCAAGATTCTGCCTAGGAACTTCTCCTTGAACTTGGTTGTTAACTTGTCACGTTGCTCCAAGTTCCTTACACTTTGAACCTGTGAAATCTCATAGGAACTCAAAGTATATATTAGTTAAGTTTGTTTGCTTTAGTCATCATCAAAACTTTACTTTCAATTCATAGGTCAACAATTTCCCCCTTTTTGATGATGACAAACCAATGCAAACAAACTTAGAGAATAAAAAATGAAAACAGTAAAAACATAAAAACATAAAGAACATATTTTTGATTTTTGATTTTTTGATTTTTATGGATTTTCGGATTTTGACGAGATAAAGTATGTACACTAAACTAAGACTAAAACTAGGATTATATACTTAGAATTTTGCAGGTTTTTAATAGATTGAGAGTGAGTTAGGATTCAGATTTGATTTTATCTTGCAATTTATTTTTCCTTTCTCTTCCCCCTTTTGGCATGCATCATCAAAACTTATAACTACGTTCCTGTTGGAACTTCCCATCACAGCACCATTAATTCATGTATAATGGTCGAAACTTCGCTTTTGGAAATTTAACATGTTTCTCAAGCAGCAATCTAGCAATATTAGCCATCAAGATGCATCTAAAGAATCAAAAATAGAAGCATGACAGATATGTTCTCAAAAATAAAAGAAAGCAAGAAAAAGATTCGCTACCCATAACTAATAATAATATTATTGAAAGAAAAGAAAGAAAACAACGAAAACAAAGCAAAAATAAAAACTGAAGAAAATAAAAATCCAAGCCAAAATATTACAACCATATCGAAATTAAGTTCAAATAAAGAAAATGCAAAGAAGAAGGAGTGGGAAATAAAGGCTTAAGAGGCAGGGACAATGTTTAGAGGAACAGGGTCATCTGAGTTTTTTTCGGGAATTGAGGTAGGGGCTGTGTCCATAGGAACTGAAGTGCTGGGAACTTCTTCTTCTGGTGCTGCTTCTTCAACTTGAGTTCCTCCTTCACCTTGAGCAGGAGCTGTTTCAACAGGTGCAGATGGAGTTCCTTTCGCATTTTTTAGCTCTGCAAGGCATGCCATGATTTCTGCATGCTTCTTGTCATAAGACAACATAGAAGAACTCAAGGCTTGTCTCATCATAAAGACTTGGCCTTCAACATCCTGCTGTTTCTCCTGCAGTTCCTTGAGGAACTGTTTCAACTACTCTATCTTACCAAGAATTAGAACCTCAATCTCAGTAGTTTTAATCCCCTCAGTATCAAGATCAATGGTAGGAGGCTCACTATCAGACTTGTTAAGAAGTCTCCTATTTTTCCTCACCTTTGACCTTTCTTCTTCCTCCCTCTTATTTTTCTCCTCTAACCTCAAAATCTCAGTTTACCACTGAGTTTGCCCACGTAAAACACCCAAATTCAGTCCATTCATGAAAGAAACGTGAATGTACTGCTCCTTCTTCATGCCAACCTTCCCATACCCCTCTAATGGAACATTAAAGCTTTTGAAAATTTTCGTTAGCAAAGTTCCATAACCAACTTTCAATCCACTTAGAATAGTGTGATCCAAGTGAGAGATCATCAAGCTTGGGAAATTTACTTGAACATTAAACAAAAGACAATAAATAACCACACCATCCAACAAATTTGCTTCATTCCTCTTCTGTGTTCGTGGGAACACAGTTCTCCTAACCACATTAAACATTAGTTTTCCAAGGGGTGAAAGCGAATTATGATCGATTTTATTCACTCCCTTCTTCCCTCCTAATTCCGTCAAAATCTCATCCTTACCCACCTTCCCAATCTTCAAATTATACCTTCCCTTAAAGTAATTATCATATCCCTCATTCGGAACCTCAAACAACTTAGCCAAATAATCAGCATCAAACGAAATCTCAACATCATTCACGGAACTAGTGATAGTTCCTTTAGCAAATCCATAGTTGTCACAGAATTCTTGGATTGCTCTAGGATACTTATTATCAATTCCATGTTCACTTAGCAATTTAATCCACCCCTGATTATCGACAACATCCAATAACTCCACATAGCCTACCGAACTACACCAATCTAAGTCTAAAAACAAACCTGGAACATACTTACTTGCTTCTACCTCAAGCGATTTTACAGTGTCATCCCCAACATCGACGTATTCATCCTCATCCGTGGGTTCGACTTCGTCCCTTTTTCGTTTTTTCTCAGTCATGGAGGAGTTGGGTTTGGTTTTGGATTTTCCGGCGAGTTTTTCGGCCGGTCGCTGCGTGGGTTTGGTTGTGGGGGTTTGAATTTCGATTTCAAGTGAAGATAAGTATTGAGTATCCATGGTTAATGAAGAGCTTGAAGGTTTAAAGTTTTGGGGTTTTGAAGAGTGAGAAAGTGAAAAGTAAATAAAGGAGAGAGAGAGTTTTTACGGTTGAGAGTGAAAGTGAGGTGTGAATAGTGGGTTGATTAGATGGGTATTTAAGGGAAAAATAGTGCATGTATTTAGGATGGTTAATTTGGTATCTTTTGGTAACTTCCTTCTAGATGCATTCCCCCTATTTACGTGCTATTGGTTGAAGAACTTTTTTCATGGAATTTAAGATTTAAAAAATAAATATGTACATCCTATAGGGTAGGAATCTGAAACAATTATAAAAAGAAATTAATTTCTGGAAACAAAAAATTAATTTATGGAAAAATAAAATTAAAAGGAAATATATATTACGTGAAAAGAGAGAACATATTGCACACCATCTAATTTAATCATCTTAGACAAGCAATCATGACACTAAGGATAATATTGATAGACATTTGCGAGTTATATTAAAGTTCTTGCGGGAACATGCTTTCGCACAAGATTTGTGATGAAAAATGCACATAGGAACTTCGTTGCAAATAATGACATACCTGGAGGAACTTCATGGCTTTTATTGCAATTTTATCAATCCGAGTTCCATCCTCATCTTCTCATATCTTTCTCTATTCAATGGCTTTGTTAAGATGTCTGCAATTTGATTTTCAGTTTGACAAAATTCAAGTTTTATCAAACCTTTTTCTATATTGTCCTTGAGAAAATGATGACGAATATGAATGTGTTTGACACGTGAGTGGTGAACTGGATCTTTAGAAATACATATAGCACTAGTATTATCACAATAAATAGGAATGCAATTATAGATAATACCAAAGTCCCTTAGTTGTTGTTTTATTCAAAGCACTTGGGAACAACATGCAGCAGCAGCTACATATTCTGCTTTAGCAGTGGATAAGGCAATAGTGTTTTGCTTCTTCGAACTCCAGGAAACTAAACATGTTCCAAGGAACTGAATCATACCTGATGTGCTTTTTCTATTTACCATGTCACCTGCATAGCCCGCATTTGTAAATCCTGTTAACTCAAATGTGTCACAGTGAGGATAGTATAAGGATAGATCATTAGTTCCTTTCAAATATCTCAATATCCTCTTGACAGCTGTTAAGTGTGATTCCTTCAGATTTGCTTGGAACCTAGCACAAACACCAACACTGTAAGCAATATCTGGTCTACTAGCAGTTAGGTACAATAAGGAACCTATCATGCCTCTGTATAGCTTTTGATCCACACTTGTTCCCCTAGGAACCTCATCCAATCTGGAGTTAGTTCCCATAGGAGTATGGTTCGTTTTTGATGTTTCCATGCCATATTTCTTGAGGAGTTCCTTAATGTACTTCTGTTGGTGAATGTAAGTTCCTTTCTCAGTTTGCTTGATTTGCAAGCCAAGAAAGAAATTTAATTCACCCATTAAGCTCATTTCAAATTCCCTGCTCATAAGATTAGTAAATTCTTGACACAAGGATTCGTTAGTAGCACCAAATATTATATCATCAACATAAACTTGAACAATAAGAAAATCAGTTCCTTTGGATTTTATAAACAAAGTCTTATCAACCTTTCCTCTTTTAAGACCATTTTCCAAAAGAAACTTTGACAACCTCTCATACCATGCTCTTGGAGATTGTTTCAACCCATAAAGAGCCTTATCAAGCTTATAGACATGATTTGGAAATTTAGAATTTTCAAAACCGGGAGGTTGTTCCACAAAAACATCTTCATTAAGAAAACCATTTAAGAAAGCACATTTAACATCCATTTGATACAGTTTAAAACCCATAAAAGAAGCAGCAGCAATCAAAATTCTAATAGCTTCTAACCTGGCACACTACAAGAAATCGGCAAAATAGCGACGGATTTTTGCGACGGAAATAAATTCCGTTGCAAATTAAAAGTTTGAGACGGATTCCTTTCCGTCGCAAACAAATGACAAACCAAAACAAGTGACCAATTGCTTTTTGCGACAGAATTTTGTATTTGCGACGGAATAAGCCCTAGCAAATTTGCGACGGAATTAATTCCGTCGCAAAATTCCCTCGCAAAAAGCGACAAACCCTTTTATTATTTTGTCGCGAAAAAATTCCCTCACAAAAGCCCTTCTCCCTTCTTCTTCTAATTTGCGACCAAAAACCCTTCTCCTTCCCAAAAGCCTGCGCATCAAAGTAGAACTCGGCGTCTTCTTGCCATCTCTAAATCTCTGAACTCGGCGTCTTCTTTCATTTTCTCAATTCGCCATCTCTGAATCTCTCAAGCAGTCTTGCCTCACTTTCATTTTCCGTCTTCTTTCAGTCTCAAGCAGTCTCGGCGTCTTCTTTCAATTTGGTAATTTTTTCTGTAATTTTTCTGTAATTCGTCAATTCGTCACTTTCAAGGAGTCTCTGAAGTTTCGTCAATTGTTTTTCTGTAATTTTTAATTTCTGTAATTTTTAATTTAAATTTTTTTTAAATTTTTTAACTGATTTTGATTTATGGGTCTGCTGATTTTGGTTTTGCTGATTTCGTCAATTGGTTTTGTTTTTCGTCAATTGGTTATTCAATAAACCCAGAAAATCAGATAGCATAATTAAATTTGGAAATTCCAAACTACATTAGTAGATAACACAAACTGCAAACCTCGGTTAAGAAGAATATTCTTATATACAAAAGTAGGTCATCAGCGAAGAGGATTCCTGCAGAAATATATATGCTGAATAATATTAATTAGGTGTTGGTTTTTCAAGTAATTCTGGACTAATACATACTTGAATCCATCAATTAACACAAGCACAAGATTAACTATTGCGACAATTTATGCAATTATAGCAGTATATAGTGGAGTACATGAAATGCTCACACAGAAAACTTTGTATGAACAAGGCGCACATACAAAGAAATTGCACTACACGTATACGTAGACGTACATGTACACAAACACAATGAATCAAGTAGAAGAGAAGCATAATGAATTGAAGGTGAAAGAAAGAAAAAAGATAACCTTAAGTTTTATAAGCAAATCGTAGCCAGTCATGTGAGGCATACAATAGTTTGTAATTATAAGATTAACTTGCGGCACTTGTAATTGCTGGAGAAAAAAAAAGTCAAACAACAATAAAATCAAAACAGTAATCTTAATTTATTTGCATTGCAGTACCTGGTGAGTATGAAGACAATCATCAGGTGAAGGGCAACCCAGGAACTGCAAAGCTTGGGTACCAGAATCCACTGTAGTTTATACTTACTTTATTATTATTATTATTATTATTATTATTATTATTATTATTATTATTATTATTATTATTATTATTATTATTGGGTATACTTACTTTATCCTCTCAACCTTGGTCTGCATATTTAACAAACTGTTTGTGAGGAATCTGAATAAATTAATTCCTTTGAAGATCATTACACAATCTTCATTTTCCCCCTCCACAAATATATATATATATATATATATATATTCTTTTGTTGCTTGAAATTATATTATAGCAATATGTTCTTTGCCTTTATATATATCCTGTGGTAGCTCTTCATTTTCTCAGCATTAGTCTCTGAAGATGTTGGTTTTAGTACATTATGGGAGAAGCAATTATTACAGAAGAAACTGTGAAGGAGATTAGCTTGAAGGATATTTCGAGGAAACTCGAAGAATTTGCTCAAGAAAGGGGTTGGGGGAAGTTTCATAGTCCTAGGAATTTACTTCATGCAAGAGTCCAATAATCCCATTAATTATTATTACTCAAATGACAACTTAAGGTGGAGTAGAGGTAGCATTATTTTGGTAGCTGCTTATTGTGGTTTTGGTATTTCGATCATTTGTGTAATTCCTGATTATTGCATCTGTTGCTATTCATCGATTTTTCAAGTACTGGTCTCCTTTGTAACCTAAGCTTTATATATGTTATATGTTATCAGTTGTTGGCTCTAAGGTGTTGATTTTGGGTTACAAAATTGAGAAATTCATTGATATTGCATATAAGTGATATAACTGTATTAGGTGTTTAAAGTCACATCATTGTTATTAAGATCAGGAACACTTACTTCTTAAATCTCTATATGACAGGACACAAGTGCAAGGCAGCTTAACTTGGCCCCAACTCGCCTCTGTTTTGATGGTGTACTCCTACATATAGTGTCATATTCGAGGATTGTCTGAGTCTCAGACATGGAATTGATGTAAGTTAGCACTTAACATTAGTTGATTAAAGAAATCTGTTAGCTGCATTAGTTGTCATTTGAGTAATGCTACCAAAACATTAGTTATAACATTAGTTGTCACTACTGTGGTTTTCATCTGTGGAGTAGAGGTAGCATTAGTTGATTAAAGAAATCTGTTAGCTGCAGTTACACTATATTTGGATGACAGATTTGGAGGGCTTGAAATGGGGGGAAATCTCTAATAGAGCTTGAAATAGGGCATTTTATCGATGTGCATGCTAAGTGTTTGATAAAATGTCTAATAGAGCTACATTTTTATTGTTAAAGTTTTGTACTTTTTGTTTGTATAGTGGAATCATTGATGAGATTATATAAGTTTATGGTAAGCAGGTAGCTTATTCTATTGATTGGTGTCGAATTCGGCTGAGGTTTGCCTTATTAGAGCTTCTGTTCTCATTGCTGGAAAAATTGCTCAACCACTCTTCTCTTGCTTTGTTGGTAAAATTCTTCTGCATTTTAAGGATATTTAGCTTAGTTATAGGTTGAAATGTAGACTTATATGAAAAATGGGCACAATAGTAGCCATTTTGAGCCATTTCGAGCCCATTTGAACCTAAAACACATGTAAAGGGTAGATAGGCATAATGTAAAGGTTTTAACACTTGTAGTTATGCCTTTTAGGGATTTTTAGCTTAGTTATAGGTTAAAATGTAGCCTTATATGAAAAATGGGCACAATAGTAGCCATTTTGAGCCATTTCGAACCCATTTGAACCTAAAACACATGTAAAGGCTAGTTTGAAATAATCTAGAGGTTGTAACACTGGTAATTATGCCTTTTAAGGATGTTTAGCTTAGTTATAGGTTGAAATGTAGACTTATATGAAAAATGGGCACAATAGTAGCCATTTTGAGCCATTTCGAGCCTATTTGAACCTAAAACACATGTAAAGGCTAGTTAGGCATAATGTAAAGGTTGTAACACTTGTAATTATGCCTTTTAGGGATTTTTAGCTTATTTATAGGTTGTAATGTAGACTTATATGGCAAATGGGCACATTAGTAGCCATTTTTAGCCATTTCGAGCCCATTTGAACCTCAAATACATGTAAAGGCTAGTTTGACCTTGAAATAAGCCATCTATTTTGTTACATAACTCTGACTTTTATTGTTTACATTGTTTGTTGGGTTGATTTAAATTCAAATCTGTATAACTAATTTAATTTTAATTGTGTTTTGTAGGAGACTTACCAGAAGAAGCTTGAGGAAACAAGCAGTGACGGGAGTCAGAGAACCCCCGATGAGTTATATTGGGAGGCATCTGGTGGTCGTAGCAAGAAAGGTCGCGTGAAGGGTCTTGGTAGTGGTGCGGACCTGTATTACAGCTCTTCGAGGAGATCTGGATCATCGAAGCAATACACGCCATATGTATTTTCTCAAATGAAAGATCATTTAGAGAAACATGTGGAGAAGGGGCGGAAGGAGGTGCGGGCTGAGGTTGAGGAGAAGAAGCGAGCCGAGATTGAGCCAATGCAGAGGACACATAAGGAGTTTATGGAGCAGATGATGAGTCGATTCGGTAGCGACAGTTGTTCACCTTTCCAGATTCAGCCTCGGGACTCACCAAACGATGAGGGCAGCGGCGCTGGGCAAGGGATGCAAGTGTAGATAGATACCTTGTTCCATATAACATAGCTTAGTGCCTTTATTATCATTATTAAACTTTAAAACTATGAAACTATTTAAGCCGGAAATACTTTGTATGCATATGTTACATTTGAAATATATAATTATCGGAAAATATAAATTGTCCTTATTTGATTAGAACACATAACGTGGCAGATCATACAGTTACAGGTTCACAGGCACAAATACAAATAAGCAATCAAAAAATTAAAAATTAAAAAATCCGTCAACTTTTTTTTACGACGGAATATTCCGTAGCAAAAGTGCATTATTATATTTTTGTTGAAGTTTGTGAGGGAATTTGCGAGGGAATTTTCCGTTGCAAAGTAGTTCGTTTGTGAGGGAATTTTCCGTCGCAAAATAGTTCGTTTGCGAGGGAAAATTCCCTCGCAAACTTTAACAATTTCCGTCGCAAACTATTTGCAACGGAAAATCCGTCGTAAACTTGGAAATTTGCGACAAAAGATTTAGCGAGGGACAGTTTACGACGGGATTCCGTCGCAAATGGGATTTTGCGACGGACTTTTTCATTTTTGCGACGGAATTTGTCCGTCGCAAAAATCGATGTTATCTTGTAGTGGCAACTGGAGCAAAAATTTCTTCAAAATCGATTCCTTCTTATTGATTATAACCTTTAACTACTAACCTGGCCTTGTTCCTGATGATTGTGCCATACTCATCTAGCTTGTTCCTGAACACCCATTTTAGTCCTATTACTTTCTGGTGTTCCGGTTGAGGCACAATGTGCCAAACCTTGTTCCTTTCAAATTGATTCAACTCATCTTGCATTGCTTGGATCTAATCAACATCCTCGAGTGCTTCTACATGATTCTGAGGTTCCATGATGGACACGAATGCATTAAAGGCACAGAAGTTCCTTACTTGAGATCTAGTCTTAGTTTCTTTCGTAATATCACTAATAATTAGATCAATTGGATGAGACTTCTGGTGTTTCCAAGGTTTAGGCTGGAAAGTCTCTGATAGGAATTGTTGTCTCTCCAGTTTCTCCAGGAACTTCTTCTGGATCAGTGGTGGTTCCTTCATGTTCATCGTTATATGGAACTTCATTCATTGTTCCTTTAGGAACTGCCTCATTCTGCCTTTCAATGTGGAACCGGTCTTCAGGAACTCTTGCTTGTTCCTTGTTGGATGTTAAATCTTCTTCATCTGGATCTCTTCTAATCAGCTCTATTTCGAAGTCCTCATGTTCCTACAAAACGTTAGTATCTACACTATTTACACTATTGCTAGTTTCGTCAAAAATAATATTTACACTTTCCTCGACACTTAATGTCCTCTTGTTGTAAACTCTATAAGCCTTACTATCAAGTGCATACTCTAGGAACACAACTTCATCACTCCTTTCATCAAATTTCCCTAAGTTCCTTTTACCATTATTATGGAAAAAACACTTACAACCAAATGTTCTAAGGTGAGATACATTAGGTTTTCGTCCTCTAAACAATTCATAGGGAGTATTGTTAGTGATGGGTCTAATCATGACTCTATTTATAATATAACAAGCTGTATTCACTGCTTTTTCCCAGAAGTTCCTTGGAAGTCCGCTTGCTATGAGCATCGTTCTTGCCATGTCTTCTAAGGTTCTATATTTCCTCTCCACAACACCATTTTGTTGTGGTGTTCTTGGAGCTGAAAAATTGTGATCCATACCATGTTCCCTGCAAAACTCATCAAACTTGTAATTTTCAAATTCCTTTCCATGGTCAGATCTTAAATATATAAGTTGATAACCACTAGATTTTTGAACCTTCTTAGCAAAGCAAATAAATTCATCAAATGTTTCATCCTTGCTATGAAGGAACATAGTCCATGTATATCTAGAGTAATCAACAACAATAACCAAGACATATAGCTTACCACTCCTACTTTGGACTCTCATGGGCCCACAAAAATCCATATGGATAAGTTCTAATGGTTTTGTGGAGCTCACGAACTTTTTGCTTTTAAAAGAACTTCTAACATGTTTGCCTCTAGCACATGCACCACAAACTTTATCACATAGGAACTTAACATTAGGTAATCCAACATCAAGTTCCTTAGATCTAAGTTTATCAAGTAAGTGGAGACTAGCATGTCCAACACGTTTATGCCAAAGTAGAGGATCATCCTCAATCACACTCAAACAAGAGAATGTACTCTTGGGAACTTCATGTAAATCAACGATATAGGTGTTGCCTTTGCGTTTTCCTTCAAGTACAACTTAATTAGTGTAATTGTTGACGATTTGACAATGCTCATTAGTAAAACAAACAGAATTCCCTTTATCACAGAATTGGGAGATGCTAAGTAAGTTATGTTTAAGACCATCAACAAGAAAAAAATTATTTATTGCATGGGAACTTGACTTACCAACCTTACCTAAGGCAACTATGTTACCTTTTTTATTATCACCAAACGTCACAGTTCCCCCTGAGTAGGCTGCCAGTGAGAGAAATTTAGATTTGTCACCCGTCATGTGCTTGGAATAACCGCTGTCGAGGTACCACGTGTTGTTCCCCCTCACTAGCACCTGCAATACAGATTAGATGTTAGGTGTAGGAACCCGGGTTTCCTTGGGTTCCTTTGTAGACACATCATCATTTATTTTTTCAATCCATGTTTGTTTTACGTGTCTAGCATTTTCATCTAAACTGGAATTCCGTTTGGAACACTGGCCTTTTAGGTGACCCGTGTTCCCACAGAACGTACATACCTTGCTACTTGGAAGTTCCACATATTTATTCTACTTTCCCACTTTCCTTTTATAGTTAAAACCAAGACCTTCAGTCCTTTTTGTTTGGGCATTCAGAATTCATGTTGGAACTTTGTGTTGACCATCATTTTTATTTCTTAAGTTCGTGAGTTCCATTTTAACATCATCAAGTTCCTTCATAAGTTCCTTGATAACTGAATCTTTTAGTGTACCTTCAGTGGAACTCTCATTTAGATTTGTCAACTTGTAGCAATTTAGTTCCATAGTGACTTGACTGAGTTCCTTTGGAAGTTTTTCAACTTTTACCTTTAAATTCGTATTTTCATCTAATAAGTCGAAAATTCTTTTCTCAGTTTCAGTTCTATTTAACCTTAGCCAATCACTGTGTACCTTACGAGTTTTAAGAGCCTTTTCACATTTGTTTTTTAATCAAAATACATTAGTCCAGTTTTTGTGAAATTTCAGTACTAGATCTATTAATTCATGTTTAAAGAAAGCATCAAGAAGATCAGAATTTGGATATACCTCATTAGCGAGTTCCTTGTGGACCTCGTTCTTATCAATTCTGGCCATCAAGCATATTTTGGCAACTTCTTCGTCATGTTGTTCCTCTTCATCTTCTTCGCTTTCAGAATCTTCCCAGGCTGCTACCATTGCTTTCCTTACATCATTCTTGGAATAAGACGGTTTGTAGAATTTTTATTTGATTCCTTCTTCTCCTTGACATAATTCTTGACCTTGGACTTCTCCTTTTCAGTATCCCATAGGGGACAGTCTTTGATGCAGTGTTATGAGGATCCACACTTATGGCACACGAATTCCCTTTTGTTGTTCGTGAATTTTCTGTCCGTGTTCCTTTAGGAACTACGATTCTTGTTGAGAGCCCTTTTGAATCTTCTGACCAGCAACACTGCCTCATCATCATCTTCTTCTGTTTCGTCACTTTCAGCTCTCAAGGCCAGCCCTTTGCCTCTGGAACTCTCACCAGTTCCTCCAAGATGCAATTCATGGGTCAGCAAGGAACCAACGAGTTGTTCAATGTTGAACTTCGTGAAATCCTTTGTTTCCATGAGTGCAGTAACCTTGGCTCTCCATCTTTCATCTTGTGGTAGACTCCTCAGCACTTTCCTATCCTGTTCATCAGTAGGTATATCTTTTCCAAGAGAAAAAAGCTCATTGGTGATGTTGGTAAAACGTGTAAGCATATCTTGTACTGACTCTCTAGGTAACATTTCAAAACGTTCATATTTAGACATCAACAAATCAATTTTAGATCGTTTTACTTCACTAGTTCCTTCATGAGTTATTTGTAATAAATCCCATATTTGTTTAGCGGTTTTGCACCCCATGACACGGTTGTGTTCATGTGGTCCAATACCACAGTATAACAATTTGATAGCACGAGCATTGATTTCCATTTTTTCAAAATCTTCTTTTTCGTATTCAGAAATCAATTTAGGAACTACTTCATTGTTTGAGTTAGTTTTTGTTACCTCATAGTCGCCTACTTCAATTACACGCCAAACCTGGTAATTTTCAACCTTGATGAAGATTTCCATTTGATTCTTCCAGTACGTGTAGAATTTCCCATCAAACATAGGTGGTCTTTGAGTTGAGTAACCTTCCTCCAATTTCTCGTGAGTGTTCATCTTCAAGATCCCTCTTCAAAGTTGCATGATTTTCCCGAGTTCTTGCTCTGATGCCAACGGTTATTTCTACTGAAACACTGCAAGAGGGGGGTGAATTGCTGTGTGGAACTCAAATGCGGAATTTAAACTATTTTGAGCGAATTAAAGATATATCTACAAGAAAAACTTCCTTGGCCCAAAGGAAGAAAACTCCACTTCTATTATAGGCCTGTAATTACTTTTACAACCTAAATTCTCTAATTACACTCGTCAGTTCCTGTAGGAACTTGATTCTCAATTCTCACTCTTTATCTCTCGTTTCTCTTTCTCTTTTTCTCCACTCTTCTCTAGTTCTCACACTTCTCTTTTTCTCACAGATTACAACTCAATACAGACTCTAATACATTGAAAGATCTTGTAAACTAGACTGGAACATCAATATTAAACTTAGACTCGTTTAATACTCAAGTGCGTTCTCTGATGTTCCGCACTTCTTCTTCTAAATTTCTTAAAGTATTTATAGAGTGATTCTACCTTGTAAACTTCAGCCTTCAACCACGTTCTTTGATCGCCCATAATCTCCATGACTTCTTCCATCATCCCACGTATGTAGACCAGGAGAATAGGATTTTGACTTGACTAATTTTACCGTTTATTCTTTCCCATGATCACACGATTTTAATCCTACAATGAAGGACCCCTAACAATATTTATTTGACTTATTAAAACTGCCGTTTTATTCCTCAGTATCATCAGCCCAATATTTATCTCCTAATATAAAGGAAAATATTATTATGACCTAAATTATTCCATAAATTAACCTAGACCTATTTGTGGGATAGATTCGTTATAACTTCTAGATATGATTTTCCAACCAGATTTGAGACTCCAATGTATTTACAAAGATCCTAGAAAATTATTCTTATAATCTTCTTGGAAATTCTCTTCTCTTCATCAAGATACTTCGTTGAAATGCCTTGACGTTGTTCGCTTGTTCCTGTAGGAATAGATCTATTCTCGTGGCTTGTTCCTACGTAACTGTGTTACTCAGGAACTTCTCCTCTTTCTTCCATGTTCCTTTGCAAGATTCTGCCTAGGAACTTCTCCTTGAACTTGGTTGTTAACTTGTCACGTTGGTCCAAGTTCCTTACACTTTGAACCTGTGAAATCTCATAGGAAATCAAAGTATATATTAGTTAAGTTTGTTTGTGTTAGTCATCATCAAAACTTTACTTTCAATTCATGAGTCAACAGAGGAGAACAGGGCCTTAATCTTATCGTGCCCGACCAAGATCTATTGAATTTATAATATAGGTTTGTCCAGTCTTGATTTTAAAAGTTAAGGAAAAAACAGAATACAAATCAACAACACATGACCTAATAAATGTTAGGGCTTCATATAATAAGCAGTAAATGTTTAGATACATACACTAGATTTGTTCTAATTTTTGGCCTTATCTAGCAGGTGACGACGAGGCGGAGAAAGACTCGGCATTCAGGCGAGCCGCCCGGTGGTGCGGTAGTCTCTCACACCTGGGCCCTTCATGAAATGGGGAATGGAGTCGGCAAGTTGCCCGTTTCTCCTGGCCAAGGGATGTTCATGTTAGCACTAAACGACTCTTTCTCCAAATGGATTGAAGCAGAAGCATGAAAGCAGGCGACTGAGAAAGAGGTCACATATCGATAGAGACTCCTATGGGCGCTATTTCAACTTTGTCGTCTCTGAACATCGGCTCCTACTACTTCTACTGCTAGTCTTACCCCCAACGGCTGCAAAAAAAATAAGGATCCCTGGTGACAGCATATATTATTAACAGATTGCCCACACCCGTGTTGTCAAACCTAACCCCTTTTGAAAAACTCCACAAAACTAGAGATGATATGAGGGTGTTTGGCTTTTGCTTGCAATCCTGGCACAATTTGAATTATTATTATTATTATTATTTTGGTGAAAGTAATATTTTTACATTAAAAAAGAATTTCACCATGCACTACTTACCCTTACATTTCTAAATATTACTCCAAAAATCCATAATAATTAATAAATACCTAGTTTCTTTATCCATCCCATGGAAAGAGATAAGTGCAAAGTATTTCTAAAAAAAATTAATTTGTAATTTTCCTGGTGCACTTCTTATCCTGCCCATCCACCCCATTGACTATCAAAACAATGGCTTGATTCATCGCCTCATCCACCAATTTCAAATAATATCTTAGACGTAATATCTTAGAAGAGAAAGACACTGCCTTCTTAACCTTGTATGTATCTTTCCTATTCACACCTTCCAACCTTCATCAACATCATCATTAACTAGTTGAGCCTAAACCATGGGTGTGACAGCATCAACAACAACTAAAGAGGTATGCACATCTTGTGTGTTTATTAACTATTGATTATCAAGATAAAGTTTTGAAGGATGAGAGGCCTTTTTGATAAAAAAGAATGCCTATGATAATGAAACTGTGGACTCCAAATCTATACCTTACCATGGAAGATATTAAGCTGGTGCTAATTTGGATCCATATGTATCTCGACTTTAAAACTTGGGGGTCGGGTGTCTAGAGAAGATTATTCAACCGGTAGGGGAGTTTGTGCAGGTAGACAAAGCGACAACAAATAGAGAGAAATAGCAATTTGCTCATTATTTAGTTGGAGTTTGGTATCACAAAATTTCCCTGCCAGAATTTCTTTCATGAATGAAGTAGGAATTAAGGCTGATGTGAAACTTACCTATGAGTGGAAGCATGTAGTATATGTTGTGTGTAAACGAATTGGTCATAATATAGAGGCCTGCAAAATTACAAATAGTAAATAGGTATGGGAAAGAAAAAAGACTTGTTCACAACCTGTGGATGATGATGGTTTTCAAATCGTGCATAAGAATGTTAAAGCACTACCTAAACAAAAACTGTACCCGAAAATACACCTATTCCTATTAAGAATGCTTTCTTTGGTTTTTGAATTGTAACGATGTGAGTAGTGTGTTTGATGAGGAGGGCACATTGGTTATTTCACAAATTTCGAGAATTTTCGAGTTGTTTTGACTTTGTACATATATATATAGGGTTTCTATCCTAGGCTTTTGGACATTACATTATTATTATTAGTGCCTAGTTTTAGTGAGTTTCTCGCTCTAGAAAAATACTTTTGTGCAATTCATTCAATCATTCAATACAATTTAGGTTTTATTCAATTTGTCTTTATTCTTGTTCATTTAGTTTGATTGTTTTATCTAGTTTATTATTTTTTTTTAGTTTTAGTTTTATAATATTGATAGATTTATTTTAAGCCCTAATTTTTATGTTTTTTAGTTTTATTAATTTAATCATGTTTTTAGTATTAGTTTTTAATATTGAAAGGCGTGTCGCGCACCTAACAAAAATAACCTAACTTTTCCTCCTAACTATGTAGTCGGGCAAGTAAGGGTCGAATCCCAAGAGACTAAATGGTTCAAAGTGGTCGATTTTGATTCTACTTTATACTAAGCAAGTAACAAATTAGAGTTGAGATTTGATTAACTATTCTAACACTAAACAAGACTAATGGAAATACAATGATAAAATTCAAGGAATAAAAACACCTAGAGTTAGGCACCACCACTAGCACAATTGACACAAGCAATTCATACCCCAATTTAATCGACTAATTGTTCAAGAGAAAAGGTAACCATATAAAATACCACAAACCTCTCCCGAGTATCTATGGGTTCCTTAATTTGCAATCAAGCCTACTCCCGTGGTATCATGCAAATCAAAGACTTTAATCACAAAACCCTAACTTTCTAACAATTCATTCTACCTACTCCCGTGGAGAATTTCATGTTCTTAATTGAAATATCCAAATTCATCAATACCCAATTCCCATTGTGATAAAGACAATGAATTCATAACAATACCAATTATCTCTAATCTAGTATTGGCATAAGCACAATCAATTAAGCATGAACAATCAACAATTAAATTAGGGATTTTACAAAATTGCTCAAGAATCAATCATGGCTAGGGCTTGACCTAACCCTAGATTAATAAAAACTACTCACACATAATTGTTGAATAAACAAGACAAAAATTAAAAGAAAGCATGATTAACAACAATAAAAAGAGAATAGAGAAAAGAAGAATATTACTTGAATTGATGAGATTGCCAAAACAATGTCAAAGAACCAAAGTTAAGAATGTGTGCCACAAAACTAAGGAGAACTAAAAGCTTTTTCTCTAAAAAAACTGATATTCAAGTATGTGTGTAGAAGTTAGAATGAAAACCCGTAAAAAAAACCTATTTAGATGCTAGGAATATGAAGAGTTGTCTATATCAAAGCAAAGGCCGCAATCGGGGTGTGGCATGTGATATTAGGCCACAACTAGGGTGCGGAGTAGGCTGATTTTTGCTTCAAAATACTTCAAAAACAAGTGGCCACAACTAGATTGTGGTAAACTAAGGGATTTCCACAACCATGTTGCGGTAGGTCATCATAAGCAACTCTTTTGAAGCTTTTCACCAACATAAACGCCTTGATTTGTCCATTCTTTGATCAATATCCAATTAGCTCTACTTACATCTCCAATAATCCCAGCAAAAGCATCTAAAACCTACAAAAACAAAGCAAAATGCACCCGAGAAGAACAATAGCAAAGTATAAAGCATAAAAGCTCAAAAAGGTTGAAACTATAGGAAAAGTAAGATGAAAACACACAAATTTAGCATAGAAATATGAGTATAAAATGGTGTTATCAAACTCCCCCTCACTTAACCTTTGCTCGTCCTCGAGAAAAGAAAACAAAATAAGAAAACTACTCTAGAAAGCAATAAAACCTATACTCACTGTCGTAGGAATCACAGTCACTTTTAGCGTAAATGACAAGCCATTTAAACCTCCTAATCGCTTAAAAGGACGAGTGTGCTCTCGTGTATGTTTCCAAAGAGATTAACCCACAACTCTAAATTCAATCAAAGCAAAGGTTTTCAAAAATCAACATTTCTCAACCAAGGACCAAGATAGAGATTATAGGGACGCTAATGTGCGCTCAACCATCATGCCCAACAGAGTAAGCAAGCTATCTCACCCTCGAAAGAGTGATCACAAATGAGCGTTTGATGGCCCAATCAATCATGACAAAACATCTCTCACTCCATACCAAAACTTCCCTCCCCAATCTCAACGGCACATGACAATGTGGCGTCTTATAGCTCGAAATGAGAGAGCTCAAAGATAATCAAACTGAGTGTAATCAAGCAATTCTAGCACATGTCTCAAGAAAAATACTCATGGTTTCCTCCATTATACGACTCAACCATCTAGAGTTAGAAGGACTTGTGGGTTGTAACGTTAGGCTTAAGATAGGTAGGGAAAGAAATTTGGTCGTGGTGCTCTTCCTAGTCAAGTGAAACTTTACAAAACAAGAGCTAAGTCAAACCAAACCAAGGGGCAAATGCTTCCCCCAACTCAATCACTACACACAAACAAGGAGCCAAAGCAACTATATACAAACTCCTTTTTGCTTTTTAACCATGAACACTAAATCTTTGGGAAATAATTCTGTTTTTCTCTTCTTTTTTTTTTAATTTTTTAATTTATATTATTTTTAATTTTTTTTAAAGTATATATAAATGGGGCTTAAGCTCCATACAAATGCACTAAACATAACTCAACCACTTATCACATTGAAACTTAACAACTTTACAAGTATAGCTCTATTTCACTTGAAACTAAGGGTGAATCAAATAATATTTGGCTAAGGCTCATAGAGTTGGCTAACAAGAAGTGGAAGCTCAAACGGGTTGCAAATGTTAATGAAAACCCAAAATCCCAATTTTATTGAAGAAAAAAAAGCAAAATTGGTGAATGAAAAAAAATAATATTTTGTTTCCCAAATTTCCCTCAAATGAATGCCTTCATCATTCCCTAAAACCAAGAGCATGCAAACAACACAATACCGACATATGTTAGACCCTCAAGTGTGTTTATGACTTTGAAGTGCTTATGGCTCTAAAAAAAATCAACTCTCACCTCACATGGTCAAAAGTTCAAATACCATAAAGCAAGGCCTCATCATAGGTTAGGCTACACCCGGCTTGGCCTAAAAGGCTCACCACCAAAAGTGCCCATGAGTGAGAGAATGAAAAGTCCAATTGCTTTAAGTGACAAGCAAACCCCTCAAGACAATCAAGCCAAACACACAAAACTCAAATCCAATCTCAAGAATCCAAGGCCAAGATAAAACCATTCATCCACTTTCTTTGAAAGAATTAGAATTTTTTTTTAGTTTTTTTTTTTATTAGAGAAACTTTTCATTAAAAGAAAAGGAAACTAGTATATACAAAGGTGTAGTATCCCTCCCCCACACTCGAAATTTGCAATGTCCACAGTGCAATATAAAATCATAAAACAAGGAAGGGAGGGAAACTTACAGACCCTCACTAAGGAGGGGGAAGAGAAGGGTGTGAGAACCCTTGGTAATCCAGCCAAGCACCGAAAGCAGAGATAATGCCAGACATGGGAGCCACTTCACTCTTTAACGCCTTAAGGTCAGTCTTTAACTCAACAACAGAAGCTTGCAAGGTGTAGATTATACCAGCATCAAGCAACTTTAGAACCTCTTTTCTAACTACCTCCATCATGTTTGGATTAAGTCGTTTTTGAGGTTCAATAGAAGAAACATGATCATCATCAAAAATGATCTTATGCATACAAAAAGAAGGGTTAATTCCCTTGATATCATCAATGCTGTAGCCTATAACATTTTTATATTTTCTCAAAATAGTAAGCAATTGCTAAATTTGTATGTCATCAAGCTCAGCATTAACAATAACAGGATGTGTTTTATTTGGATTCGAATATGCATATTTCAAAGAAGGGGGAAGGGGCTTTAACTCTACCTCAGGAGGCTTAGTACTCTCCTTAAATCCTCCATGTGTCAACACCTCCTTGATGGGCTCATCTTTAGGTGGTGAACGGGACTCCTCTAAAAGCTTTGTGTATGCCCTAGTCTCCTTATCCTCTTCATCAACACTTCCCATGAGAACTGTTTGCAATGAATCATCGAGATGCATATTTGAAGTTTCCGCTTCCATCACCTCATCTAGAGCATCCACTCTATAAGCAGTTTCTCTCGTAGAAGGAGCCTCCATGGAGCTTGAGAGATTGTACTCCATCTTCTCAGTACCCACCTCAAACGTAATCTTTCCATTCTTGATATCAATGATGGCTCCAGCAGTAGCCAAGAAAGGTCTCCCAANGTCTCCCAAGAATGATAGGGACTTGCGCATCCTCCTCCATCTCCATGACTACAAAGTCACATGGAATAAAGAACTTCCCAACACGAAGAGGAACGTCTTCAAGGATACCAAGTGGAAACTTTACAAGCCTATCTGCCAATTGTAAAGAGATGCGCGTGGGCTTTAGTTCACCCATATGAAGCTTCTCGCAAATAGACATGGGCATTAGGCTAACACTTGCTCCAAGATCACAAAGAGCCTTTTTGATCTCAATATCACCAAGCTTGATAGGAATGGAATAACTTCCGTGGTCTCCAAGCTTCTTTGGAAGCTTGTTTTGCAAGATGGCACTACATTCCGCCGTGAGTGAGACAGTTGCATTTTCCTCTATCTTCTTCTTGTTTGAGAGCATATCTTTCAACAACTTTGCATAAGAGGGCATTTCTGAGATAGCATCCAAGAATGGTATGTTTATGTGCAACTTTTTCAAAATATCAAGGAACTTCCCATATTTCTTCTCTAGCTTCGCTTGTGCCAACCTTTGTGGGAATGGAACTGGTGACTTATATGGCTCAATGGGAGTAGGACTAGGTTCCTTTTACTCTTCCTCTTCGACCATTCTCTGCTACCTTCTCAATTTCAACTGCTTCATTCACTTGCTTGTTTGGTGGCTTCTTAATGGGAGGATCTTGTAGCTCTTTTCCACTCCTCAAAGTAACCGCATTGATTTGACCCTTGGGTGGTTGCTTAGTATTGCCTGGAAATTGGCCCGTAGGCCTTGAAGATTTACCTACTTGCTAAGCAAGTTGACTTACTTGACTTTCCAAGAGTTTTTGTGAAGTCTTTAATTCTTGGAGGCTTTGGAGCTCATTTCGAATCTCCGCATCACGTTTTGCTTGTTGACTAAGGAAGTTCTCCATCATGACCTCTAAGTTGCTCTTTTGTTGGACTAGAGGAGGCTGGGGATTGACATTCTGGGATGATTGATTGAATTGAATGGTGCTCTGGCTTGGAAACCAGGCGGTGCATTGAAGTTGTTGGGAGGTGGAGGTGGATTCAATTGTGCTTGAGTGTTCTTGTATGAAAATGCAGGATTATCCTTCCACCCCTCATTATATGTGTTAGAATAAGGATCAAACAACCGCCTTGAGTTGGAATTATAAAGAACATTGGCTTGCTCAATAGACACCCCATCATTGTTGAATTGACATTGATTAGCGGCATGACCTTGTACTCCACACATCTGACATGTGATCGCCATAGAGGTTCCAACTTGCAATTGATCAAACTTGTGAGAAAGTGCCTGCACAGTACTAGCCAAAGAGGTTAGTGCATCAACATCATATTTACCTCCCTTCTTTGAACTATTTCTGCCACTTGGATGATAGTTGTCATTGGCCTCCATTTTTTCAATTAACTCCTTTTCTTCATTTGGATTCTTAGTCATAAGGGAACCGCCTGAAGCAGCATCAATGTAGATACAAAACTCATGTGTCATGTAGAAAGTTTGTATCAACATCCATTCGGGAATCCCGTGATGAGGGCATTGCCTTTGCAAGCGTAGAAACCTTCTCCATGCTTCATATAATGACTCATCATCAGATTACTGAAAGGTTGCTAGCTCGTTCCTTAACTTTGCGGTCTTTTCTTGCCCCAAAAACTTCACTAAGAATGTCTTGGCAAGTTTATCCCAAGTATCAAAGGTTCCAACACCTTCATCCCGCAACCACTTCCTTGCTCTATCTCGAAGAGAGAATGGAAAGAGGCGTAGTCGAATAGCATGCTCACTCACATTATTGATCTTCACAGTATCACATTTCTCCAAGAAGCTTGCAATATGGCTTACAGGGCATTCAGTGGCTAGCCCCGCAAATGAATCATTGGAGATGAATTGGATGAACTGAGGCTTGAGCTCAAAATTTGCAGCATTAACAGCAGGTCGAACAATACTAGATAGTGCACCGGTTGTAGTGTCTGGTACACCATACTCCCAAAGTGATTTAGGACGTTCCTCAGCCATTGCTTCCTGTGTAATCTGATTTCTTCTCCTTCTTCTTCTACCTCCTTGCCTACGTGTTGTAGCTTCGATTTCAAGGTCTATAGGAATCAGATTATGTTGACCTGTTCGTCGAGTTTGCATGCAACAAGGAAAACTAGAAACAAAAGATCAAATAACAAAGGAATATAGCCGAAGAAACAAACTAAGTAGAGGCTTAGCAAACATAAATCAAAACTAATTAATTTAAACACCGTTAGTCCCCGGCAACGGCGCCAAAAACTTGAAAGGCGTGCTGCGCACCTAACAAAAATAACCTAACTTTTCCTCCTAACTATGTAGTCGGGCAAGTAAGGGTTGAATCCCAATAGACTAAATGGTTCAAAGTGGTCGATTTTGATTCTACTTTATACTAAGAAAGTAACAAATTAGAGTTGAGATTTGACTAACTATTCTAACACTAAACAAGACTAATGGAAATACAATGATAAAATTCAAGGAATAAAAACACCTAGAGTTAGGCACCACCACTAGCACAATTGACACAAGCAATTCATACCCCAATTTAATCGACTAATTGTTCAAGACAAAAGGTAACCCTATAAAATACCACAAACCTCTCCCGAATATCTATGGCTTCCTTAATTTGCAATTAAGCCTACTCCCATGGTATCATGCAAATCAAAGACTTTAATCACAAAACCCTAACTTTCTAATAATTCATTCTACCTACTCCCTTGGAGAATTTTATGTTCTTAATTGAAATATCCAAATTCATCAATACCCAATTCCCATTGTGATAAAGACAATGAATTCATAACAATACCAATTATCCCTAATCTAGTATTGGCATAAGCATAATCAATTAAGCATGGACAATCAACAATTAAATTGGGGATTTTACAAAATTGCTCAAGAATCAATCATTGCTAGGGCTTGACCTAACCCTAGATTAATAAAAACTACTCACACATAATTGTTGAATAAAAAAGACAAAAATTAAAAGAAAGCATGATTAACAACAATAAAAAGAGAATAGAGAAAAGAAGAATATTACTTGAATTGATGAGATTGCCAAAACAATGTCAAAGAACCAAAGTTGAGTATGTGTGCCACAAAACTAAGGAGAACTAAAAGCTTTTTCTCTAAAAAAACTGATATTCAAGTATGTGTGTACAAGTTAGAATGAAAAACCCTAAAAAAAACCTATTTAGATGCTAGGAATATGAAGAGTTGTCGATATCAAAGAAAAGGCCGCAACCGGGGTGTGGCATGTGATATTAGGCCACAACTAGGGTGCGGAGTAGGCTGATTTTTGCTTCAAAATACTTCAAAAACAAGTGGCCACAACTAGGTTATGGCAAACTAAGGGATTTCCACAACCATGTTGCGATAGGTCTTCATGAGCAACTCTTTTGAAGCTTTTCACCGACTTAAACGCATTGATTTGTCCATTCTTTGATCAATATCCAATTAGCTCTACTTACATCTCCAATAATCCTAGCAAAAGCATTTAAAACCTGCAAAAACAAAGCAAAATGCACCCGAGAAGAACAATAGCAAAGTATAAAGCATAAAAGCTCAAAAAGGTTGAAATTATGGGAAAAGTAAGATGAAAACACACAAATTTAGCATAGAAATATGAGTATAAAATGGTGTTATCAAATATCGACTTGAGTCCTGCGATTTTCATTATGTGTGAGTAGTTTTAATGCCAAGGGATCCATACACCATCCCAATGAACCTGTTTGATAGTCCTTTGATATAATATATGCCGCTTCTAAATTCTTCTTATCATTTTATATTGCTTGCAATTAAATTGTGATTAAGCTTAATTGTTGGTCTGGTAATTATCGAAACTGATGTTGAGAGGTAAGATTACCATAATTAGATCATATGGATAATAGGTAAAACGATTCTAAGCGAGCGAGAGCCTTTAGAGGAGTTTTGAAGGAGTCTAGATTCGAGAGAATTATTATGCCTTAATTCAGAGCACTGTTTATATGTAAATTGGTTGTTAATCATTGTGTTATCGGTTTTATGGTGAACCAATGTCTTAAGCTTAGTTTAATTGATTTGTTTGTGTTTTCATTCCTATGTTTAGTACTAATTAGTATTTTAGTCGATTACAATTTCAAATGCTCCTTACAACAGAATAACTTTTTAAAACTAGTAACAATTCGGTGTCTACCTGTGGATTTGATCCCTGCTCCCTAGCTACATTAGATGGAGTCATAAGTGTATTTTTGCTAGGTACGCGACTAGCCTTTCAAGTTTTAGCGTCGTTGCTGAGGAGGCAATTGTTTTATTTCTAATTATGTTATTTTGTTTATCTTTGTTACTTTTTCATCTTAAAGAAGGAATCGTTCTTTAGGACAGTTACTTACGATTTTTTGTAGTTTCTATGCTTGTGTAGGTTCTTGATTTACATGACTGAGTGGGTTGATCCTGACCCAGAAAGAACATTACATAAGAGCAAATACGGAAAGAAGTGAAAAGAAGGAGATTGAAAATCTCCGAGCAGACGGTAGCTTATTGTTCTTGATTCTTGTTTGAACTAGATATCACTCCGTTGGATACTAAAGAAGGAGATATGTCAGAATCCAACAATAACAATGAAAGCAAAGGTCTTCCACCGCTGCTGCCAGCACGATCATTGAGGAATTATTCCCAACCCAGTTCGGCAACAGTAGGAAATGGTTATCGGGTTCCTGATACAAATGCTCTTAGTTTTGAATTGAAGCCAACTTTGGTGAATATGGTAGAGATGAACCAGTTTGTTGGAACGTTGATGGAGGATACAAATTTTCACTTGACTAATTTCCTCCAATACTGTAATATTATCAAGCAATCCAGTGTTACTCAGGATTATATTAGAAGGATGATGTTCCCATTCTCGTTGAAGGACAAAGCTCGCACTTGGTTGAACAGTCTTAAAATGGATACTATTACTAGTTGGGATGATGTAGCTCTCATATTTCAAAGGAAGTATTACCCTCTGGAGCGAACCGCGACCCTTCAAAGCAAAATCTTGAATTTCAACTAAGAGAAAGATGAGACATTGTATGAGGCATCTGAAAGGATAAAGGATTTGTAGAGGTTATGCCCACATCATGGTCTTGAGTAGTGGTTCCTGGTCCAGTCATTCTATAATGGGATAGGGAACGAGAGCTAGAAATTGCTAGATTCTGCTGTTAGTGGTCGATTCATGAACCAAGAGGTTAATGTTGCTTATTACTTCATTGAAGAAATTGCCATTCATAATTCTCAATTTGGCAATCTTAGAGGGCATTCAAAGAGGGGTGGAAAGCATGTAGTTGATGAGAAGCATGAGAGTTTGACTTCAAAAATCGCAATAAGCCAAAAGCTCGACAAGATTAGCTAGTACCACACCTTCTCCACCGATGTCTGTAGCTGCGATGGCTGCCCTTTCAGCATGTGCTGACCCCTTTTGCGATTCATGTGGTTTGTTTGGTCATAATGCCTAGTCATGTCACAGTTCTATGGAGAAAGTATGTGCGTTTCAAGCTTACAAGAGCAACCAATTTTCCAACACTTACTATCCGAGTTGGGAGGTTCATCTAGACTTCTCTTACAAGAACATCAGCAATGTGCAGAACCCACATCCATTCATACCACATAATTAGATGCAGCAATTTGCACCAATACAACCACCTGGGTTCGTTAGAACACCACACACAGGGCCGCCGCCACCATAGGCGAACAATGAGATTTCAGAGTTGAAGAACATGATGCTCAAGATGTTAAAGACCATGGAGGTAATACAAGCTCACAACAAGCAATTGGAGATTCGGCTAGCACAGATTGCCCAGTCGACAACTTAGTCGCAACAGGGTCATCATCTACCATAACTTGCCCCGCCGGCCTCATTAAGAGACCGCTGCAATTCTATAACCATTAGGAGGGGTACTCACTATGAGGGTCCGAAGATGCTAATCGATGATGCTGATTTTGATCCTACAACTCGAACTGGGAAGTCCAATAGTGTGGTGATTGAAGAGATCAATGTAGAGAAGACTCTCGAAAAGGATGATAAAGCTATTTCAAAGAAGGCCACTGAATCTGGCAAGCCTTCTAACATGATGACACCTCCTAAGGTTCCACTGCCCTTCCCTCATAGGGTAGATAGGAGTAAGAATGACAACCATTTTCATGAGTTTCTCGATATTGTCAAAAACTTGCAAGTTACTGTACCTTTTACTGATCTAATCAAGCAGGTACCCATATACACTAAGTTTTTGAAAAGCATATTGATCAGGAAACATAAAATGAGTTTAGTGGAGACTGTAGCTTTAACTACAAAATGTAGTGCAATTTTGCAGAATAAGTCTCCACCAAAGCTCAAGAATCCCGGAAGTTTTTCTATTCGTTGCAACATTACCCCACACTTTGACAAAATATTGTGTGATTTAGGGGCTCACTATAAGGAAATTGCTGGTTAGCGAAGGACTTTTTCCGATAGAACGAAATTTCGTTCGATTCCATCGCAATATTCCAACGGATCTAAATTATGTCTGAAATTTGCGACTGATTAAAAACCATTACTACGGAAATCCAAAAAAAGCTAGAAGAATCCAATTTGCGACAGAATTTTCCATTGTAAATTTACGATGGAATAGTTTTCCATCGCAAATGACCTTTTACAATTACAGAATTCCAAGACCCTAATTATATATAAACCCCCACCAACCCAATCCTCCCTCGCGCGCCTCACTTTCTCTCTATTCTTTTACTTCTATTTTCTTTAATTTTCATAACTAAATCCTCCTGATTTCTTCTACAACTCCAAACTTCTTTAATTTCCTCTTTACACCTTCCATCTTTCAATTCTTATTTCCATTTTTGCCGACAAATTCCTAAACACAGTCTTGGCCTCAAATTACTTGCATTCGTTCAAAATAGTCAAAAGTAGCCCAAGATTTAGTTTTTAAGCCGAATTTGACCATAAAAACCTAGATCTAGGATTTCATGGTAAACTTCGAAGGTTGATTTTTATTAAGGTAAGTTCCTGTTTTTAGTTTTATTTTTCGTTTTTTTGGTTATTATCATTCGATAGGTTGGTTTGATTTGTTCTTTTTTGGTGGATTTTGGTTCGACTTTTTCATTTTTGGTGGATACTAGTTTAATTTTTTCGTTTTTTGTGAATTTTGGTTCTATTTTTTCGTTTTTGGTGGATTTTTGGTTCGCTTTTTTATTTTCGATGGATTGTGGTTATTTGGGTTTGTTTTGGTGTTCATATGGTGGTTTTGGGGTTATTTTTTTTGGGTAGGATCTTGTGTGTTTTTGGGTGTTTGTGGGTGGTTCCAGGTGAGCATTTGGTTGGCTTGTTTTTTAAGTTATGGTGAGGTGGTTGTTGGTTTTTCGTGTAAGCAAATGGTTTTGCATTTGGGTCTGGGTGTTTCTGGATGAGGGTTTTTGGGTCTAGGTTGGTGGGTTTTTGGGTCTTAGTGGGTAGTTTTCTAGGTCTGGGTGGAACTGGGTGAGGGTTAGTGAGTCAGCCAGGTGGGTTTATGGGTCAGTGTGAGGGTTGGTGTGTGTGTGTAGGGGGGGGGGGGTGTTTGGGGTGGTGGTGGAGTTCTAGTGGGGTTTCTGGTGCGTTTAGGTGGTTAGGGGTGGTGGTTCAGTGTTGGGTTGGTGGGGTTCTGGTGGAGGGTTCCGGTTCGTCTAGGTGGTGGTTCAGCGTGGGGTTGATGGTTAAGGGTGGTGGTTACTCGAGGTGGTGGGGGTGGCTTTTGCTGGCTCATCACTTTTTTAATTTATTTTAGTTTTGTTTTCCGATGGAAATCAAACAACCCATTTTGTCGAGAATGCATTGAAATTCCGTCTAAAAAATTTTGCAACGGAAATCCTATCGCAAAGTTGCAGTTTTGCGACAAATAATATTCTGAATTTCTGACGGATGGTTTCTGACGGAATTCCGTCGCAAATGAAAATTTAACCTTTTGCGATGGATTTAGTTGTCAAAAATGACTTGTTTTCTTGTAGAGGCTAGTGTTAGTGTAATGCCATTGTCCATTTGCAGGAAGTTGAACATGGGTTCTTTAAAGTTTACTAACATTACCTTGCAGATGGCCGACAGAACTGTGAAATATCCAAAATGTATTTTGGAGGATTTTCCGCTAAGAGTGGAGAAAATATTATCTCTGTTGACTTTGTTGTGATAGGTGTAGATGAGGATGCCCATATACCCATTATTTTATGTAGACCGCTTTTGAATACTATAGGTGTCATGATTGATGTGAAAAATGGAAGTCTAAATGATACTGTAGGAGATGACAAGGTTACTTTTAACATTGATTTATAGTGCTTTAAAGATTCTCATGTTAGAGTAGTCTTGTTATAGAATCAATGTCATAATAAGGTTGTTTGTGATGATTTGCCTCGATCCCTTAAAAAGGATCTTTTAGAGTTCGTATTATGTTTGGATTCTGTTGCAGGTTAAGGCGATGTTGAGACTGGCAAGCTGATACAGGATCTCATTGGAGGGGATTTGAGTCCAAAAGCGAGCCATAAATTTCTGGAGTTACCACAAAGAGTTTGCTCTATGAAAGAGGTAACACCACCCGAGTTGAAACCCCTCACCTTTAATTTGAAATATGCATTTCTTGATGAAAAAGTACTATATCTGATTATTGTCAGTGCTTCTTTTACCAATAGCCAACGTGAGAAATTGTTATGTGCTTAAATGTCATTAAAAGGCTATTGGATATACTATTGATGACTTAAAATGATATTAGTCCTTATTATTGCATGCATCGTATTCATTAGAGGAAGATCATAAACCATGCATACTGAGTTAGCATCGTTTGAATCCTAACATGTAAGAGGTAGTTAAGGAATTGGTTATTAAATTACTTGATGCTGGCATTATTTATTATGTTCATGATTCTAAATGGGTTAGTTCATGTAGTGCCTCACAAGGGTGGAACCACTGTTGTGTGTAATGATAAAAAATGAATTGATCCCACTAGAGTTGTTACAGGTGGGGCATGCGCATCAATTATCAAAAATTGAATACCGCCACTAAGAAAGATCACTTTTTTCTCCCTTTGATTGATCAAATGCTTGAAAGGTTAGGTAAGCATAAGTATTTCTATTATTTGGATGGATATTTGAGATTTTTCCAAATTTCTATTCATCCGGATGATACAGATAAAATTGCATTTACATGTCCTTATAGTACTCTTTTATATCGTAGAATGCCTTTTGGTTTGTGTATTACACCTGCTACTTTTCACGTTGCATTATGAGCATTTTTTCTGAGTTCATTGAGTCCATCATGGAGGTCTTCATAGATAATTTTAGTGCTTATGGAACTTCAGTTGATGCATTTTTTGAAAATTTGACTAAAGTGTTTTTAAGATATGAGAAAGTAAATCTAGTTTTGAATTTGGAAAAAGTGTCACTTCATAATTACTGAAGTAGTACTTGAGCATTTAATTTCTAAACATGGCATTGAGGTGGACAAGGCAAAGATACAGGTAATCGAGCAACTTCCCCCTCCTGTGAATGTCAAGGGGGTAAGAAGCTTTATGGGTTATGCAGTTTTTTTACCGTAGGTTCATCAAGGATTTTTCTAAAATTGTGAAATCACTAACCTAATTGTTTTAAAAAAAGGTTGATTTTGACTTTACTGATGAATGTCTTAAGTCTTTCAACAGGATAAAATAGGCACTGATCTCTGCACCCGCCACCCATCATACAGTCTCCCGACTGGGACCTCTTGTTCGAAATAATGCGTGATGCTAGTGATGTAGTCAATGACGTTCTAGGACAAAGGAAATACAAAGTTTTCATGCCATCTACTATGCTAGCAAGACTTTGGATCAAGCTCAAGTAAATTATGCCACAACTGAGAAGGAGTTGCTTGTAGTTGTTTATGCACAAGATAAGTTTCGATCCTACCTTTTGGGCTCGAAAGCTATTGTTCAAACTGATCATGCCGCCCTTAAGTACCTCTTAGGAAACAAGGAAGTGAATCCAAGGCTTATTAGGTGGATCCTGTTATTGCAAGAGTTTGGCCTTGAAATGCATGACAAGAAAGGAGCGGAGAATGTGGTAGTTAATCACTTGTCTATAATTCGTTTTGATGATGGAGAGATCGCTCCTACTGATGACTCATTCACAGATGACCACTTGCTCGCCGTTCCAATCAACTCTCCATGGTTCGTCGATTTTGCCAACTATATTGCTGGAGGTATTTTACCTCCTAATCTCCCTTCGCAGCAGAAGAGGTGGTTCTGACATGATATATGAAGATATTTTTGGAATGATCAAAATTTGTTTCAAGAGTGTGCTAATGGTTTGTATCGAAGATGTGTTCCTAATTGGGAATTTTATGTTGTCCTCAGTCATTACCATTCATCACCATATGGAGGCCATGCTGGGCCTTCCAAGACCGTGTTTATGTGATCTAATCTGGTTTCTATTGGCCTACTCTTTTGAAAGATGCTCGAGATTTTGTGCTATCTTATGGTGTGTGTCAAAGAACCGAAAATATTTCTAAGTGCCATGAGATGCCTCAAAATGAGATACTAGAAGTGGGAAATTTTGACGTATGGGGAGTTGACTACATGGGAACATTTCAATCTGCTACAGGGAATCGGTTCATATTAGTGACGAGGGTTCCCATTTCCATGAAAAGCATCTTATTGAGCATCTTGCGAAGTATAAAGTTTATCATCGAATCGGCTTAGGTTATCACCCACAAACAATCGATCAAGTGGAAATTTCAAATCATGAGATTAAATTAATCCTAGAAAAAGACTGCTGCAAAAGCTATGAAGGATTAGAGTAGCAAGATCCATGATGCTCTATGGGCATATGGAACGACATTAAAGACGCCTATTAGTACATCTCCGTATAAGTTTGTGTATGGGAAGGTGTGTCACTTTTTTGTGGAGCTAGAATATAAGGCATGTTGGGCAGTGAAGGAATTAAACATGGATGTTAAGCTTGAAGGTAAGAAGTAGCTACTTCAATTGAACTAGTTAGATGAGTTACATTTGAGAGCGTACGATAGCGCAAACGTATATAAAGAGAAGACTTAAATATGGCACAATAAAAGAATTACAAAGGAGTTTGCAATTGGGGACAAGGTGCTCTTATTCAATTCTAGGTTGAAGCTTTTTCGTAAAAAGTTAACATCTAGGTGGAGTGGACTGTTCTTAGTCACTATGGTGAGAAAATATAGCTTTGTTGAAGTTCAAAATGACAAATGACAGAAGTTCAAAGTCAATGGCCATCTAAAGCATTACTATGAAGGTGACATAGTTGGTTTGGTTAAGGAAGTCACTTTCCACGACCCAACTCCCCTGTGAGCTACAAGGTAACACGGTCAAGCTAATGACCTTAAACAAGCACTTTGAAGGAGGCGACCCGTAAGTAGTCAATATGATGAGCAAATATGGCTTCATTGAAGTTTAAAATGACAAAGGAGAAAAGTTTAAAGTCAATGACCATCATAGTTTAGTAGCTTATTCGTAGGTTTTTTTTTTTTTTTTTGTAATTTAGTTTACCTTTGGTTCGATTGTTAGTGGGTGAGTGTAAGGAACTAACAAGTTTGTCAAGATTTCCTTGAGTATTACAGGTTTAGGTGAATGTACGTGGAGAAAAGAGGTAAAGAAGGGCCAATGAGCACCACGCCCAGCCACCCAGGCGAACCGCAAGGCAGCCAGGCGGATTTCACTACCCCCAGGCGCACATCACATTTTTCAATACTTAAAAATAAAATGAAATTTTGGCAAAAAAGCAAGAGGATCATTGTGTCCGGGCGGCTAGGCGAGAAGCACCCGAGCCGGGCAGATTGAGGGGCAACCAGGCACGCATCACGATTGCCATGACTAAGAACTTTTTAAAAAAATTTTGGGAAAAGTGACCTGGACTTCACCATACCCGGCTAGCCGGGCGGGCTTCAAGGGACCGGGGCGGATTGATGATTAATCGAACGTGCGTCACGATTTTAAACACTTAGAAAAATTTTCACCCTCATCATTCTGCCCGGGCAGTCGGGCCTGCTGCACCTAATTCGGGCGAAATGAGCCCTAGTGATGTGTCTAATATTTATATTATTTTTCTACCCAATTCCCTAATGATTTATGGACTGACCGGGCTCATTTGAGCTAATTTTCATGCTAATAGTGTTCTTTTAGTGTTTTGTGTGGTTTTGTAAAGTTTTATAGGAAACGACCAATTTTCGGTTGATTTTACTACCTAATTTCGGCACTTGAGAGATAAAGATCACTTATGAGAATTTGGAGAATCATTAGAGACATTTTACAACTCATTGGAACAAATTTGATGTCTCACATGACAAGTTGGAGAAATATTAGAAGTTAAAGTGAAGAAGTATGAAATTTAGAAGTNTCGTAGGTTTTTTTTTTTTTTTTTGTAATTTAGTTTACCTTTGGTTCGATTGTTAGTGGGTGAGTGTAAGGAACTAACAAGTTTGTCAAGATTTCCTTGAGTATTACAGGTTTAGGTGAATGTACGTGGAGAAAAGAGGTAAAGAAGGGCCAATGAGCACCACGCCCAGCCACCCAGGCGAACCGCAAGGCAGCCAGGCGGATTTCACTACCCCCAGGCGCACATCACATTTTTCAATACTTAAAAATAAAATGAAATTTTGGCAAAAAAGCAAGAGGATCATTGTGTCCGGGCGGCTAGGCGAGAAGCACCCGAGCCGGGCAGATTGAGGGGCAACCAGGCACGCATCACGATTGCCATGACTAAGAACTTTTTAAAAAAATTTTGGGAAAAGTGACCTGGACTTCACCATACCCGGCTAGCCGGGCGGGCTTCAAGGGACCGGGGCGGATTGATGATTAATCGAACGTGCGTCACGATTTTAAACACTTAGAAAAATTTTCACCCTCATCATTCTGCCCGGGCAGTCGGGCCTGCTGCACCTAATTCGGGCGAAATGAGCCCTAGTGATGTGTCTAATATTTATATTATTTTTCTACCCAATTCCCTAATGATTTATGGACTGACCGGGCTCATTTGAGCTAATTTTCATGCTAATAGTGTTCTTTTAGTGTTTTGTGTGGTTTTGTAAAGTTTTATAGGAAACGACCAATTTTCGGTTGATTTTACTACCTAATTTCGGCACTTGAGAGATAAAGATCACTTATGAGAATTTGGAGAATCATTAGAGACATTTTACAACTCATTGGAACAAATTTGATGTCTCACATGACAAGTTGGAGAAATATTAGAAGTTAAAGTGAAGAAGTATGAAATTTAGAAGTAAAGATTTTGATCACTGTCCACTATTTTGGTCATATCTCAAAATATATATATATTATTGATCTGATTCTAGTTTCATTGGAAATAAGATTCAAATATCTTTCCAACGGTAGGTCATACGCCCTATGGAACGTCCTGTAGCAAAAGTTATAGCGATTTCAAAATGATACTGAATTTCAGAAGCTTCTGTTTCATGATGCGGGCACATTAGAACAAAATTCTTTTGTTCTATGCCGGCGCAGGTCATGTTTTTTTGGCTATTTTGCTGGGAGATCAACTTTTGCGTAATTAATTATTAAAAAGCCCATTAGGCTTGTATTTAAGGCACGATTTCCTAGGAGCACAGGATATACTTTTCATTATTAGTTTTTCTAGTTTTAAAATCCTAAGTAGCTCTCTTAATTACTTTCTCTCTCTAGATTAGATTAGTTTAGTTTATTTTTAGTGAAGAATTTACAATTCAATTCAAATTTCTTTCCATTCAAGTTTGGTAATTTCTTTTCTCTTTCTTTGTCAATTATTTATAGTTTATGTTTATTAGTTCATGTTAATTAGTTTTTGTTTGTTAATTAGATTATGATTGTTTATTTAGTTAATTATTGTTCTTATTTGTTTATGATCATGAATTTAAATTTGTTTATTGTTTTAGTTTTTATAATTATGTNTAGTTTTTATGATTATGTGTGAGTAATTTGTTTTCTAGGGTTTAGGGGATCCATGAACTCATTAATGGACTAGTTTAATTTAAATCGATTAGTTCCTGATTAGTAATTAGATTCCTATTATTGATTTCTATCGATTGTAATTAAATTGTGCGCAGATTTAGTTGTAAGTTTGGTAATTGTAGAAATTGAGGCCGAGAGGTAAGATTACCACAATAAGACGACCGAATAATAGGCAAAACGAGTCTATGCGAGCGAGAGCCAGTAGAGGAGTTTTGAGGGAGTCTAAGTTCGAGAGAATTAGTGTGCCCTAGTTTAATGAATTTTGTGGAATTGATTAGTTTATGTTTTATGAATTTATTATTGTTCTGGTGACCGATTGCCTAGTTTTAGTCAATTGAGTCAATTCTTAGTTTAATTTCGTTATTAGTTTTTTTAGTTAATATTAATCATGATCATAACCAAGGCCCTTTTCACAGTTTAAACTTTTTAGTACTAGTAGTGTTTCATTGCTCCCTGTGGATTCGATCCCTACTTCCCTAGCTATATTAGTAGTGTTGTTTGGTTTATTTTTAGCCGGTCGGATTGCTCCCCCCCCCCCTCCATCCCGACGCCCTCCCTCCCCCAAACCCCCATCCCTCTTCTCCCTCAATTTTCACTTCTTCTTCTTTGTTTTCTCATCTCACTCTCATATTCTCTCTCATAAAACCCTAATTCTCCCATTTTACCCTAATTTCAAATCCCCATATCTCACATTCTCACTCATCTCTACTATAGTTCTCTTCAAATTTTCACCATTCTTTTTTGTTTTTTTTTTTCAATCTATCACCACCAAAATCATCAAAACCCACAAAAACACCATAAGCCACAAACCCTACCTTTCCAAAAAAAAAAAAGAAAAATTCTTGCATACCTTCTTGCCTTCTTAGAGAACAAGAGGTAAAGCAAGTGGATTAACAAGGATAAGGGAAACTCAACCACGGGGTGACGAGATTCCACGTTACCCTGGTTATCCTATGGTAAGTTTTTTTTCTCATGAACAACAAGAAAAATTTATTAAAATTAAAAAATGTCCTATTGTTCTAACTTGTTTCATAGATCATACATTATTGCATGCTCTTGGTATTGCCGATGAAACAAGGAAATGTTTGAAAAATATGAGTATGGAGTTATTTTTCACTATGGATGTGCCTACATACACCTATATCACCTATGAATTCATGTCTAGCTTTAGAATTGATCAACCAAACCCCAGTAGGCCTGTTAAGGGAGTAGCATTCCGTTTGTTCGGAGTTGAGCAATATGAGAGGTTAGAGGATTTTGGTTTAATATTTTTATAGGTAAGAAGAGGGCCCCTAACGGCCCTAAGGACTTTAATGATGTTGAATTGTGGAATGTATTGACGGGTCAAACAATGTAGAGTTGGCAACATAACACAGCGAATTTGATTCATTAACCTTCGGCTCACATTATTCACAAACTAATGGGTTGGACTATTTTTGGGATCATGAGGCTCATACGATTACTACTAGGGATATTATGGTTATGGAGAAATATTTGTTGTGTGGTTCGTGCCCGTATCGTATCCTTGTTAACCATCACTTTGTTGTTCATATGCAAACACAATGTAACACATTTGCAGGATTGGATAAAAATGGTAGGAAAACGGTGTATAATATTGTCTTTGGAGGATTAATTACTTTGATTGCTCGTATATACTTGATCGACCTTGATGTTCACCACATTCCAATGCCGAGTACTCGGTATTTGGATTTGGATTATTTCACTGCTTGTGACTGACTCGGTTTGATTAGAGGGCAACATTTCTGATGGTATGTTGGTTCTGACAAGAGGGCATATGTTCTTTTGCCCAACCCCACACTCACTGGGTTAGCCCCTGATAAAAAATCATGGACTATGCCCCTTATTTATCCTGAGGGCACTCCCATCGCTAGCTAGCGGACTTATGTTGGCCGAGGGGCTAGCCAGCCTTCCAGTTCCCGGTGTACACAGGAGCTCGGGCCACAATTTACTTATGAGAGCAATGGGTCTTGGAGAAAGGCCATGGGTCAGCTCCTGGACCAATATAGTAGCTTCTAGATTCAGCAGTATTAGTTGATGGACCAGTTCTCTACCTTCCAGCAAGATCGTCATTTGGCCATGTATCCCATAAATGATTAATTTGCAAGGCAGGGGGTGCTCCAACCAGCAGGTCCTCATCCATCCTGGTATACTTATCCCTAGGTTGGTTTTGGTGTCCATGGGGAGGGTACTAATCGGATGGGTGGTGGCGGTGATGATGATGATGATGATGATAAAGATAATGTAGGTAAGGATGCTGATGAATTCCTCAAGGAATTTGTTTGAGATGATGTTTGTCCCTTACTCCCTTTAGCACTGAGGACATTGCTGAGTCCAGCTTGGGGGGGGGGGGAGTAAGTTTTATTTGCTTTCTTAGTTCATATTTTATTGCTTTCTAGTATAGTTTTTATTGCTTTTGTAGGATGTTGCATGTTTTCCAATACTCATTAGGAGTAGGATTTTACATGTGACAAAAAAATGTACTGCTTTCATAGATTAGTTTTATTCCTTATTTTACTTAGTAATTGATTGAATGATGATGAATGTGTAAAATTGGATAGATGGTGAGTTCCTTGTACCCCCCATTTTCATAAAATGTTTTTGATTGATTTGGACATGTGATGAGTTATGTTTTGGGAATTGCCAACATGGACTTGAACTTAATTTATCTTGAAGCCATTTCTTATCTTGCTAATATAGCCATGTGTAGAGTTGGGGTTTGAACTGTATTAACAAGAGGATTTAAGCCGCATTTGTTATCATATGCATGATTTCTTTTCATGTGTGCTTACTTCCTAGTCCTTGTATGATCCATGTTTTGACTTTGAACTCCAGTAGCTTGGCTTTGGTATGTTTCGTGTCTCGCGTGATAAAAGGCTTTCCATTTCTTTAGACCTTCCAGGCTACATCTTTAGGTGTTTTTTATTACATTATTTTCCCCTTGGACCAATTATTTGTTGCCTTGATCTTTCATTTCTTGTTTCAACCACATCACAATCCTTATTAGTCGTGCACTACATTTGTCTTGATATATGCCCAAGCTTAGGTTGGGTGAGTTGTATGATGGAGGTGATGTTGTTGTGGTTGTTTGGTGTAGATATTGGTGCTTCATTGATTTATGTACCACTTGAGGATGATGGTTTTGGTATTATTGATAGGTTGGGAAATTTAATATATTTGTTAAAGAGGTGTGTTGGAAGTGATGTTGAATTGTTGATATTATACTGAGGTTGTAATAGTAGTTTTTACTTAGTTTTAATTTATTGGCAAAAATCCAAAAAAAAAAAAATCAAAAATTTCCAAAAGTTCAAAAAATATTTTGAAAAATGAGAAAAATTCGAAAAAAAAAAACAGAAAATTCAGTTAACCTATCGAATTCCAACCCAAACTGAAACTGGTATGTGTTAGCTCGCTAACTCACAAAATAAAGGTATATATGTTATTTTGTTGCAAATATATAAATATAAATATAACTATTGAAAAATATGAGAAAGTATATGTATAGAGGGCCTCTGGCCCAAAGGACTACTTCCTTTTTTTTTAAACTTAAAAACTACTCATTTTGACTTGAAACATAATATTCTTGACTTGAAATTAATATTAATTAAGTGACTTAAAAGATATGTAATGTGACATGGTAAAAATTGTGACTTGAAAAATGCCTACTTTAACTTGAAAATACATGTCACCGACTTAAAAACATTTTTTGCGAAATTACAAGTTTGTCCTCCTCTGGACCAACTTACCTCGGGATATATACTTTCTTGGAAAAAAAATATACTACTCAAGGTGTGAAATCATCATCACACATTCATGCATTGCATTAAATTGGGGTTGTCTAAGCCACTTTGATAGGATGGTTAATTAATTAAGTCAAACACTATTAATATTCTGATTTCTATTCCCTTCTTGTGGGTTCCATTAATACAAAATGCAAGTTTAAACTTTGTCGTAATTATATGGCGGCTTTAATTAATTTTTTAATGACCCCTTAAAAAGGTACTTCAAGTTGAAGTAAAGTGAAAAAAAATAATGATAAAAAAAATGAAAAATGGTAATTAAGAAATAGAAGGGAAAAAAGTGGTGGTAGAGTAGTAGGATTTTTTAGGTTATTTTTTTAAGTGACAGATAAAAATGCAGGGTTAATCCACATGGAATCACACATGATGAAACTTAAAACACTCACATGCTAACCATGTTACTAAGTTAACCTTTTGTCTCTCACGTAACTTTTTTCTATTTTCAGACAGCAAATATTATTGCCACATGGATCTAAACCCCTTTCTTTTTATTAATTTTTTTTTCATGATTTTTTTTTCCAAAGAGTCGCATAAATTTTGCTAAGCTTTTTTACAAATAGAAAATAGAGCAAATATGATATGGTCGTCATAGAGAGTACTAACTATTTCCCTTTTGTAATACATTTCCATGTCATGTTAAAATCTTATAATACCTTCCTTTTACGATTGTAATTTATGAGTATTTTTGTAGAGATATAAAAAATTTATTTGTTACGATTTACAAGTATATAAAATGAAGGTAGTAAAAGACTTATGGACAATCTGACCCACATTTTATCTGAGTCGATAATTATATATTAAAGTAGGTCATTTTTTCTTGATATATGATAATTTTTCTTTCAATTTTTTTCCGCCAAAACTTCATCAATTACTATCCCTTTTCCTAATATCGGGCTCTGACAAAATTAATGTTTTGTAAGGATGTTCCTTATACATAATGCTTCAAAATATACTTTTATACTGCTCGTAGAAGTGTAGAACTTATTCACTTATTACTCCTTATATTATATTGTACGGGATTAGCAGAATGAATATTGCATATATTCGGTGTACAATAAAACTAATGTACAATGACTAACTTGAACCAGTTTTTATTAACTAAAATCAAATTTTTGGTAACTTTAAAATCATTGAAGTTTTATTGAATATTTTGAACAAATAACGTTTATATATATACAGCATAATAAGGTGTATTTATTTATTAAAATTGAGTTTTTTACATTAAAAAGTAAGTAGGTGCATGGTAAGGTGAGTTAATTTTAAGTTAACGAGTACTCAAAAAAATATTACTCAAACCCAATAAAGTATAACTTGAGTTGACACTATATATTAACTAGAGTGCACAAAAATATAACTTATGCATATAAAACTTTGTCGGAGTAATATAGTAAAGAAATAAAAAGAATATTTTAAAAAATGATTCACTTAAATTATTTACTTTAGATGGGTCCACATGAAGGCACTAGGTATGTTTAGCTTTTTTTGTGTGCCATTCTAATAATTAAAGTGTATTATACAATAAGTCAATATTATATTTCCCATTGTTGACGTAAAAAGGGTAGTATATGATAAGTTGATAATTGTGGGAAAATGAGGGTGGAAGCCGCAAATTTAATTGTTAAAAAATTAATTAGGATTCCTATGTCCTTGTTGTCACTATTTTATTCTCCCTTTGCTTCCATTTGGTGGATTATTATGCTGACTTAAAAAGTATTCTCAATTTGTAAGGAGGAAAACATGTTTGAGTGGCTTTATTTTCCTATAACCTTTCATTTTAGGCTTACTCTTTTTTGCTCTTTAAAATTAGAAGGAAAATTAGCAATGATAATGATCATAATGTTCATGTTGTTTTAAAGTATGTGAAACCAATTAGTAGTAGGGCTGGTTTTGGACTTTTAGGTGAAACATAGTGTAATTCTTGATTTTTGGGAGTTTTCCTAAAGTATCGTAGGTTGTGTTACATTGTTCCCCTTGGGAGAAAAATAAATAAAAGGTTGGAGTTATAAGTTATTTGATGTGAGTTTAATTAAGTCTCATTCTAAAAAAAAGTGAAATATGCTAAAGGGTCACACCACCTGGTCGTCAGACGGCCCAAGTCCCAACCCAACTATTATAGTGTCAATTTTCTGAAATGCTAAACGTCGTCCGGAAATTCCTTATTATCATCCGTATTTAGGCGCAGGTATCCTGTCAGCTGCATCTAAATCAGACACATGTCTCAAATTTATTTATTTATTTATTTTTAAATTGAGACCTGCGTCTAGATCAGACGCAGGTATCATTTGGTCCACGGTAGTTTAATAGGCTCTTTTTCAAATAGCCATAACTTTTATTCTAGAACATTCTACGAGGTTTACAACCTACCATTGGAAAGCTCTTTGAATCTACTTTCTAACGCAACTAAAATCATGTTAATCCAAGTTTTAATTTGTGAGATATGGTCAAAACAATGAGAGGTGGTCATATTACAATCCGTTTTCACAGGGTCTTTTTCAAATGGCCATAACTTTTTCTCCAGAACATTATACGAGGCGTACGATCTACCGTGGGAAACCTATTTGAGTATAGTTTCCAATTCATTTAGAATCATGTTAATTGGAATTATAATTTGTGAGACATGATCGAAACCGTGAGAGATGGTCATATTACAATCCGTGTTTACTACACAAAGTGTATTCTACCACCCACGCCTCTTTCGTTTTCCTTCATTACTACATCCTCACCCATATACATCATATTTTACCCCCATGACTCCTTAAACCTCTTGTTGAAGTTGGTTTTTTGGATGGTGAGATGTGTTTGAGTTGTGAGTTGGATGGATGGTAATATGTGGTTGATCGAGTTGGTGTTTGAATTGGTGAGAGTGATGGTGGTTTAGAGAAAGAAGTAAAGGGAGAGTGTTAGAGGGAGGAAAGAAGAGGGAAGGGCAATTGTGGAAAGTTAGTACAAAATACGGGTGAAGGTTTTTACGGGCGATGTTTAGCAATCCCCGTCAATTTTTTCCCCCACTTAATGTAGATTTGGCAAAAACAAACTCATGCAAATTTTTACACTATATCAAGCAAATTTTAAACAAACTCATGCAAATTTTAAACAATTTGATCCAGATTTAACACAATATCTAGCAGATTTAGATAATATCATCAAATTTTTACATACTATGAAGTAGATACTAAATAAAATCATCCCGATATTACATAACTCCCAACAGATTTTAATTAGTGGTCTGATAATCAGGCTAGTCTCACCCAAAATTAGTTTCTCAATATGTTAAGTGCGTTGTTATAATTATAATTGAGTAGGTCGTAGCATATGCTATGTTTCTCACATCAAAAAATCAAAAAGCCTTTCATGCCCAGTCAGGGTAGTCTCAAACAAGTTGGGAGCTTGTGCTAATTTAACAAGTTAGTCCCCTAAAAAAAAAATTTGATTCAATGTTTTGTTAGACACGTTCATACGTTGTGTACATATTTACATTTCAATTGAGATAATTAATTCTCTAACACACTTTCTCGTTAATGTATGACGATGATACTCTCATTATTTTTTTATTTTTTTTACTTGCTACACGGAGACTAAAAAACCCTTACATATTTTAGACTAATGTAGCAAATAAATAAATAAATAAAATAGAAGGGGTATTTGAATTGGTAAAAAGCGTAAACCAATAAAAAATTACTAGTAAGAAAATGACGAAAAAAATCACATAATACTCCAAGAAAATATTGTCTTGTTCTAATTTTCGAATACAATATATTAGTTCTCCAACTAATGAAATTAACTAATCCAATTTTTTGTTGCTGGTTGGCTGATATTATGCTCTACATATTGCATCATGTTTGCTACAAATTTAGTGAGTTTGTAATTACTGCAAGGCTAGATCCAGTGCGGTGGAGCTGTTTGCACCCCTAATGGCTAATAGCTGACCATTTGTCCACTGTAGTTGCTTAATTAATCATCTTTAACAATACACCAAGAGCTCAACTGAATTCCAGCTTGTAAGAATGTTCATTTGAATCTAACAATCTGAAAGGTTAGGTATTAGATTTTTTTTCGATTTGTTTAATATACATTTTTATCTATCCCAAAAAAGGTCGGATAACTATCTGAGACCTTATTAGGAAAGCAAAAGATTAAGCTGAAAATGACACGAAAACTAGTAAGTGCAATTAACGAAATAATCATATCTAATCCGAGTGAGTCAATCCGTAAACTGAGCGATCTGATCTAAAAGGCATAATTTTTACATGTTTTTAATATCCAAGAAATAAAAAAGGTGATCCATATCCGATCTAATAATTTCGAATACAAGCACAACCTGAAGTATCAAAAATTAAAAATTGAGAAAATTATCCGATTTTTTGAATCATATCACTCACATCATGGATCGGATCGCTCAACCGACAATGTTAAACACCCCTATCAAATAGAAATCCTTATGATTTTTTTTCCACTTAATTACGTTGTCAAACTATTAGGCACGATATGATCACAGTGACATCGCCAATGAGTTTTGCTATTGCCACTGTTGCCCTGCACCTTGTCAATGAGTTATTTAAGGGTCCAAATATTTAACTAATAATAGTTTACATAGTTTCATGTCATTTTCATGTACTTCCTATAATTTATAAATAAAATAAAATTTTAACATCTTCAAATATATTAGTCGGAAACTTGATTGATTTGTATGTATTGGCGACTCTAAAAAAAAGTTCACTATCTATGAAGATGACGATTTCGTATACGCTTTTCTAAATTATAACCTAATAAAGTGATAAATTAAAATTTCATTTCTATATACGGTGTAATACGGAGTAATATATTTTCTAAGCCCTTAAAATTTATTGAATCAACAAAAATTTATATTAGATAGTGCATTATGAATGTATGAAGCACTTCGTTTTATGTGTCATTCATTTATAAATAAAATTGAAGTTTTTAAGAAATCACCGTTTAAGATGTTATTTTTGTTGTACACATTGAAGTTTTTTTTACAAAAATTACCTTATATTTAAAACTAGTTATGAATAGGGCATGTTGACCCTAGGGGTTTTGATGGTGACAAACACATACTACTAATGGGTTACTTGTTTGATGTCAAGATAAACATATATTAGTAGTCGTTGTACCAACAGAAGAACTTGTCTCAAGTTCAGATGTCTCAAGTACGTATCGAAATAATTAATACATAATTCAGAAGATTTATACACTTGAGAATATTCAGAGAATATATGACAACAAGACTCCAAAGTATATTTTGAGAAGATATGGAAGATATATTCTAAGAAGATACCATAAAAGATCTTTGAATATATTTGGAAAAGATATACACAAAGATTATGGTAACAAATCTATGAAGAAAAGAAGATTGTGAATTTAATTGGAGAATGGATCTAAATTCACTTTATGAAGAATATTCACCAAGATATAGGTGAAGATATGAAGCGTGAAAACAAGGAAGGAAATCAGAGAAACCCTACTTGTAACTTCACTATAAATACTGAAGATCAGAAGAGAAGAAATTCAACCAAGACTTACGCACTTCATTGGAAGCATACAAGACTAGGTACAAGAGTCAGTTGTACTAGGATTGTGTTCAACTTTATGAGTCTGTAATCTTGAGTTCAAGGAAAGGAGAGTGATTTGAGTGAATCACTTGTAAAGAGAAAGAGAAGAACTCGTTCAAGGGAATAAGTATTGAGTTGTACTTAGAAAATAGAGAAGTACTGAGTTGTACTTAGAGAATAGAGAAGTACTGAGTTGTACTTAGAGAATAGAGAAGTACTGAGTTGTACTTAGAGAATACAGAAGGTTGGCCAAGCCACCAAGAGAGAAAGAGAAAGAGAAAGAGAAGAACTTGTTCAGGGGGAACTAGTTCAGGGAGAACAAGTACTGAGTGGTACTTAGAGAAGTCCGTACTAACTAGGATTGTAACAGAGTCGTTGGCCCTAGTTAGTAAAAAGAGAATTGAGTCAAAATCCCTAGTGGTCGAGGTTTTTTCCTTCCTATTGGGCCTAGGAAAGGTTTCCTCGCTAAAATCGCGTGTTCTCTACTTGTCTCTCACTCTCTCTATACTTGTCTCTACTTTACTTGTCTTTAGTTTAATTATTATTGTTTGTTAAAACTAACAGGGCACCTATGATTGATTTCTCCTTAGGCCTCGAAAATCTTAGAAACGGCCCTGGCCGAGTAATAGCTTGTTTGAGCTAGGCTTGATAGCTATTAATTGAGTTCGAGTCGAGCTTGAACATAGCCGAGCTTTTAAAATTGTTGCTCGACCTTAGCTCGTTTAAATTTGTAGTGTTTGAGCTCAATTCATTTAATTAAGCTCGTTTATTTTTCGAGCTTGAGCTCAAATCAAGCCTATGAGTAAACGAGATTATGAATAGACAAGCCTTCTACATATTTTGTAATCATCACTTTGCAAAATTTACTCAACAAAATATATATTAAAAGCAAAAATATAATCATTAATGAAAGTGAAACGTTTAATGCAATGCCAAATTATTCAAACAATTAAATTTAGATGGAATAAAATCTAATAGATTTTATTTATTTTTGTAATCAAAAATTTCAAATGATATTCAAAATGTGGCAATTCTGCAATCTTTCATGCATATGTGTATTGTGTATCTTCATGCGGTTTTCACTCAAGGTAGATTTCCTAAGCATCATTTATCACCTACACAATAGCTAGATCGAGCTAGAATGAGCTACAAACGAGTTTATAAACAATTTTGTTCACAAGCCTTAACAAACCGAATAATAAGTTTTTCGAGTAAAACTCGTTTATTAATTGAGCTTGAAATTTTTGTTCAGACCTGCTTACTTATATACGAACGAGCTTTGACAGAGCTTTGTCCAAACTTTTTCACAAGCTATTTATTAGAGGATTATCTCAACCAAAAACTTAAGCTAATGGTTGAGGCCCAGAAATAGTTTTATATACTCTATCACATCCTCTCACACGAGAGCCCGTTGAGCTTGAAGTGTGGATGTAACATGTTCTCCCCCCCCCCAATACCTTGTGCTTAATAAGTCCAGTTAAAAGGGATGGGTGGATGAGATTCGAACCCGTGACCTTTATATCACACTGGCGCTGACACCATATTAGAAGAGCATCTCAACCAAAACTAAAAGCTTAAGGTAAAGGTTGAAGTCAGGAATAATTTATATACTCTCTTATTATTCATGAGCTGATCAGTGTATCGGCTTATTGATATCCCTAAGTAGACGTTACGTTCCCTACATGAAAGCACGTTCACATGCATTGTTACGCTGATGGCCAGATAAGACCAACTAATTACAATTAATTTCATTCATTCTCATCATTGATCATAACTTCATAAGTTAGTTCTAACTTATTACTCCATTTCCCCTCTTTCTATTCCTCTCTCATTTATTCCTTAACTGTTGCTTTCCACCAGCTGTTTTTGTTCTCTTTTTGATTAACTGATTTCATTTTTATTTTACATGGAAAACACTTTCTTTGAGTAATATATTTAACTCTATAATTGTCAAACAATCATGATAATGCAATAGTGTACCATTTATTACTCCAAATATTGTGCGACTTATGTATATGTCACGAGGTTCATACAAGATGATACGTACGTTTGTGAACAACTCATGGACAACCAAGAAGTAAATGAACAAGACAGAACAGTATTTTGAAGATCCTTTACTAAACGAACTAAGGGCCTATTTACTTCACCTTAAAATCAGTTCAGTTCGGCTCAGCTCCGTTCAGTTTAGTTCAGTTCAGCTCTTCTTTTATTTTGCTAATCATTAATTCTTAATAAAAATTGTCAGTTTAGTTCAGCTCCAATCAGTTCAGTTCAACAGTTTTCAATTGAAGTAATTAGGCCTAAGTTCGAAAAATATCACACCCGACTTGTTTAGGCCTGTGAACAACTTTTTACAACTCGTTTAGAGCTTGTTCATCGTTTAGAGCTTGTTCATCAACTTGTTTATGGGCTCATTAATATTTTAAATTCTAACGATAGAGTAGAAAAAGAATCCAAAATAATTGAAAAGCTCATATTTCTATAAGATATTGATGTAAACGGTAAACCTTCGATCATGAATAAAAGAAATCTAAATTACGCAAACTAAAGATAGGCATTGAATAATATATAAATTTTTCCCGCACAATTTGTTTATTTAAATTGAGCTTGAATATAGCTAGCATGTTCAAGCTTGAGCTCAAGCTCAGCACACAAATGAGCAAGTTCGTGTTAGGCGCTAAGCGTGCTCCATCACTTCTTAACAGCACGCAGCTCGAATTGAACACTTGCTAAACTTATCAACTTAGCTAAAATAGGCAAATACTTGGCTCAGATGCACCCCTATCTATATATGTCACTCTAATTTAATTAAATGATCTAATTATCAAAAGATATACTTGTTGGAATTTATGCAAAAGATTAAACAAGTTTACTAACCTTGAAGTTCTTTTGGGAATAGAATGTCTTACCGTTGAGCTAAAAGTGTTCGTTCTATGAAAAATAAGTGTCTTAAATTGAAAGTTTTGAAAAGTTTTTCGTTGTTTATGTATATATGCCGACTTTATATTTTTGTATTTGCCGACATTGATGTCCGGCCAGATTAATTCAGGCGCGATGTGTAGGGATTGCTTTTTGGGCCAAGTCGTAACTGATATTCAATTGTATGATATTCGTCAGTTATGCAAGCCCTTCCACCTTCATAACTGTCATTTTTAGACTTTCAATCTTGTTTTTAATGACTGTTCAGTTGACCCTAGGGGTTTTGATGGTGACAAACACATACTACTAATGGGTTACTTGTTTGATGTCAAGATAAACATATATTAGTAGCCGTTGTACCAACAGAAGAACTTGTCTCAAGTTCAGATGTCTCAAGTACGTATCGAAATAATCAATACGTAACTCAGAAGGTTTATATACTTGAGAATATTCAAAGAATATATGACAACAAGACTTCAAAGTATATTCTGAGAAGATATGGAAGATATATTCTAAGAAGATACCATAAAAGATCTTTGAATATATTTGGAAAAGATATACACAAGATTATGGTAACAAATCTATGTGAATTTAGATGGAGAATTAATCTAAATTCACTTTATGAAGAATATTCACCAAGATATTGGTGAGATATGAAGTGTGAAAACAAGGAAGGAAATCAGAGAAACCCTACTTGTAACTTCACTATAAATACTGAAGATCAGAAGAGAAGAAATTCAACCAAGACTTACGCACTTCATTGGAAGCATACAAGACTAGGTACAAGAGTCAGTTGTACTAGGATTGTGTTCAACTTTATGAGTCTGTAATCTTGAGTTCAGGGAAGGGAGAGTGATTTGAGTGAATCGCTTGTAAAGAGAAAGAGAAGAACTCGTTCAAGGGAATAAGTACTGAGTTGTACTTAGAAAATAGAGAAGTACTGAGTTGTACTTAGAGAATAGAGAAGTACTGAGTTGTACTTAGAGAATAGAGAAGTACTGAGTTGTACTTAGAGAATAGAGAAGGTTGGCCAAGCCACCAAGAGAGAAAGAGAAAGAGAAGAACTTGTTCAGGGGGAACTAGTTCAGGGAGAACAAGTACTGAGTGGTACTTAGAGAAGTCCGTACTAACTAGGATTGTAACAGAGTCGTTGGCCCTAGTTAGTAAAAAGAGAATTGAGTCAAAATCCCTAGTGGTCGAGGTTTTTTCCTTCCTATTGGGCCTAGGAAAGGTTTCCTCGCTAAAATCGCGTGTTCTCTACTTGTCTCTCACTCTCTCTATACTTGTCTCTACTTTACTTGTCTCTAGTTTAATTATTATTGTTTGTCAAAACTAACAATTGGTATCAGAGCAGGTTCTCTTTTGGTTGTGTGCAGGTAATTCTGACGAGTGAATCCTGGAACCATGGCAAACAACGAGGAACGACTAACTGAAGGACATTCCACCGTAAGGCCTCCCAACTTCAATGGGAAATACTATCGTGAATGGAAAGCAAAGATGGAGACTTTTATTACTGCTGATAATTTCCAAATCTGGAAGGTGATTCGTGATGGTAATTTTGAAATTACCAAAAAGGATGAAAAAGGTGAACTTGTTCCTAAACCCGAAAGTGAATACGTGAAAGAGGACTATGAAAAAATTCAAATGAATGCTTCTGCATTAAAATACTTGCATTGTGGTCTTGGACCTCGTGAGTACGATCGTACGGCGGGGTGCAAGAGCGCAAAAGAAATCTGGGACTTTTTGCAAATAACTCATGAAGGAACAACTGAAGTTAAAAAATCTAAAATTGATTACTTAATGCAACAATATGAGATGTTTAAAATGGAATCTAAGGAAAGTGTTCAGGAAATGATTGTTAGATTTGGTATCATTGTTATTGAGTTGGAGTCCTTAGGGAGAGTCATTACTAATGAAGAACTAGTAAGAAAATTCTTAGAAGTCTACCTCAGGATGAAAGATGGAATGCTAAAGTTACCACTTTATTTGAAACTAAGGATTTTTCCAAGTTCAATGTTGAACAGCTTACAGGTTCATTAATGACCCATGAGATGCATCTTAAATCTGGAGAAACAGAAACATCCAAAGGACGATCTATTGCTCTTAAGGCTGAAGGACGTTCCACGACAGAAGATGAAGATGAGAATGATTCAGTAGTAAGTGCTGAAGATGCAGCCTTGCTGGTGACACAATTGAAGAAAATGATGTACAAAGAAAGAGGCAAAGGAAAAACTGAAGTTAGATCCTCCAGAACCACGTGCCATAAGTGCGGAAGTATGGATCACTTTATACGAGATTGTCCACTATGGGAATCAGAAAAGGGCACAGGGAAGGTGAAGTCAAAATTTGCAAAGAAACCATTCTTTACAAAGAAAGACTCCAGAAAGTCCATGATAGCCGCTCTACAAGAGGATGATATAACTGATGATGAAGAAGATGACCTTGAGGAAGAGACTGCTCACATTTGTCTCATGGCCGAACTTGAAGAAACAGAAAACCTGACTTGTTTCAATGTAAGTCCCTATGCTCTTAAGGAACAAATTAAAAAACTTAGTGCTTCAAAACTTCAAGAGCTTCTGCTGGAAACTCTGGATGAATACAAAGAAATTTGCAAACATGTTTCACAACTAGAAAAATCTTTGGAAACTCGTAAAGAACATGCTAAGTGGATTAGGACTAATAAAAGAGATATGGAAAACCGCTTCTTTGAACTACTTGATAAGAACACTGAATTAAAACACGCTTGTGAAAAAATTAAAGAAGAAAATATATTCTTAAATGTAGAATTGCAAGGGTACAAGTGTCTAATTCCTGAAACAAAATTCATAAATCTGTCCCCCACACAAGCTGAAAAGAATGAATTTTTAAAATTAAAACAAGAAATCACTGATTTAAAAACAAGAAATTCAGATCTTGAAAGAAGCCTAAAATCAAATCATAACAAATCAAGTCTTGTTAACGCTGTTAATTGGTTTGAAAAGAATCAATCTAAGAACAGATCAGGTGTGGGTTTTAATCATAAGAGGAAAGATAAAGTCAAGAAGTATGTAGATTTACCTAACAACAAAATTTGTACTTTCTGTGGAACAACTGGACATCTTCAAGGAGGATGCACCAGAAAAATGGAACAAATAGATAAAAACATGAGCAAGTTAAAATTGATTTGGATAGTTATGAATGTTGTTACAAAGGAACCCAAGCAAGTCTGGGTTCCTGTCACTAACCACTAAACTATTGTGCAGGCACAAGTGAAGGGGAACAACCTGTGGTACCTCGACAGTGGTTGTTCCAAGCACATGACAGGAGACAAAACTCAAATTCTTTCACTTGTTGCCTATAATGGAGGAACAGTGACTTTTGGTGATAATAAGAAGGGTGATATAATCGCCATAGGTAAGGTAGGTAAGTCACAAAAATGTTCCATAGACAATGTATTTCTAGTCGAGGGGTTAAGACACAATTTACTCAGTATTTCCCAATTCTGTGACAAAGGGAATACTGTTCGTTTTACATGTGAAAAATGTCTTGTCATTGACTGCAACACTAGAGACATCGTACTAGAAGGAAAAAGGAGAGGGAACACTTATACTGTTAATTTGAACCTTGTTCCTGAAAATCGTCTCAAGTGTCTAAGTGTTGCAGACAATGATCCACTACAGTGGCACAAACGTTGTGGACATGCTAGTCTTTCACTACTAAAAAAATTAAGACAAAAGGTCTTAGTAATTGGTTTGCCAAACATTAAGTACAATTGTGATAAAATTTGTGATACAGGAAAACATGTTCGCTCATCTTTTAAATCTAAAACCTTGGTAAGTACTTCTAAGCCACTTGAGCTGATACATATGGATCTTTGTGGTCCAGTAGATGTTCAAAGTAGGAGTGCAAAGAAATATGTTTTTGTTATTGTTGATGATTATTCCAGGTATACATGGACCTTGTTCCTTGCTACCAAAGAACAAACCTTCGACGAATTCGAAGCTTTTGCGAAAAAGGTGCAAAGAACAAGTGGACATAAATTGGTACATTTAAGATCTGACCATGGAACAGAGTTTGATAATCAAAAGTTTGATGAGTTTTGTAGTGAACATGGATTAGATCATAACTTTTCAGCTCCAAGGACACCGCAGCAAAATGGAGTAGTAGAGCGAAGGAACAGAACATTGGAAGATATGGCAAGAACAATGTTAATTGCTAGTTCATTGCCCAAGAATTTCTGGGCAGTAGCAGTTAATACAGCATGCTTCTTAATCAACAGAGCTCTAATAAGACCAATCCTTAACAAGACACCTTTTGAATTGTTCAAAGGGAAAAAGCCAAATGTCTCTTACCTAAGAACATTTGGTTGTAAATGCTTCGTGCACAACAACGGTAAGAAACACCTAGGAAAATTTGATGAGAGAAGTGATGAAGCAGTTTTTCTAGGTTATTCAAGTCATAGCAAAGCTTATAGAGTGTATAATAAAAGGTCTATGTGTGTTGAGGAAAGTGTGCACATTATCTTTGATGAAACTGACTTTGTATCTCATGATGGCCAGGATGATGATGAATTTGAAATTGGACTAACACGTTTTACAGGTGACAAAAGTACAGGTGACGATGAACAGGTTACAAAAGAATGTCCTCATGTCCAGAAGACAACTGAACTACATGAGGAACAGGAACAAAGTAATGAACTTGGACAGGTGAGCACACCAGAGACTCTTGAAGAGACAGGAGAGGTGGAACAACCAGTTGCGGGTGACAACGATGGAGAAGTCACACCACACAGGGAGTTTCAGCCCAAGCCTTGGAAACATCAAAGCTCACATCCCATGGATCTTATCATAAGTGATATAGATAAAGGAACTCAAACAAGGTCTCAAATAAGAAACTTTTGCGCCTTCAATGCATTTCTTTCAACGCTTGAACCAAGAAATCACAAAGAAGCCTTAGGTGATCCAGATTGGATCATAGCTATGCAAGAGGAACTAGGTCAATTTGAAAGAAACAAGGTATGGCATCTTGAACCTAAGCCTGAACATCAAAAAGTCATTGGACTTAAATGGGTGTACAGGAACAAACTTGATGAATATGGAACAATTGTCAGAAACAAAGCCAGGTTAGTGGTAAAAGGTTACAATCAGCAAGAAGGTATTGACTTTGAGGAGACTTTTGCTCCTGTAGCAAGATTAGAAGCCATTAGAATTTTAATTGCTTTCGCTGCCTATATGGGATTTAGGTTGTTCCAAATGGATGTCAAATGTGCTTTCCTTAACGGTTACTTGAAGGAAAATGTCTATGTGGAACAACCTCCGGGTTTTGAAAATGTTGACTTTCCTAACCATGTCTATAAGCTTGATAAGGCTCTGTATGGACTTAAGCAAGCTCCTAGGTCATGGTATGAAAGACTCTCAAACTTTCTTTTATCTAATGACTTCAAAAGAGGAAAAATTGATAAAACTTTGTTTCTGAAAATCAAAGGTACTCATATTTTAGTAGTACAAATTTATGTTGATGATATTATCTTTGGTGCTACTAATGAGCCTTTGTGCAAGTATTTTGCAGATTTAATGAGCAAAGAATTTGAAATGAGTATGATGGGTGAACTAAACTTCTTCCTAGGGTTGCAAATCAAGCAGACTGAGAAAGGAATTATGATTCATCAACATAAATACATCAAAGAACTCCTGAAAAAATACGGTCTTGAGAATTCCAAATNAGAATTCCAAAGACAACCATACACCTATGGGAACAGGTACACGTTTAGATGAAGACGTACATGGTACAACTGTTGATCAAAAACAGTATAGGGGTATGATTGGTTCTTTATTATATCTAACTGCCAGCAGACCTGACATAGCTTTCAGTGTGGGAGTATGTGCTAGATTTCAAGCCAATCCCAAGGAATCTCATTTAAAGGTTGTTAAAAGGATATTAAGGTGTCTCAAAGGTACAAGTGACTTAAGCTTGTTCTATCCTAGTACTAACACATTTGATCTAGTAGGTTTTGCAGATGCTGACTATGCAGGTGATTTGGTCAATCGAAAAAGTACATCTGGAATAGTACAATTCCTAGGGACAAGTCTGGTTTCATGGAGCTCAAAGAAACAAAATACAGTAGCCTTGTCCACAGCTGAAGCAGAATATGTGGCTGCAGCAGCATGTTGTTCACAAATGATTTGGATCAAACAACAGGTTAGAGACTTTGGTGTTAAATTTGAATGTGTTCCTATTTATTGTGACAACACTAGTGCTATTTGTATTTCTAAAGACCCAGTTCATCACTCAAGAGTAAAGCACATTCACATAAGGCACCACTTCTTAAAAGACAGTGTTGAGAAACAATTAGTCAAACTAGAATTTTGTGCCACTGATCAACAAATAGCCGACATACTCACTAAACCATTACCTAGAGAAAGGCATGAAAAATTGAGACTTGAACTTGGGATGATTAGATTAAACTAATCTTCCGACCTCTAAAGCCTTCAATGACTAAATCTAGATTGGCACGCATACACAAACCAAGTACAATTCATTTTGTACACACATAAGTCTAGAGTAAGCATATGGAAATCACGATAATATAGTTAAACTGCCTAATTTACATAATTGATTGCATTTTATGTTATGTGTCCTCAAAACCCTTTTTTGCAAATTTTCCGTTTTTTAACCTTCTTTGTAAACTAAGCTGCAAAACAAAAAAAAAAAAAAAAAAAAAAAAAAAAACCGTAAAATTTAGGGGGAATTAATCTGAGGTTCAACTTCTACGCGTTTTGAGCACGTCGTCACATTCAGATGTTCCATTAAAAGCCCAACCAAGTTCATGAGCCCAACTTAAATGAACCCAACTCTTCAAATGTCTCTTCCAAACTATTAAAACCCCCAAACACAATCTACCTACCACAACTACTCACCCGTTCAAAACTCAAATTCAAAAACTCAAAATATTCATCTTTTGAAAACGCCTACTTTCTTGCAACAACAATGGTGAAAACCAACATTCAAGTTGATGATAAACACAAGTCTACCTTTGTTGCCCCACCAAATGTTCCAAGTCAAAAATCCACATCTCTTACCTCCTCTAACACCGAAAAAACCCAAAAGTCCCAAACCCTAACTTCGAAAGACTTGGGCTCAAAGCGAAAAAGGGAGATCAAAGTGGTTGTAAGCGACGAANTGATGGAGAAGGTGAAATCGACGGAGACCAAAACACAAATCTTTTAGTGCGCGGTTTGGGGATCGATTTAAAGTGGTGCAAGCAAAGTAAGTTTGATCAACTCCTTGACTTAATTGAATTTCAAGGATGGAATTTTCTGTTTGGAGAATGTTTTGTTAATCATATGTCGTCAACCGATGTATTTGCATTATGTGGTACATCTACACGAATTGGAGATAGTTGTGCTGGAGTAGTTAATGGAAAAATTATACAATTGACTGCTGAATCTTTTGCTATTGCTTTTAAATTAAGTTTGGAAGGTTATGATTATTATGCTAAACAAAGGGTAATTATTGATTTTGGAGAAGGAATTGTGAATGATGTAGTTGTTGAGTAATTTGGTGGAAGGCGTGGGAGAAACACTGTAAATGTGAGTGATATGAGTGCATTGGGTAAGTTGCTGTTTACCCTTGTGCGCAAGAATGTGCTACCGCGGACTCATGGACGTGGGAAGGCAACATTGCTTGATCTTGCGTACATGTACTGCCTCGCTACAAAAAGAAAAATTAATTTTGCTTCTGTAATGGCTAAACATCTCACTCACTGTATTGAAAATCAAAATGCTCTAGGTTATGGTGCCTTGCTGACATATCTCATAGCTCAGCATAGCACCATTCCAACGAAACATTTAGTTGCCCCCGGTTTAACTGATATCCTTGGTAAAAACTCTTTGTCATTCATTAAACTTGAACCTGTTGATGGTATGGTTCAATTTGAAGCAAGAGCCAAACCTACACCTAAGCCTGCTGAGAAGGAATCTGGAGCAAGGAAGAGCCAAAGGCTTGCCTCTAAGGGTAAAGAGCCTGAGGTGGTGGAGGTTCAACCTATTGACACTACAGTAGAATTTGGGAAGTACTCTGTGGTCAAAGTAGGTGATCTGATGGCCCAATTGGTTGTGGATGTTCAGGAAGTGATGAATAAGCAGGACATATTTAAAGGGGTCCTGAAAAGGCTGGATGATGTAGAGAGAAAGATGGATGCTTTAGGGGATGAGATGATTGATCTCAAAGCCAAAGTTAGCCACTTTCTCGATGATGTCGTAATAGAAGAGGAAGAAGC